>JAVGWX010000021.1:7499881-7989881 GCA_036924085.1 Ariolimax columbianus
ACACCCATCAACCGATCCACGAGGATAGAATGGAAAGAACAGCACAAAGATGACAAGCCAGAAAATAACAGCATAGACAAACTTGACAATGATGGGCAGACAAAGATCTTCAGAGCTAGAACGAGACAGTGTAGACTCCAAGCAATCCTCCACAGAATGGGTCTCAGAGACACCGCCACGTGCAATTGTGGAGCAACCAAGCAAACACCAAAACATGTCCTGCAGGACTGCCCTACCTATGCTGACGAAAGTCAGACAGTCTGGCCTGGGGAAGCGACCATTCTCGAAAAACTGTGGGGAACCGGCGAAAACCTGACACGCACAGTCTCCTTCGTGAACCTCACCGGAATAGAAGCTTAGCTCATCAGCTGATCGATGAAGAAGAAGAATACGAAACAGAATAACAAACAAACCCACTATCAGTCAACCGTTTATTATACCCTGTAGTTCACAGTTTCACCCCGCCCCCCCAAGAATAAATTGCCCCCACTCCCCTCCACACGTAAACCAAACAAACTGTTCCTTCAAGTAAACACATATTTCATCACTTCAATCATGGATTGAAATATTAAAGAAGAAACGAAATGATAAACTCTTAACGGCTGCCAACAATCATCTCTCCAATCAACCTATCAACCAACTTGTTCCACCCCTGTTTACAATTTTCCCACGAAATGAAGAAACCCTGAATTGAAAAAAACAAAAAAAAACCTACTTTTATTAGATTCATTTCTCTTCCTTGTCCACTCTTTCCATCTCTGATTCGTGCTTTCACTCACACTCCCAGTCTATTCTATTGAATCCATTTCTCTCTTTCTTCCTTCCTCCCCGACCTAACAGCTCAATCAATACAGATTCGCTGCTAACAGGGCCCTTTGTAAAAGCCACAGACTCGCTAAAAGGGGCCAGTGGACTTGAATAGCGTCTCTAGAAGAGGTTTGTGATGTTGAGATCGTCTGGAAACATCTCTTAAGATGATTTAACATTCAGATCACCTGGTCGGTCATGTCTGAGAGTCGTTAACTCGTCCTGTGACTTTAAGGACATCTGCTTTCTGTCCACATCCGGAGATAACCCCCTCAGTGGTTAAATCATCTCCTTGGCCAGTATGGCCACTACGGTGTATAGGGTACACCAATAGATGTCTGCACCATGCAAGAAATTTGTACTTAAACACGTTAAGAGTTCATGCGATAGCATGTTTGTTTTTAAAGGCACTTCTTCTACGTAATACTGATGCTAATACCACGACAAGCCATTTTGCGACATTTAAGTGGGTCCTATTCTCTTTACTGAAATGAGGCCCACATGATCAGAATGTTGAAGGAAGGTTATCGGGAATAAAATATTTTTATAATTTTAATTTTCTTTTTCTAAGAATCGACGTCACTGCATTCCAGGCATACCCGTAGGTGTTCAGTCTCTCTCAGCAGATGATCCCTGTACTTCGCTGGCTGTACACTCTCCTGATCCGTCCTCTCAAGCTCCCCACTCCGCTCGAACCTCATTTGATGTCGAAACTTTACTGTCTGTGGAATGCTGATTCATATATTTCGGTGTCCTCATCCAACAAACGGTGGTTATTTTTATTTTAGTACTTCGTATCTTATTTTATTTTCTGTTGAGTGATTTAGAGATATAGATTGAGAAATTTAAGAGATTTCAGGTCAGGTCATCCCGTAACCGGTGAGGTCATTGGGGCACACATGAAGACATCGTCACAACGCCACGCCACCCTTCTCTGTCAGATGCCGCTGCCTGTGACTCTTTTGGTCGCAGATTGGTCCATTCTTTTATGTTGTCCTCCCATCTCTTTTTGCGACGGCCTCTTCGTTATCTGCTATGCACCTTTCCGTGGAGGATTGTATTTGCAAGACCATTTGATCTCGATATGTGACCGAACCAAGCGAGTTTCCTTCTTTTGACAGTTGCCAAGAGGTCTTCAAAAGGCCCCATTGCTGTTGTAATTCTATCTCGTATTTCCTCATTTGTAGCTCGATCTTTGTACGTGACGTTCAAAACTATTCGGAAACATCTCATCTCCAAGGCCTGTATCCTTCGTTGAAGGTTAGCTGTAACTGTCAATGTCTCACAAGGATAGAGGAATATTGACAGGACCAGTGTACGCATTAATCTGATTTTCCTGCTTTGTGCTACCCGTTTATCTTGCCAGATTTTGTTAAGCCGTGCAAGCGCCGCTATTGTCTGTGCTATTCTGGCCAACACCTCCCATTTTGACCCTTCATCACTGAAAATCGACCCACGATATTTAAAACGGTCAACCACTTCGAGTTCCTGACTGTTAGCTTTTATCTTGCTGTTGAAGCCCTTGGCGTTGTTAGTTATTAATTTGGTCTTTCCAGCGTTTATCTTTATACCATAGTCAAGAGCTGTTTCATCGAGCCTTCTGACCCATTCCTGGAGTTCTGCTTCTGAACCCGCCAACCAGTCAATTTCATCTGCAAAACGAAGGTTGGTAATCGTTAGGCCCCGTATCTTGACAGTACCAACATGACCTCCAAGTGCCTCACTCATAATTCCTTCAAGGAATATATTGAAAAGAGTTGGAGAGAGTGTACACCCCTGTCTCACACCAACTGATGTGCGAAACCAGTCTCCTCGCCTCCCGTTCACAAGAACTGCACTAGACGCCTTGTTATACAGGTATTCAAGAACCGTTATAATATTTCCGTTGATATTATACATCCTCATGGTTGCCCAAAGCGCTTTATGCCATTCCCTATCAAACGCCTTCTTAAAATCCACAAACACATGCTAGTGTTTGCTGCTGTTCTAGATATTTCTCGCTTAGCAGCCTTAAATTAAATATCTGTTCTGTAGTGCTTCTTCCCTGTCTGAACCCTGCTTGCTCCTCGGCAATGGTGTTCTCTGGGGTTTCAATCGGTCGAGGATTAATCTAAGCATGACCTTGCTAGGGTGGCTGATGAGGCTTATTGTTCTGTAATTTTTGCACAGCTTTAGGTTTCCAGACTTATATAACGGTATAACTATTGATTTCGTCCATAAGTCCGGCCAGTTTCTTGTCGCCCATATTTTGTTACAGATGTGTGTCAGGCCTTCCACCACTGCCTCTCCACCTGCTTGTAAGAGCTCTGCTGGTATATTGTCCACGACGGTCGCCTTCCCTCTTCTCAATGTCTTTACCGCTGCAGTTACCTCTTCCTTCATTATCAATTGGTTATCCTTTATATTTGTTGATGTTGGGGGGGGGGGGGATTGTTTTCTCAGGTTCGTTTTAGAGATTTACATGATAAGATTTGAGAGATAGATGGAGAAAGAAGAGAGATCTAGATGGTGAGATTTACATTGGGAAAATTGAGATATTTAGAAGAGAAGATTTAAGAGATATGGATGGGGAGATAAGATTTATCTAGATGGAGATATTTTAGAGATTTAGATTGGGTCATTCAGAGAGATCCATGGGGTAATTTAAGCGATATAGATTGCTAGACGAGAGATTTAGATGGGAAGATTTAAAAGATTTTGATGGGAAGATTTGAGATATTTAGATGGGAAGATTTGAGAGATTTAGATAGGGAGATTTCAGAGATGTAGATATAAATATTTGAGAGACATAGATGGGGAGATTTGAGAGATTTAGATGGGGAGATTTGATAGACGGGAAGATTTTAGAGATTTAGATGGAAAGATTTGAGAGATTGAGATGGGACAATTTGAGAGATTTAGATGGGAAGATTTCAGAGATGTAGATGGAAAGGTTTACAAAATTTAGAGGGGAAGATTTGAGAGATTTAAATGGGGAAGTTTTAGAGACTTAGATGGGGTGATTTGAGAGACTTAGATGGGGAGATTTGAGAGATATAGATGGCGGGATTTGAGAAATGTAGATGGGGAGATTTGAGAAATGTAGATGGGGAGATTTGAGAAATATAGATAGGGAGATTTGAGAGATATAGATGTGGAGATTTGAGAGATATAGATGAGGATATTTGAGAGATATAGATGGGGAGATTTGAGAAATGTAGATGGGGAGATTTGAGAAATATAGATAGGGAGATTTGAGAGATATAGATGTGGAGATTTGAGAGATATAGATGAGGATATTTGAGAGATATAGATGGCGGGATTTGAGAGATATAGATGGGGAGATTTGAGAAATGTAGATGGGGAGATTTGAGAAATATAGATAGGGAGATTTGAGAGATATAGATGTGGAGATTTGAGAGATATAGATGAGGATATTTGAGAGATATAGATGGCGAGATTTGAGAGATATAGATGGGGAGATTTGAGAGACAGATGGAAAGATTTGATAGATTTAGATGGGGAGATTTGAGAGATTTAGATGGGAAGATTTTAAAGATTTTGATGAGAAGATTTGAGAGATTTAGATGGGGTCATTCAGAGAGATCTATGGGGTAATTTAAGCGATTTAGATTGCTAGACGAGAGATTTAAATGGGAAGATTTGAGAGATTTGGATGGGAAGATTTAAAAGATTTTGATGGGAAGATTTGAGAGATTTAGATGGGAAGATTTGAGAGATTTAGATGGGAAGATTTCAGAGATATAGATATAAATATTTGAGAGACATAGATGGGGAGATTTGAGAGATTTAGATGGAGAGATTTGATAGATGGGAAGATTTTAGAGATTTAGATAGAAAGATTTAAGAGATTGAGATGGGACAATTTGAGAAATTTAGATGGGAAGATTTCAGAGATGTAGATGGAAAGGTTTAAAATATTTAGAGGGGAAGATTTGAGAGATTTAAATGGGAAAGTTTTAGAGATTTAGATGGGGAAATTTGAGAGACTTAGATGGGGTGAATTGAGAGATATAGATGGGGAGATTTGAGAAATGTAGATGGGGAGATTTGAGAAATATAGATAGGGAGATTTGAGAGATATAGATGGCGAGATTTGAGAGATATAGATATAAATATTTGAGAGACATAAATCGGGAGATTTGAGAGATTTAGATGGGGAGATTTGATAGATGGGAAGATTTGAGACATTTAGATGGAAAGATTTGAGAGATTGAGATGGGGAAATTTGAGAGATTTAATTGGGAAGATTTGAGAGATTTAGATGGAGAGATTTGAGAGATGTAGATGGAAAGGTTTGAAATATTTAGAGGGAAAGATTTTAGAGATTTAAATGGGGAGGTTTTAGAGATTTAGATGGGGAGATTTGAGAGACTCAGATGGGGTGATTTGAGAAATATAGATGGGGAGATTTGAGAAATGTAGATGGTGAGATTTGAGAGATATAAATAGGGAGATTTGAGATATATAGATGAGGAGATTTGAGAGATATAGATGGGGAGATTTGAGAGATGTAGATGGGGAGATTTGAAAAAATGTAGATGGGAAGATTTGAGAGATGTAGATGGGGAGATTTGAGAGATATAGATGGGGAGATTTGAGGGAATTATACGAAAACTTAGGCAGCATTCATAAGATGATTTTTCTTTTCAGTTTCTCCATTACAGTTATCCGTCACAATCAAATCACACATCGAGTCAAGGCGGTTAAAAGCGTCAGTCAGGGTCTGGAAGAATTCCATCCTGTCCTCCATATTGCTGTTTCACGGGGCGAAGACCTGGACCAGCGTCTTGGTTTTCCATACTCAGTCAATTCTAAACGTATCAGTCTTTCACTAATGTATTCTACGTTCATAATAAACATGACATTCTCAGGTTAAGAAGAAAGTCAACATCGTGCCTGGCTCTTCCTTTGGTGTTGACACCACTCCACTACAGAACAAAACTGCCATGCACCTTCTTTTGAAGACCTTTTGGGAACTGTCAAAAGAAGGAAACTCGCTTTGTATGGTCACATATCGAGATCAAATGGTCTTGCAAATACAATCCTCCACAGAAAGGTGCAAGGCAGACGATGAAGAGGCCGTCCCAAAAAGAGATGGGAGGACAACATAAAAGAATGGACCAATCTCCAACCAGAAGAGGCACAGGCAGCAGCCGCTGACAGAGAAGGGTGGCGTGGGGTTGTGAGTATGTCTTCATGTGTGCCCCAACGACCTCACCGGTTACTGAAATGGTTTCTGAAATGTCGCGGATCGTGACTCTAGCTTTAGTCCTGAACTCTACCAACTCTGGTATCTTTGGAATGAATTAAAGATGAATATCTGAAATCACATATATCACAGATAAGGCAGTAGTTTGGACCGTCCCAAATACTAGGGGGAGTCAAGAACGTCCCTTTTTCAATGTGTGTATTAAAGGTATGTGTCATTTTAAGTGTATTTTGTGACTGCCCCTCTCCCTTCTACTGCAGACATTCTATACAAACGAAATGGGCACTTTGATACCGTACAATGGGCATTTTGATACCGTACAATGGGCACTTTGATACCGTAAAATGGGCACTTTGATACCGTACAATGGGCACTTTGATACCGTACAATGGGCACTTTGATACCGTACAATGGGCACTTTGATACCGTACAATGGGCATTTTGATACCGTACAATGGGCACTTTGATACCGTAAAATGGGCACTTTGATACCGTACAATGGGCACTTTGATACCGTACAATGGGCACTTTGATACCGTACAATGGGCACTTTGATACCGTATAATGGGCACTTTGATAACGTACTGTGTTTGCTGTAGAAGATTATTGTGAGTATTGATTACAAAGGTAGATCCCTAATCACGTAAGACGAAGTGTAAAATAGACCATTATAATACTGCATGTCACAGGCTTCCAGCGAGGAGGCAACCTGATATGGTTACGCTCATGCACATGTTAAAGACGGTCACGAATGATGAATTAATGCTGTCTGCATTTCGTTTGTCGCGAATAAAGAGTTGGGGGGGGGGGGGGGGTTTAAAGCGCCAGTTTTCTCTTTACAGTCAACCGTTCTCAATTCATTGACTACTCTATTGCAGCTGTAATTACTTCAGGAACGAATGTGTCAGAATAGGGTTCCTAGATGCATGAACTTAACTATCTATAAACTGTCACTAGATGATTACTCCCATTGTTGGCAGAGCGCGTGGTCTATGGGTGTAAATATAACGCATGATTGGCTTGTAATTCCATCACTCCGGGTAAGCATTCATCAGGGCAACGTACAGTCCAAAATGGAAAAAAGACCACCCTGGCCACATAGAAAACGAAGCCTACCATCAACTCTCCAGGCGAGACCAGGTGATAATTCTCCGGCTATGCACAGGTCACAACAGACTTGGATGCCATCTGTACAACAAGTTCAAGATTGGCACTACAGACCTTTGTGCCTGCGTCACAGCCCCCGTGAAGGCAGAACATATTTTGCAGTCCTGTCCACTGTATACCGACAAAAGAAGTGAGATTTGAAAACAGCCAGTGTCCTTCTACGAGAAGCTGTACGGAAGCGTACAGAGCCTTCAGTCGACTGCTGCCTTCGTTAGAATCATTGAAGTTGAGGTCTTAAGATGAACGAGGAAGAAGATGAAGAAGGAATCTGTGGCTGAAACTCGCTCGGTTTTCACAATCCTAACGCCATGGGTTCGATTCCCACAAAGTTCAGTTTGGCAGACACTGAATTTTTTCTCGGGAGATTGCTCCTTTACGCACGGAAAGTAATGGCATCTTACTCCAAACTTGCCAAGAAACTTATAACAGCCAAATATGTGTCGGTTGTAAGATGGGTCGTTCTGTAAAGGGGAGGCTACTGAATTTCACTTTATGATGCTTGGGAAAGAGTCGCCCCCAATCGCACATACTGGCGTAGCACTTTTGCTGAGGGCGTTCAGAGACACGAGGCATCAATAATAAATGAGACTATCTAGAGACGCTCGCTCCGCATGTCGGCTCACATCAACCCTTCTTCTTCAACCCCGGTGATCGGGTTGTCCCATTTCCTTGCATTAAGTGCGACAGACTAACCAAGCCTCCGATTGGCTTATGCGGACAGTTAATGTTCACAAAGTGGTCCTCATTGATTACCATTGACGAACAACGTGCTATGGAAGTGACACCTGGTTTTTGACAAAAGGCACGAAAGACCAGCTTAAGGACAACACATGCCTCGTTTGGCTTGGCTTCATTCGTTCTCAATCTCCTAGTACCAAACCCTGAAAGGGCTTAAGTAGCAGAATGTAGTCCAGAGAACGGAATGCGCTGTATCGTAGTTTACAGCCTCACTGCGATATTTGCACCTTTCAGTCCAACACATCGGACTTCAGGAAGCATTTTTTGAGTACCCGGTTATCATTCCCTCTTCGATCCCTTCTCCTTAGACAGTCTGCCCTGCTGCAGCCTGTTATCCAGGATCACCGCGGGGAGGTGTAGAAGGGTCTTGGCAGCTCTAGTTTGCTGGCCCTGACGCTATCAATCAGCTATGGGTCGCTTACCACTGCAGCTCATGCGCTGCTCAGCATCTTGATCCCACATGCCTCGCTTGAGCGCCATCTTGTGGGCCTATCACTTAAATAACATCGTCAGATTAACTCCAGAACAGTGACATCCGGGCATTGTCACACATCAAGAATGGCCTGCAGCATGCCTGTAACTCAAATCATCGTAGTCTGGCTATGTAGTCAGAAGGATCGACGAACGCTGGATCACATCAACCACTCTGCCTTTCTCTTTGCTAATATATGAAAGATACCCATTGACAGCTGGGTCGATTGGAGCGTGTCGATAGCGAAATTGTTATGCCGCTCTTTTTGCCATGAAAAAATAGTGCTTTACCACAACGCCAATTGTACACGTCCTGATATAAGCTAATCAATTAACGGCCTCAGGTTAAATAGAGCGTGCCTTCGTCAGTGGAATCCACAAAGTCACACTTTTAACAAAGATCAATACGACAGCACTACCATAGTTGTGCCCCATAGAGATGAAGATACTGAGCTGAGAAGGGCTGAAGCGGCCAGCGACTCAAAGCTGACTGCTAGCGTCAGGGCCAGTGACTCAAAGCTGGCTGCTAGCGTCAGGACTAGCGTCAGGGCCAGTTACTCAAATCTGGCTGCTAGCGTCAGGGCCAGCGGCACAGATCTGTCATATCACTTCTAGAACTCCACGAGGTGATCCTGGCTATCAGGCTGCAACAGAACAGACTGGCTAAGGAGAAGGGATCAAACAGGAAAGATTAACCCAGTACTCAAAAAGGCCTGCTGAAGTCGGATGTGTCGGACCCTAAGTTGCAAATATCGCTGTCAAGGTGTAAGCCACAGCACAACACATTCTGTTCTCCAGACAACGTCCTGCTATTTGCAAAACCCTTTTCAGGGCTTGGCTGTGGGAGATTGAGTGCGAACGAAGAAGACGATTAAAAAAAGAAGACGAAAAATAAGAAGAAGAAGAAGAAGAAGAAGACGCTGTACTTCTCCTGAAGGAGTTATAGGGATAAGGTTTTATAATAATAAGGAATAAAGACCGCTTGCCTCAACAGCTTTCACGCACTGCACAGATCTGGCTTTAATTTTATTACCGTTAGGAGCAGAGTAATCAGGTCGAGGTAAAACATACTGATCAAGGTGGGAGAGAAGAGTAATCAGGGCCAGGTGAGACATACTGATCAAGGTGGGAATTGGGTAATCAGGGCGAGGTGAAACATACTGATCAAGGTGGGAATAGGGTAATCAGGGCGAGGTGAAACATACTGATCAAGGTGGGAATAGGGTAATCAGCGTCAGGGGAAACATACTGATCAAGGTGGGAATTGGGTAATCAGGGCGAGGTGAAACATACTGATCAAGGTGGGAATAGGGTAATCAGCGTCAGGGGAAACATACTGATCAAGGTGGGAGAGAAGAGTAATCAGGGCCAGGTGAAACATACTGATCAAGGTGGGAGAGAAGAGTAATCAGGGCCAGGTGAAACATACTGATCAAGGTGGGAGAGAAGGGTAATCAAGGTCAGGTGAAACATACTGATCAAGGTGGGAGAGAAGAGTAATCAGGGCCAGGTGAAACATACTGATCAAGGTGGGAGAGTTGAGTCATCAGGGTCAGGTGAAACATACTGATCAAGGTGGGAGCAGGGTAATCAGGGTCAGGTGAAACATACTGATCAAGGTGGGAGAGTTGAGTCATCAGGGTCAGGTGAAACATACTGATCAAGACTTTACGACATGTTGTAGTTTGTGTTCCTGGCAATGGATGTGTCACAGCAGTGTACATGTGGGGATCAACATGATAATCCCCTGAGTGGTGAGTTTATCGCCTCGTATTACACTACAGCAAGGATGACCACGGTAAACCTCAAGTCTGAGTCGGTATTGTATGAAGAGCCACTGTAAACCACTACGAAATAAACGTCATGAAAATTTAACTCACGAGTAGCTTCGGACAGCATTTTGTTCTCCTGTATATTTAAATTTTGTGAGAGGAGGGCGATTAAAAAGAAGCCACTTCATATCAAAAACAAAATTGTGACAAGGGGCAGACCCAATCATAAGTCAATATTAGTTAGAGATCTAAAACAAACATCTCGAAACCAACCATGGAAAAAATAAAATCCACTGAAGTAACCATCAAGAGTTACAGAAGAAGAGAACTCAAGACAGATTTAGAAATGAAATTTATCACAAAAGGATATCTTAGGATAGTAATCTAGACAGAAACATGGATTCACGTATTTACACATGACTGAGCTAAAAAAGCCACATCCAATGTAGGTGGAGGAGCATGTTACAGACTAAGGAATGGTGAAGACACCAAACTATAGCAATAACCAGGGGAACACACTCAAATAACTTCCGTGAAAAAGTAAAGGCATTGAAGGGAACAGCTGAGCTTGTAGTCCAAGATGGCGATATCCACCAAGAAAACAAATTATTCCTGACTGATTCCTCCTCGGTATTAGCAGTGCTAAAACAGCACAAAGATGAAGATCTCGAGCAATGTATGTTCTCCCTGACACAGCTCTCAGCAGAACACCCAATGTTGGTGATACAGTGGATCCCATCCCACTGCAATATTGAAGACAGTCAAGCTGCAGACCAACTAGCAAAGAGTGGAGGAGCATCCCCACAAACAGACCTGAGTATCACGTATAATGAGGCCCATCCCATAATTAAAGCCAACTTTAGGGTAAATGGGTTTACCATCGCCTCCACTTTAAAATAGAAGACATCTACTATGATTTAGCTAGCGAAGAACAAGTCTTCATCTCCAGACTGAGAACTGACCATACCAGACTCAAGGGTCATCTTTACAACAAAATGATCATTGGGACTGATGACAGATGTCCATACGGGGAGCATACAATGCCATGGAACACGTCCTACAAACTTAACGCTCCCACAAAAAGAAAGTTTCCAACTCTAGCCTCGCCAGACAGATATGCCAAGCAGATAAAACAATCTTAGAAACATCAGTAACTGTTTAAGAGAAACCTTAACATTGATCTGAGGATGAACGAAGATTAACAATCTTAGAAACATCAGTAACTGTTTAAGAGAAACCTCAACATTGATCTGGGGATGAACGAAGATTAACAATCTTAGAAACATCAGTAACTGTTTAAGAGAAACCTTAACATTGATCTGAGGATGAACGAAGATTAACAATCTTAGAAACATCAGTAACTGTTTAAGAGAAACCTTAACATTGATCTGGGGATGAACGAAGATTAACAATCTTAGAAACATCAGTAACTGTTTAAGAGAAACCTTAACATTGATCTGAGGATGAACGAAGATTTGAACTCATGTTCTCACAATCAGAGACCAACAACCACACCTACCGACCAACCGTCAGGTAATAGTTTAGACACTTGAACCTCTACAATTAATCACTTTTAACGAAAAAATTGGGACCTTACACTGGACCCATACTTGCTTGGCCTGTCCATTTGGATCAACTGCTTTTCTCTCCCTTTGGATTGAAGAACGACATAATTTAATGGCCTGGGATCAAGACGTTAAACAGCGCATGAGCTGCAGTGGTCAGCGACCCATAGCTGACTGCTAGCGTCAGGGCCAGCAAACCAGAGCTGAGCAGCGCATGAGCTGCAGTGGTCAGCGACCTTTAGCTGACTGCTAGTGTCAGGCCCAGCGAACCAAAAGCTGGGCAGCGCATGAGCTGCAGTGGTCAGCGACCCATAGCTGACTGCTAGCGTCTGGGCCAGCAAACCAGAGCTGAGCAGCGCATGAGCTGCAGTGGTCAGCGACCTTTAGCTGACTGCTAGTGTCAGGCCCAGCGAACCAAAAGCTGAGCAGCGCATGAGCTGCAGTGGTCAGCGACCCATAGCTGACTGCTAGCGTCAGGGCCAGTGAACCAAAGCTGCCAAGACCCTTCTACACCTCCACGCGGTCATCCTGGATAACAGGCTGCAGCAGGGCAGACTGGCTAAGGAGAAGGGATCGAAGAGGGAATGCTAACCCGGTACTCAAAAACTGAAACTGCATGCTGAAGTCGGATGTGTTGGACCGAAAGGTGCAAATATCGCAGTCAAGCTGTAAACTACTACACAGAGCATTCCGTTCTCTAGACTACATTCTGCTACTTAAGCCCTTTCAGTGTTTGGTAGTGGGAGATTAAGGATGAACGAAGCCAAGCCAAGCCATTTAACGGCCTCACACGTAACAGAAGAAACTCACCTGTGCCAAGATGGAGGGCCCGTTTCTGTTGATAAAACCAGGAGGCAGAAAAGATCCATTTCTTTAGGGTATTCTAGTCCTGACGTAGCCACGCTGGTAGCGCCATCCTTCTTACCGGTAGTGGAAGGAGGTTCACATCTTTTAACCTGAAAGAGAGAAAAGGATCACAGTGTCTTACTTGGCACATGGATTCAGAATGTCTTCTTGGCACATGAATTCAGAATGTCTTGCGTGCCACATGGATTCAGAATGTCTTCTTGGCACATGGATTCAGAATGTCTTACTTGGCACACGGATTCAGAATATCTTACTTGTCACATGAATTCAGAATGTCTTACTTGGCACATAGATTCAGAATGTCTTACTTGGCAAACGGATTCATAATGTCTTACTTGTCACATGAATTCAGAATGTCTTACTTGTCACATGGATTCAGAATGTCTTACTTGGCACATGGATTCAGAATGTCTTCTTGTCGCATGGATTTAGAATGTCATATGTCCACATTTTCTGTTGGACGACGTATGGAGGAGATGCAATATTCTTACCTGTCGCATCTGTACGAACGTTGGAACTTTCAATCGATTTATCTTCATCTTCTACGTCGCTTTTTTGTTGGCAACTCTCTTATTATGTCTACAGGAGAAGCTCCGTTCTTTGGAATAGTATTACTGTGATGGAGAGTTCTTCAGAACATTCGTACACCTTTCTGTGAATGTTCGCTTCGAATTTGCATCAGCATTGTTGTTTCTTTTCTAACCAATTGTGGTTTTTGATGTGGACAAATTTGTTTTGTCTCCCTAAATATAACGCTGTTTACGAGCTAATACGGCACTTAACGGCACAAGTGGAAAGAAAACTAACTTACTTCGAGCTAATACTAGTCAATAAATATATCCAGCTATTTTAGAATGTCTATGATTTTATTGTTCGATGTTCTTGAGTATTCTGAGAACTTTCCCGCGACATTAATTGATTTTAAAACACCTAAAATAGAATATAAAGATAATGTGATTGGTTAATGAGTAATCTGAATGTTTTGCCGCCAGGAGAGCATATGGGTAAATACGACTTTCTAATTTTTTAGAGAATGACATGTCCTGAAGACAGAAGAAACAGAAAATAGCATGGTTCAATCATGTCATGATGTTGGAGCCTGATCAACTACCATCTAATGCACTTATTCGCGAAGATCTGATTAAAATGCACGAGGAAGACCATGTGCATGATTGACAAATAACATAAAATAATTATAGTAAAAATCCGGCTTAGAAAGATATATACGACACACTTGGTCCAAGACATGCAACTTCTGCTCTCCAGATCTCCTAACATTCTAAATGTACAGACGTCAATATGTAAAGTCAGATTTTAACTGAATCGCGACTTAGAGCCAGTATATCGGCTATCAAATTGTCTTACAACGCCGTATAGCTGATTCATTGGCTTCAACACTAATTTTACTTATGTGTAAACGTTTCTCCGTACCAAACAGTAAATTTACAAATATACGTGTACTTCTTAGCAGTAATTTTACATTGTAAAAATACATTTGTAAAGCATTACAGAGTGAATGAGTTCATACACAAAGTCAAATTTAAACGTTAGGAAAAAATAAATAAGTCAGATTGGTTTCCTTTTTCATCTGTCAACTGATGCTATACTTTTAGCCTGGTGAGGTTGACGAAGGAGACTATACGTTTCAAATCTTCGCCGGTCCTCCACAGCTTTTCGAGCATGGTCGTTCCACCGGGCCAGATTGCATCTATTTGGTCTTCATAAGCAGGCAGTCCTGCAGTATATGTTCTGCTGTTTACTTGGGTTTTCACAACCGCATGAGGCGGTGTCTCTAAGTAGGGTGAGGTGAGCCTTGAATCTGCATGTCCCGTCGGAGTCTGAAGATCCTTGTCTGCTCATCTCTGTCAAGTATGTCGGTGCTGTCCTTTTCTGGCTTGCATTTCCATTCCGTTCTCATGGATCGTTTTTTTGTGGGTTTTTTTGTGCGCATTCGCCTTATTTTTTAAATATCCAAGGCGGTGTGCGTTTCACTGTGTTTTTATTTTTGCGCCTGTCGGCTCAAGTGCATCCGACTTCAGCATGCATTTTATGTAAGGGTCTGCTTCCTCCTGCATTTTCTAAGAGTTTGCTTCCCCGGGGTAACGGCCGGTGCTGTGATGGGGATCAAACCCAACACCTTCGGGTTGTGAGCCGTTGCGCTTAACCTCTGTGGATGGCGAGTCTGCGTGCCACCACATCCGGCTTTTCGAGCTCATCTGCTGTCTTGTTTCCAAGGATCACACAGTGGCTCGGAATAGTTTTTAGGTCTAGATATGTTTTTTTTTAATGACAGCAAGCCGATGTTATATTTGATTTCATATGAGAGAGTCTATCTTGTTTGGAGCTTGACATGAGATTGTAAAAGAGACAGCACTGGTACAAATTTGTAAAATAAATAAAAATATCCATATGTGAATTTATCAAGTGCACTATTATTCCGTGTGTGTGTGTGTGTGTCTAGTCTATTCGGCCACAACCTGCTTCACTAGGTCCCAGGGAAGAAAGAATTGGGAAATAGAACACATATAAAGAGAGGGAGGAGCAGACCAAGTAATACCTTCGTGATACGAGCATGCAGAGACATGGCGGTGAGGACTATGATGAGCTGGACGGACGCAGGTGACAGACAGAAATGGAAAGACATAATCCCGAGCTAGCAAACCAGTCCAAGGACTAAGCGGCTTAATGATGTTGGGGTCGGGGCCCTAAACCAGTCCTAAAGCTAAATGACTTAATGATGATGATAGGGTTGAGGCCCTAAACCAGTCCTAAGGCTAAATGACTTAATGATGATGATAGGGTTGAGGCCCTAAACCAGTCCTAAGGCTAAATGACTTAATGATGATGATAGGGTTGAGGCCTTAAACCAGTCCAAGAACTAAGTGGCTCGATGATGTTGGGGTCAGGGCCCTAAACCAGTCCTAAGGCTAAATGACTTAATGATGATGGGGCCGGGGCCCTAAACCAGTCATAAAGCTAAATGACTTAATGGTGATGACAGGGTTAGGGCCCTAAACCAGACCTAAGACTAAATGACTCAATGATGATGATAAGGTTGAGACCCTAAACCAGGCCCATGAATAAATGACTTAATGATGCTGATAAGGTCTGGGGATCCAAACCAGTCCTAGGTCTAAATGACTTAATGATGTTGATAGCGTCTGGGGATCCAAACCAGGCCTAGGCGACTAAAGGGCAATGCTGTTGACAGGGTCTAGGACCCAAAACCAGTCCCACGACTAAAGGACTTAATCATAATGATCTGCGTACGGTCAAACCTTTATGAATATCTTTCTATTTTGAATCGATTTTTTCTGCATGTTTTCATGAACAAAGTTCACATTTCCTACTTCAATTTATTAATGCACCCACTCCTATGTACCTTATATACCTTATCATAAGTTATACCTTCTTTATCATCCCATTTAGTACTCCTCCCTTTTATGAGATGTTTCAGTATGTTAGTGATCGGAAGTTCTATTTGAAACAGCTTGAGAATCCTTTCATCTGAGACCAATAACGCAATTGGATGAAATCTAGGATAATGGAAGTCAGACAGCTTAAAACAAAAATCGATGGTCGAGGACTGATGTAGACATAAGTCCGAGATAAAGACCAAAAGATCAAGTATATTTATCAGTGTTGCCACACACGAGCTGGATCGAAGAGCAGTTTTGGTCAGGTGAAATATACTGATCAAGACCCTTTTCATGTCTTTGTTCATGTTCCTGGAAGCAGGGTGTGTCACAACAGCGTGCCCAACGGGGTGGGGGTTCGACATTCTAATCTTCAGCATACTGAGAATCTTCGCATTGCACTGCAGCCAGGATGACTTTGGTCCATCCTTCCAAGTACACCTTTGTCCGGTTGACCTCCACGGTTGGTTGTGGGACTTCAAAGAACGCATTTTGCAAATACTTCTTGATGATAGCACTACATGTATTGGACAAAGAGTAGAAACCCCCAGGCAGCTGGATAAGTAACCAACATGGACAGCGCCTGCTGAAGTCGGATGTGTCGGACCAAAATGTGTAAATATCGCAGTCAGGCTGTAAACTACGACCCAACCGCATTCCATTATCCGGATAACGTCCTGCAACTTAAAGTTATTGTCAGGGTTTGGTAGCGGGAGATTGAGAACGAAGAAGAAGAAGAAGAAGAAGAAGAAGAAGAAGAAGAAGAAAAAGAAGAAAAAGAAAATAATAATAATAAGATATATATATATATATATATATATATATATATATATATATATATGACCCTGACTAACACGTCCAATCAGAATGTTTTTGCCTGACCAGACGACAGTTTTCTCTCCCAAATCTACCCATAGTCCGTTCCTTCTTTTGGTTGCAATTTGTGCACGGGATCTCCGATTATTCTATCGTCAATCTCCAATATGACTAGGCGCTGGTTCTACCTCAATTGAGTCCTGGCACAGTTGAAACTTGTGGGATTCGCGCGTTCATGTTATCAGAGGCAAGCACCCGTCGACTACACAGGTTTGGACAAGGGACTGGCTACCTAGTTCTGTTAAAACTGAAAATACAAAGACAAATGCGACATTTACAAGCCAGTAATAAAGAACCCAGCGAAAAAGTAAAGTTTCAATTTGGACAAGAGCAATATCACGTTGCATTTGTTTTGAAATAGAGACATTTTGAAGTATAACATAAACAAATCGAGTCGACATGTACTTTCAGTGTTTCATCCCCTTGTATATAAATTTATTGATTGAGACACAAACGGGTTTCCGTAGTTGGAACAAACACAGTGTTAATCAAACAATTAGTGGGGAATTTAGCGTGATCATCATCCTCGTGTGCCGTGTCGATGAGCGTGACGTTTTGGGTCCGTGAACGAGAAGTCATTGAGTCAGTCATAGCTGACTGCTTGATTCAGGGGACTGAATCAGAGCTGTCCAAGACTATATCCCGCCTTAGTGGCGACCCTAGAGACAGACTGCATCCATGCATGCTGGATAAGAGGATATGGTTCAAAAAGAGAAAGGAAATTCGGTCCAGCAAATAAGCAGTGCTCAAACTAGATGTGTTGGACCGATGTGCAATTTCAGCAAAGAGTGGGACCGTGTATATATTGGGGTTTCCGATATGTAATGAAGTCGATTAATGTTGTTGTTGTTGTTGTTGCTGTTGTTGTTGCTGTTGTTGCTGTTGTTGCTGTTGTTGTTGTTGCTGTCGTTGTCGTTGTTGTTGTTGTTGTTGCTGTTACTGTTGTTGTTGTTGTTGCTGTTGTTGTTGTTGCTGTTGTTGTTGTTGTAGTTGTTGCTGTTGTTGTTGTTGCTGTCGCTGTCGTTGTTGTTGTTGTTGTTGTTGTTGTTGCTGTTACTGTTGTTGTTGTTGCTGTTGTTGTTGTTGCTGTTGTTGTTGTTGTAGTTGTTGCTGTTGTTGTTGTTGCTGTCGCTGTCGTTGTTGTTGTTGTTGCTGTTGTTGTTCCTGCTGTTGCTGTTGCTGTTGTTGTTGTTGTTGTTGTTGCTGTTGTTGTTGTTGCTGTTGTTGTTGTTGCTGTCGCTGTCGTTGTTGTTGTTGTTGCTGTTGTTGTTGTTGTTGTTGCTGTTACTGTTGTTGTTGTTGTTGCTGTTGTTGTTGTTGCTGTCGCTGTCGTTGTTGTTGTTGCTGTTGTTGTTGCTGTTGTTGCTGTTGTTGCTGTTGTTGTTGCTGTTGTTGTTGTTGCTGTTGTTGTTGTTGTTGTTGCTGTTGTTGTTGCTGTGGCTGTTGTTGTTGTTGTAGTTGTTGCTGTTGTTGTTGTTGCTGTCGCTGTCGTTGTTGTTGTTTTTGCTGTTGACCTAAGATGAGAGTTGTTGTTATTTTTGACCTAAGGTGGTAGTAGTAGTTATTTTTGACCTAAGGTGGTAGTTGTTGTTATTGTTGACCTAAGGTGGTAGTTGTTGTTATTTTTGACCTAAGGGGGTAGTTGTTGTTATTGTTGACCTAAGGTGGTAGTTGTTGTTATTGTTGACCTAAGGTGGTAGTTGTTGTTATTTTTGACCTAAGGTGGTAGTTGTTGTTATTGTTTACCTAAGGTGGTAGTTGTTGTTATTGTTGACCTAAGGTGGTAGTTGTTGTTATTTTTGACCTAAGGTGGTAGTTGTTGTTATTTTTGACCTAAGGTGGTAGTTGTTGCTATTGTTGACCTAAGGTGGTAGTTGTTGTTATTTTTGACCTAAGGTGGTAGTTGTTGTTATTTTTGACCTAAGGTGGTAGTTGTTGTTATTGTTGACCTAAGGTGGTAGTTGTTGTTATTTTTGACCTAAGGTGGTAGTTGCTGTTATTGTTGACCTAAGGTGGTAGTTGTTGTTATTTTTGACCTAAGGTGGTAGTTGTTGTTGACCTAAGGTAGTTGCTGTTGTTGCTGTTGTTGTTGTTGTTGTTGCCCTAAGATGGTAATTGTTGTTTTTGTTGACCTAAGGGGGTAGTTGTTGTTGTTGTTGTTGTTGCTGTTGTTATTGTTGTTATCACAAATATGCTGAGCAAGCCTGCTCTTGGCAGCCCAATGCCATTATAATATATATATATACAGGTCATCTTCAAGTGTGTCACTGCTCCATACAGAGTGTTGCTAATTGTCGGGCCGATGAGTCATTTTAAGTTTTATTTCAACTTTATTAAAGTAAAGTGTATTAGGCCTTGGTGTCCGCGCACATCAAGCTCAGGTTGTTTAACTACATGGTATTACCAATACTCGCCTGTGGATGTGAATGATGGACAACGACATTGAAAAGGGGGCTGTTGATGTTTGCGAATTCCCCTAAGGAATATGATACTGTTTTGTGCGCCCTGAAAAGGACGTTACGTGGCGCGTTGAAGTAGCTTTCTTCACATCCCGAGCGTGCTGATGAAAGTGAACCGGGGTCCTCCAGGCGGATGTGCTATGCTTGGCTTCATCTGCATGCCGCTCACTACTACGGGGATCATGTTGATCCCTCACCTCGTCACCAAGGCTGTCATGAGAACAGCCCGTTTCCGGAAAGGGCTACTAGGAAGCCGAGGTGAGGGTCTTGGCCAATATGTTTTGCCTGACCCTAACCAACATGTCTGATCTGTAGGTTTGACCTGACCAGACGTTCGTCTTCCTCCCCTGAAAAAGAGGCTAAATGCATTCAAGAATATGTGTCATCATTGGCTTAGAGGAATTCATTACCAACAAAACAATAAGAGTAGTCATCATTGGTTGAAAGGAATTCATAACCAACAAGACAATAAGAGAAGTCATCATTGTTTGAGAGGAATTCATAACCAACAAAACAATAAGAGAAGTCATTATTGTTTGAGAGGAATTCATAACCAACAAAACAATAAGAGAAGTCATTATTGTTTGAGAGGAATTCATAACCAACAAAACAATAAGAGAAGTCATCATTGGCTGAGAGGAATTCATAACCAACAAAACAATAAGAGAAGTCATCATTGGTTGAAAGGAATTCCTAACCAACAAGACAATAAGAGAAGTCATCATTGTTTGAGAGGAATTCATAACCAACTAAACAATAAGAGAAGTCGTCATTGGTTGAGTGGAATTCATAACCAACAAAACAATAAGAGAAGTCATCATTGGTTGAGTGGAATTTATAACCAACAAAACAATAAGAGATGTCATCATTGGTTGAGAGGAATTAATAACCAACAAAACAATAAGAGAGGTCATCATTCAACAATAAGTTTCATTACTCGTCAGAAACAAAAAACGGTTATCCATCAGACATGTTCTTAGAATGGACATCAAACAGACTACCTCTACAGGCGTTTACATGGTCGCCGTCTGGCAGCAGGAAACGGGGAAGACAGAAAGAAAATCTCCCTACAACAATCGACAGAGAGGACTCAACTATGGGCTTGAACAACATACATGGACTTAAGAGCGGAGTGACACAGATCAAACTGGAGAGGACTGGTTTCTGCCTTATTGGCCTTGTATTGCACTTAAAGCACATTGATTGGTTGTATCAGGCCTGGCTGCCAGCTAGTATAGTTAGGAGCTAACATTTGTTAATGAGCATAGGGCACGCGATGCTAATGTATCATGTGACTTTCTATGTGTGTGTGGGGGGGGGGGGGGGAGGGGTGCTGTTTGCGGAGTGGTTAGTGACGCGATTCGCAGCCTTAACGAAGATATAGTCCGGAATTAACAAGGTGTCGGCATGTGACGTAAACGATCTAAAATAAAAGGCGTGCTGAAGTCAGATCAACTATGACGTCAAACGTAAGAACACAATACAACGTACTCCACTTTAGGAAACGAGAAGAAAGAATAAGAAGGAGAAACAGGAGATGGAGAAGAAGGGGAAAAGAAGAGGTAGAAGAAATTAAAGAATACAAATAATCAAAAATGTTAGAAGAAGACAAAGACGAATACGAAAGAGACGAAGAACAAGCATGACAAGATGAAGAAGTAAACGAAAAAGTAAACACAGAGGGAAAAGACGACAAGAATAAAGAAGAATAAGAATGGGGAGGATAAGAAAAAGGAGAAGAAGGAGAGGATGAATCACTTGCAGCTCTTGCACACTTCAATAAAGAGACATAAACAAGTTTCTTTATTCTATCGTGTACTCGCATGAATGGATAGAATAGACAGGGTTTCGACTTACAGACGTTCACAGCTAACAGCCACCACCACACCACTAGAACTGAGCTGGACGTATATGGGGCAGCCATGTCAATCTTAGACCAGACTTTTTGGAGATATGAGATAAAGTGGACAAAATAACCGTCATATCGTACGAGCCGTGTTCAAATGAAACTGGACGTAACTGCACCAAGTCAACATTCGTGCGATGCGCATGATGACGTTACTTCTGATGTAAACAGCACATACCAATCATCAAGTTTGAATAACGTCATTATTCTCCGACTCTAAGTTTCATCAGCAGACCATTGGAGACATGACGGGGGTGATACGGAATCCGTCCAGAGTTGATCAGCGAGCGGTGATTCGGTTTGTAACAGCTGAAGGATGTCGACCAGTTGGCATTCATCGCAGAATGTAGGCAGTGTATGGTCACAAAAGTGTGTCGAAGACAACAGGGAAGAACTGGCCAACGATGTTTAAAGAAGGTCATGAGTTAACGAAGGATCTTCCGAGACCAGGTCAGGCGCATATTGTTATGTCAGAAGATGCCATCACCGAAATTGATGCAGTTATTTGGGTGGACCGTCGTCGGAGCTTTACGTTCGAAACACTTTTGTCACCATACACTGCCTGCATTCTGCGATGAATGTCAACTGGTCGACATACTTCAATTGTTAGATACCGAATCACTGTTCGCTGATCAACTCTGGACGGATTCCGTATCACAGCCGTCGTGTTTTCAACGGTCTGCTGATGAGACTTTGAGTCCTAGGATAATAGAATTATGTAAACTTAATGGTTGGTACGTGCTGTTTACATTAGACGGGACATCATCATGCGCATCGTACGTATGTTCACTTGATGCAGTTTGGTCCGGTTTCATTTGAACACGCCTCGTATTTTCTGTTATTATGAGGTCAAGTCAGTAAATAAGTAACAAACTGCTTTTAAAACGAAAAATAAATGAGATCGTCAAAGGATATAGCAACCCAGAACGTAGTCTCCGTGACAGAAGCCATGTATGTATCTCAGGTTTGGGGCGACCCAGTCCACGCCCTCCAATACTGTCCCTAATGTCCGGATGCCATCTTCGTCAGGGTCGGCCTCTTTGCCACCTTCCAGGAACACATCCCTTCAATGACGCTATCTGCAGACCGTTATTTCTCTTCACAGACCTACATTTCTAACCTTTTTTGTCGACGTTGACTGAGAGCTAAACGACTGATCGACAAAAGTGAAATATGAGCTTCAAAATAATGTAGTTTTGCATTTATATTTCCACCGACACTGATACACTTATCCCTTTGCTTTTCAGGAGAATGACAGACGATTTCGACTAATTATTTGTGTGTTAGTCAGTTGTATGAATGAAGAGCAGCAAATGTGGCGGTATAACATTGCTCTGCTGTTTCATTTCATTATAAATGAACCCGCTATATCATGAATTTGCCGGGAATTCAAACTTGTCGACAACACACCTGTGTTCACGGAAACGTGTTGTTTTCAATTTAGACTAGTTAATTCGTTCGTTTTGTGTGTTTTCTTCCGTCCGATTATCCTGAAAGGGACATAGGCTATATGAATATCACTACGCTTAAACATGTGTCATATTTCACGGTCTAGTTCCCCCGGCTGAACTTCAAGAGATTGACGCTGGTCACCCTAGTTGAAGATAGTGTCAGCTTTGTTGTATGAAATTTAGACACAACTATAATAAGCTGCCACCTGGAGAGAGATACCATCCGTCAGGTGTGTAGCGCCCCAAGACACACCGTTGTTGTATGGCGTGAGCTGGTACTACAAACTGCAATAAAGGTGCCACAACGACCTTTTAGGTTATGGGACTGATGATGATGATGAACCAGTTAAATGGCTACCTACCATGACCAGACTTTTTAGGGAATCAATCGATCATGCGTTATGATGCAGTTTAAACCATGCGAACATCATAATGCTGTTGCTACACTGTATATAGATACTAAAGCTTTCCACAAATCTTTTTTTTTGCAGTATAAACAGGAGGCCCAGGCCGGGCTTCATCAGCAATATTTTCGCGTCCCTGAGAAAATGTATTCACCCATTTTTGCACCGCTTTACCCCAAAAAATACCTCTCACCATAATCAGACAGCAAGTCATCAAGTTCTTTTGTCTCTCTCCTTCCATTAAAACAAAAACCCAAAAGAAACTCTAAAAAATAAACAAACCAACAGCGTGTTGTTTTTGTTAATTGTTTTATGAGCGCGATGCCATTTTGTAAATGAGATGCGCACGTGTATGCGACACGTAGCGTATTATTCCTACTCTAATCACAAAGCAGGATGTTGCTGCCACCTAATAACACATTTTGAAACTACCAACCACATTTGTCAGCTAACGCATATCAGTTTGTGACCTACTTACTGACCTTTGATAAACAAATCTTGATGTTACTTTTCTGAAATAAATTCTGGTCGGCTCTAACTTAACGTAACTTAACATCTTTATACTGGGTTATAAAACTCTGTAGTCTGTATTCAACCAGTTTCATTTACATTTCCTTGCTCTAAAGTCTATACGCATCCAATCCATTTTTAAATGTATTAATTGCCACTGCTTTCCCTACTTCCTGTGGAAATGCATTCCAAGCACTCACCACTCTCTGACTAAAAATATATTTCCTAATATCTGATCTGGACCTTTCTTTGGTTCATTAATATTTATGCCCTCATGTTCTTGTAGGTGTTTGTATTTTGAAGAACATAAACTTGTTATAATCTAATTTATCCTTTCCGTTGATTATCTTATAAACCTTTATTAAGTCACTAGTTCAATAAAGATGTTGAACACGCCATAATGTAGCCAAATAGAGAAAGTATATTGAAACTAGAAGGCTGTGTTAAAGGACACCAAAAACACTGACAACGAAGATGACGACACAAGAAACAAATTGAAACTGGACAAATCAAAAGCCAGATATTTAATAAACAGTATTGATGTTGAGAAAAGACTTGTCAAGGAGAATACTAACAAATAAAAAAGAGTATTCATTAATTACCTACAAGGAAGAACAAGCAAAAGAGAAAAGCAAAGAACGGAAATCATTGAAAATCTGAATTGTAAAATAATGGAGGAAAAAAGTTTAACGAAACAAAATTAAATGTCAAATATCCGGACACCGCTGCGGGTCACAATTGTGGGCAGGAAGTGAGGTTAATATGTGCACATTGGGACCGGAAGATGACAGGCATTAAAAACTGCAAGGAAAATAGAAACGAAAATATCTAAATTCGAAGGCGGAACAGGGATGGGGGGTTGTGATGTGGGGGTGAGGAGAAGAGGCCTAAGAATGAGGTAGAAGATAGAGAAAAGACATTTTCAAAAATAGGCTATGTAGAAAACATTAGATCGAGGCTGAAGTTATGTCGCTGGGAAAAATATGATAACAACAAACATAAGCAAAGGTTTAGTGATCGCACATGACATAAAAATATATTTATAATCATCTTCTATCCATTCTGTCAATGGACGGCGTGGGGAGGTGTAGTTTTCTTTCGCGTGCCACATTTTTCGCCTATGTTGTTGACATTCCTTGTTTCTTCAGTATTTCACTGACACAATCTAACCATTATGGTCGTGCTCTTCCTTTTGCTCTGCAATTCTGGTTTCTGGTATTTTAGATACACACAGGGATCAAGATGCTGAGCAGCGCATAAACTGCAGTGGTCAGCGATCCATAGCTGACTGCTAGCGCCAGGGCCAGTGACCCAGAGCTGCCAAGACCCTTCTACACCTCCACGCCGCGATCTTGGAGAACAGTCTGCAGCAGGGCAGACTGGCTGAAGAGAAGGGATCGAAGAGGAAATGCTAACCCGGTACACTGAAGTCGGATGTGTTGGACCGAGAGGGGGAAATATCAGAGTGAAGCTGTAAACTACAACATAACGCATTCCGTTCTCTGGGCTACATTCTCTTACTTAAGCTCTTTTCAGGGCTTTGTAGCGGGAGATTGAGAACGAACGAAGCCAAGCTAAGCCATATCAGGAAGTATAAACCGCTGCACGGATGCGCGAGTGCGTCTGTGTGTTACTATGCTATTTTGGGCGCTCTCAGAGGTCAAACCAACCAAAATGCAATGGAAGAGCCTCAACTTTAGGGCGCGTGTGAAAGCTGTGTAAGAGTGTGATTGTTGGACAGAGTAGAATTAAACGGAGTGTGAGGCAAGAAAAGGAGAGAGATAGTATGGTACTGTAACCAATGGATGGATGAATGCTTCGATAATGACTTAACTAAACTTCTTTATACTGGTTTAGAAGACTCTGTAGAGTCTATTGACAACCAGTTCCATTTACATTACGTTGCTCTAAAAGCTATGTTCTACGTCTTATGTATCTGTCTTATGTATATGTATGTGTATGTGCCTATGTCTTATGTCTTATGTCTATGCCTGTGTCTATGTCTTATGTCTATGTCAGTGTCTATGTCTTATGTCGATGTCTTATGTCTATGTCGTAAATCTATGTCTTTTATCTATGTCTATGTCTATGTCTATCTCGTATATATATGTCTATGTCTTATGTCTATGTCGTATATCTATGTCTATGTCTAATGTCTATGTCTTATGTCTACGTCTATGTCTTATGTCCTCTTTGGTTTGTCTTCTGGAGTTTCATTTGGCGATTAGTAGAACATGTGTTCCTTGCCGTGGCTTAGCCAAGAACACACAAATAAGAAGAACATACAAATAAGAACAACACACAAATAAGAGAAACACACAAAGAAGAACTACACATTCCTACCCAAACAGTTTTCATCAGGACAGAATGACAAGACAGAACTAAATATTTGACTAATCTAAACGAGGCAAACTGTAACGGATATACTGGCATATCTTGGCACCGGAGATATTTCATGGCGATGGCAATGAGCCAACGCTGATACTTGGGATGAACTGACATACGTTCAGTAATGAAAGTCCGTCTCTTGAATGATGATTTATCAGTCTAGGAATCAATAATACAGAGGCGTTGGTCGTTTAGAGAGTTTGAGGTAGTAGGCTGTACATGGTTGTGGGCAGTCACCGAGCTACGGGCGCTATCGGTAAACATTTATATGATGAAACGGGTTGGACATCTGTGGGTCTGCATAGAGTGAAAGGTCCGCGTAGAGTGAAGGGCTCCGCATAGAGTGATGGGTCCGCATAGAGCGAAGGGTCCGCATAGAGTGAAGGGTCCGCATAGAGTAAAGGGTCCACATAGAGTGAAGGGTCCGCATAGAGGGAAAGGTCCGCATAGAGTGAAGGGTTCGCATAGAGTGAAGGGTCCGCATAGAGTGAATGGTCCACATAGAGTGAATGGTCCGCATAGAGTGAAGGGTCCGCAGAGGGATGGGTCTGCAAAACACAACACAACACACCAAAGCACAACACAACACAATACCACACACTGTAGCACAACACATAACACACAGAACATTAGCAGCACAACCGCACATTGAACACAACATAAGCCACTTCAGAAAACCCACCAATGAATTGAAAAGACATAACTAATGCCAAAGAAAGCACACAAGAGCTGCTTGAACGCCAGAAATCAATGCAGTTATTATTAGGGAGATCCGATAGAGGGAGCAAGCAAGCTAGACAGTGGGTACTTGTCACAAACAAGCAATTTCAAACGGGTGATTGGTGCAGTTTTCAATTGCTGCTCGAGTTGAGCAACACAATGATTGGCGTTGATGACAAATACATAGAGAGGATGTGGGCGATGGTAGACAAGAGGTGGCAGAGTCTAGATTTGACTGAGTATTTACTTATCTATATATATGTAAACCACGACACGACTTCACACAGTAAATAAAACAGTCAACACTATCCCCAAAAATGATGTGATTTAATAACATGAATATCAACAACAAGATTATTAGCCAAAAAGAACAAAATACATCAACCTAAATGACCACCCTGCAAACTTACTTTCACTGTCATGTATTTAGCCAGTCTGTTTTAAGTTCTGTTTTTGAGCTGTTGGTTGTCTGATTTAGCCATCACTCTAATTTTGAACTACCACCAACTAGTTGTTATTGGATGATTATCCACGAATCATTTTCACTCTATATGTCGCAGCCCGTCGTGACGGCCTATGACTGTCACCGCCCCCCCCCCCCCCGCCTAAACTATGCTAATTCGGAACGCCACAGTGGTCAGCTACGAAACCCCCCCCCCCCCCCCCACCTTAGACCAGATAAAGTCTTCCGCCTAAACCTCTCGTTTTCTTTGTCGACCTAGTATCGAGACGGTGATTGCCCTTGGCACGCATTCATGCAATCTTTGTTCCCAGAGTCACCAGCCCAATCTCCCCTACCTAAACGCCTATACTTGAGCTGGAACTGTCGCAAAGAGAACAACAGAGAAGGGAAAGTAGAAAATGAAAAAGGAAGATATTGAGACAGAAAAGGTATTAGAATAATTAAGTGGCAGAGTTGGTGGTAAAAATATGTTTAACATGAAAGGGACTGCGTTCAAGTCCTGAATAAAATTGTTAGTAAGGCCACTCGTATTTAAATTATACATTTTTGACAGCTTTCTTTTGTTGTGGGTTACAGTGGCTTTCCTCAGAGGCGTACTTGAGAAGGTGAACCGTGTTTCTCCTAGCCATTGTGCAATGCGAAGCTTCTCAGTAATGTCACTACTATGGGGATCACAGTGCTGATCCCCACCTTGCTAGACACTTCAATGACACATCTTGTTTATAGGCAAAACTGTTTGGAAGTGAGGTGGGTCTTGATCAGTATATTTATCAGACCCTGACAAACATAACCTGATCAGTATGCTTCACCTGACCCTGACAAACATAGTCGCATTAGCATACTTCACCTGACCCTAACTAACATAACCTGATCAGTATGCCTCACCTGACCCTGACAAACATAACATGATCCGTATGCTTCACCTGACCCTGACAAACATAGTCGCACTAGCATGCTTCACCTGACCCTGACTAACATAACCTGATCAGTATGCCTCACCTGACCCTGACTAACATAGTCTGATCAGTATGCTTCACCTGACCCTGACTAACATAGTCTGATCAGTATGCTTCACCTGACCCTGACTAGCATAACCTGATCAGTATGCTTCACCTGATCCTGACTAACATAACCTGATCAGTATGCTTCACCTGACACTGACTAACATAACCTGATCAGTATGCTTTGCTTCACCTGACCCTGACTAACATAGTCTGATAAGTATGCCTCACCTGACCCTGACTAGCATAACCTGATCAGTGTGCTTCACCTGACCATGACTAACATAGTCTGATCAGTATGCCTCACCTGACTCTGACTAACATAACCTGATCAGTATGCCTCACCTGACACTGACTAAAATAGTCTGATCAGTAGGCTTCACATGACCCTGACTAACATAGTCTGATCAGTATGCTTCACCAGACCCTGACATAGCCTGATCAGTATTTTTCACCTGACAAGACACACGTCTCCTCTGATGTAAATACGTAAGACCGAATTCCAGAAACACGAAGTATCAAATGTAGGTTACTGGTCTCCCAAAGAAACCCAATAGACCTGTCTCCGATTTAAGCGTCAACTAGATTGTCTACATTATCACGAAATGTATCTTAGCACCATCATTATGAACAGCAAAACAGCAAATTTAGCAACCACCGACGTCACTACTACAATAATCACCACATCAGCATTACCATCCTTTGCACCCATCATCATCCCTAACCGTTAAAATATTCATCCTCATCAGCACTATACAAGCGACACCTACATATATCGCCACCACCATATCACCACGACCATCACCAAAATCCACAACACCACTCTGACCGTGACCATCACTACCATTATCCTTACAACAACATCAACCACCCACCACCACAACAACACCCACCATCATAAAAACAAGAACATCCAGCACCCACCATCATCACCACAACAATATCCACCACCGACCATCATCACCACAACAACATCCACCACACAACACCACAACATCATCCACCACCCACCATCTTCACCACAACAATATCCACCACCCACCATCATCACCACAACAACATCCACCACACAACACCACAACATCATCCACCACCCACCATCATCACCACAACAACATCCACTACCCAACACCACAAAATCATCCACCACCCACAATCCTCACCACAACAACATCCACCCAACACCATCATCACTACAACAACATCCACCACCCACCACCACAGCAACACCCACCATCATAACCACAACAACATCCACCACCCACCATCATAACCACAACAACATCCACCACCCACCATCATAACCACAACAACATCCACCACCCACCATCATCAAAACAACAACATCCACCACTCACCATCATCACTACAACAACATCCACCACCCATCACCACAACAACATCCACCACCCATCACCACAGCAACATCCACCACCCACCATCATCACTACAACAACATCCACCATCCGCCATCATCAACACAACAACATCCACCGCCCATCACCACAACATCAACCCCCTACCATCCTCGAACAACAACATACACTCCTCACCATTCTCACCACAACAACAACCACTCCTTACCATCCTCACCACAAGATCCACCATTCTCACCACAACAACATCCCCCACCCACCATCATGACCACAACAACATCTACCACCAACCATCATCACCACAACATCAACCCCCAACCATCCTCGAACAACAACATACACTCCTCACCATTCTCACCACAACAACAACCACTCCTTACCATCCTCACCACAAGATCCACCATTCTCACCACAACAACATCCACCACCCACCATCATGACCACAACAACATCTACCACCAACCATCATCACCACAACAACATCCACCACCCCCCCCCATCATCACCAGAACAAAATCCACCACCCACCATTCTCACCACAACAACATCAATCAAACACTATCATCAGTATAACAACATCCACCAACCACCCTCATCACCACAACAACATCCACTCCTCACCATCTTCACCACAACAACATGCACCATTCACCATCTTCACCACAACAACATTCACAACCCACCACCCATCACCACAACAACATCCACCACCCACCACCCCAACACCATCCACAACCCACCACCACAACAACATCCACCACCCACCCACACAACAACATCCACCAACCACCACCCACCACCCAAACAACATCCACAACACATCACCACAACAACATATACCATCCAACACCACAACAACATCTACAGCCCATCACCACAACAACATATACCATCCACCATCCACAACCACAACAACATCCACAAACCACCACTACAACAACATCCACCAACCACCTCCACAACAAAAACCACCATCCATCACCACAACAACATTCACCACCCTCCACCCACAACCACAACAACATCCACCTCCCACCACCACAACAACATCCACCACCCACCACCATGATAACAGCTACAACACACCACTCACCACCACAATAACATCCACTACCCACCGCCACAACAAATTCCACCATCCACCACCATGACAACATCTACAACACACCACTCACCACCACAATAACATCCACCACCCACCACCACAACAACATCCACCACTCACCACCACAACAACATCCACCACCCACCAGCCACCACCACAACAACAACCACCACCCACAACCCACCACCCCAGAAACATCCACCATCCAACACCCACCACCACAACGACATCCACCACCCACCAGCCACCACCACAACAACATCCACCAGCCACAACCACAGCAAAATCCACGATCCACTACCTACCACCACAACAACATCCACCACCCACCACCACAACAACATACACCATCCACCACCCACAACCACAAAACCATCCACCTCCCACCACTACTACAACATCCACCGCCAACTACCCATCACCACAACAACATCCACCACCCACTACCACAACAACATCCACCACCCACCACCACAACAACATCCACCACCCACCCCCACAAAATCGTCCACCAACCACCACCACGACAACATCCACCACGCACCACCCACCACCACAACAACATCCATCACCCACCCCCACAACAACATCCACAACCCACCACCACAACAAGATCCACAACCCACCACCACAAAAACATCCACGACACACAACCCACCACCACCACAAGATTCACCATCTGCCACCCACCACCACAAAAAGATCGACCATCCATAACCACAACGACATCCACCACCCACCACCGGAACAACATCCACCATCCCCCACCCACCAGCATAACAACATCCACCTCCCACCACCACAACAACATCCACAACCCACCACCACAACAACATCCACAAATCACCATCCACCAACCCCCCCCCCCACAACAACATCCACCATTCATCACCACGAGAACATCCACAACCCACCACCCCAACAACATCCACAACCCCCCATCCACCACCCACCACCACGAAAATATCCACCATCCACCACCCACCACCCTCACCACAACAATATTGACACCTCACCATCCTCACCACCACCAATCAAACGACTGTAAACAAACAAACACATTCCACCTACATCCACAGAAACCTTGTCAGCCCCTTCTATAATTAAAGCTTCCACATCTACACTTCTCTCTACCATCCATCATCGCCTTAGCGACTCCTCTCATGCCCATTATCGTCTCTCTAACAATGTCTACTTACGTAGCAACGTCATTTAGTACGTCTCTCTTGTCCTCTAATTTCTAACAGGGATAGAGATAGATATATAAATAGATAGATAGATTGAAAGAGAGAGAGAGAGAGAGAGAGAGAGAGAGAGAGACAGACAGAGAGATAGAGAGAGAGTAGATCTAAGACAGATGGAGACAGATCTACCGATGGGATCGGAAATCGAAAATGCGATGTATGTTAGGAAGCTGGGACCGTCCGAGTGATTCTCAAGTCTGTTTGAATAGCTGTACATTAGATCAAACTTTGGTTGGCTGAAACAATGGTAAACGTTGGTGTTGTTGTTGTTGTTGTTGTTCGAAGCTACACTTGACGAGTTCAGCTAATTGATGATGATGGTTCGTTGCTAGGTTACAGTGGCTCTTCTTTCATTTTGATACCTGCTTCACGAAGTGGACCAGAGTCGCTATAGTTTAATGTGAGCCTCACCAGTCAGGTGGTCGCTATGGGGACTAGATTTACGATTCCCACCACGTTGGCCAGACTTCTGTTGTACAGCCTGTTTCCAGCTGCCCGAACGAGGACGTGGGTTTGAGGGTTCTGGTCAGTATGATTCAACTGGCCCTAACATAAGTTGGGGTCTTGACCAGTATGTTTCACCTGGCCCTAACATAAGCTGGGGTCTTGATCAGTATGTTTCACCTTCCCTAACATAAGTTGGGGTCTTGACCAGTATGTTTCACCTGGCCCTAACATAAGTTGGGGTCTTGATCAGTATGTTTCACCTGGTCCTAACATAAGTTGGGGTCTTGACCAGTATGTTTCACCAGGCCCTAACATAAGTTGGGGTCTTGATTCGTATGTTTCACCTAGCCCTACCATCAGTCGGGGTCTTGATTCGTATGTTTCACCTAGTCCTAACATAAGTTGGGGTCTTGATCAGTATGTTTCGCCTGTCCGTGACATAAGTTAGGGTCTTGATCAGTATGTTTCACCTGGCCCTCACATGAGTTAAACTTGATCAGTATGTTTCACCTGCCCTGACATAAGTTGGGGTTTTGATCAGTATGTTTCACCTGCCCCTAACATAAGTTGGGGTCTTGATCAGTATGTTTCACCTGGATGTGACATAAGTTGGGGTCTTGATCAGTATATTTCACCTGGCCCTGACATGAGTTAAATTTGATCAGTATGTTTCAGCTGCAGTGACATAAGTTGGGGTTTTGATCAGTATGTTCCACCTACCCCTAACATAAGTTGGGGTCTTGATCAGTATGTTTCACCTGGATGTGACATATGTTGGCGTCTTGATCAGTATGTTTCACCTGGCCCTGACATAAGTTGGGGTCTTGATCAATATGTTGCACCTGGCCGTGACATAATTTAGGGTCTTGATCAGTATATTTCACCTGTCCGTGACCTCAGTTAAACTTAACCAGCATGTTTCACCTGACCGTGATCTGAATCAAACTTGACCAGTATGTTTCACCTGGCCCTGACTTTAGTTAAACTTGACCAGTATGTTTCACCTGATCTTTATGTTTGTCCTTTTTCCCTAAAGTAATTCAAACGTTCGCGGCGTTTGCAATTTGCTTCTCGGTGTGCATTTTTAGTAACTGATAAAGCAAATGATTACGATTGCAAATACATTTGTTAAGAAAGTTTTTGTGAAAATCATTGCATTTTTGCAATAGTGAACTGTAAGCCAGTTGGATATCTGAATGATTTAGGTCAGAGAAGAGAGGAAAGGAAATATTATTGACACCGAAATCTGCCAGTCACATAACAAGAGGTGACAACCGAGTGTATGGTAGGTTGGGCTACCTCAATCTGCAGAACATAAGCCAAATGAATGGCAGAGGATCGACCAAGTTAAGTCAGATGATCGTCTAAGTTAGGTCAGAGGATCGACTGTGAGGGAATCGAATAAGTTAAGTCAGATGATTGACTAAGTTAGATCAGAGGATCGACTGTCTGAGGATCGACTAAGTTAGATCAGAGGATCGATTAAGTTATGTCAGAGGATCGACTAAGTTAGGTCAAAGTATCGACAAAGTTAGGTCAGAGGATCGACTAAGTTAGGTCAGAGGATCGACTAAGTTAAGTCAACGGATCGACTAAGTTGGGTCAGAGGATAGACTGTCAGAGGATCGACTAAGTTAGGTCAGCGGATCGACTAAGTTAGGTCAGAGGATAGACTGTCAGAGGATCGACTAATTTAGGTTAGAGGAACGACTAAGTTAGGTCATATGATCGACTAAGTTAGGTCAGAGGTTTGAATAAGTTAAATCCACATGATGAGAGTTGTGCGTGAGGAGAGTAGTGCCATCCTGTAGACTATATTGGCGACTTGGAATAAAAGGTATATATACGACCAATGGTAAAAGACAGTATATTTCATGACAGATGACTCTACGCCCTATGGTAGAAGATTCTACATATCATGGTTGGAGACAATGTTTTGATCAGTGAATAGTTGCTTATAGCGAGAGAAGATGGCGACATCTTTGATGCTATTCTTGGTCTATACTTGGGTTTAAATGAGGAAGAGATGCGCTGGTGGTCAGCCTTACTCTTTACTCATGAGCTGCCTGAGTCCAGCGGCACGGCGTAGTCGGGACAGCTAGAGAAATAACAGAAGCAGTGGATAGCAAGGACGTTCTAGTATCTTACCATGTTGTTGTTTTCTTTTAGGCATGATGGTAAAAGAGCAGAGGATAGATAAAGTCAGTCCGTTTCTTCTCCGTGTGTCTTTAATAAGCCAACATACTGACGAAGGTTGTGGTTGTAGAAGTACTCTATTAACTTATTCACACCGTAGACCTGATATGTCAGATCGTAAACTTTTCTTGCAAGGACGTAGAGCTGTTTATAGGCACGGACACTTTCTTGAATGCCGCAAGGTCGATATATTGGCTTGAGAAGCTTAAACTTCAAGAGTTATACTTAAACATCAAAGTTTATCAATACCAAATACTCCTAAATGTACTCTAGTAGCAGTTTACATTGTAAAAAGTAAAGTGACCCATTGCATTACTGCCGTGGGTGGTGTGAGGTGTTAGCGATCTCACATTTCAAAGGCTCGGCTATATGAGGGCGGTAGCCATCTCCTCTCCCACGATGCTTTTACTTCTCGGACTGAGCCGGTGCCCATTTAAGGCTGGGTCGACCCGGCGACCGTTGCTGTTTGAAAAAAACCATTTCCGCCTGAACTGGGGAATGAATGCAGGCCCACTCAGATGCGAAGCCAGCGCGCTAACCACTGCGCTACGCGGCTCCTTCTTTACATTGTAAGAATAAATATACTCAGAAGCCTAAAGTATTCGGAGTGAATGAGTTATCGGTCGACAACACCAAAGCTTACAACATGGACAAGCACCGCTATTCTAGAACAAACGTTCGTGTAACATTGAATGCGATTTAAAGCATGTCTATTCACTAAATCGCGTCTTTCGAAATTCCGAGCCAATTCTCTCTCAAAATCTGCAAATCCCTTTTCAATTTAGGAAATGTGTCTTTTAAATTATTTTGAAGACATTTTCGAGATTGTAAGTAGGAAATCATTAGCAATAGACTCTACACCACGTTATTTCTTTGTTCTTATAGCAAAAGCAGATCATCATCTTGTAGATGAATCTACAAAGGATGCTGAACCCTGACTCTGTTGTATGTGTTGAAGGCCTGGACTTCCCTACAACATGACCAGAAAAACATTGCAGATTCCCACATACGCAGTCATAGACGTATTCTTGTCATCCATTGGTACGATCACACTACACAGAGGTTTGGACTGCATTTACACCCCGCTACATCATCGCCTACTCTTCCTCTTCGAGCATGTGACAAGACTTCCCGAGGACGTTCAGGTCCGTCCGTTTTTGAAGCACAACATGGACACCAGATATGGTTAGTGGCAACTTAACTTAACTTAACTTAACTTAACGTCTTTATTCTGGTTCAGAAGACTAAATACAACCAGTTACATTTATATCCCCTTGCTCTAAAAGCTATGCGCATCCAGTTTATTCTTAAATGCATTAACTGTCCCTGCCTCCACTACCTTCCCTGGCAATGCATTCCAAGCAGACACCACTCTCTGACTAAACAATATTTCCTAATATTTAATCTGGACCTCTCTTTAGTCAGCTTGTAGCTATGCCCTCGTGTTTTTGTGGGTGGCTGTATTTAAAAAAAATTGTTATAGTCTAATTTATCCATTCCTCTGATCATCTTATAAACCTGTATTAAGTCACCACGAATTCTTCTCTCTTCGAGACACTGTAGGCCGGTTTTTCTGAGTCGTTCCTCATAACTGTAATTCTGGAATCCCACTATCATCTTTGTCGCTCTTTTTTGTATTCTTTCTAGCATGTTTATGTCCCCTCTATGATAAGGACTCCACACCTGTACACAGTACTCCAATTTAGGTCTAACTAAAGCTTTATACAGTTTGACGATCACTTCCTTGCTTCTATGTTTAATATTTTTTTTTATCATCCCTAACATCGCATCAGTCTTTTTCACTGCTACCTCCCACATGGTGGCAACCCTAACAACTTCAAACAAGAATGACCTTACACTCTATGCGTCCAGCCTGGACCATAGGTACTCATCATGGGCATTGCTGATTGGTGGGGCGGGATTTCGCTGACCAGGTGAATTACTACTACTGCCATTACTATCAATACTACAATTACTACTACTAGCACTGTCACTACTACTACTACTACTTCTACCCTTACTATTACTACTACTACTACTACTACTACTACTACTACTACTATTGCCTCCAATACTTCTGCTCCTCCTAGTAATACTCCCATTTCTACTACTACTCCTAATATTACTACCACTACAACAACAACAACTACTACAACAATAACTAATACTACTACCAGTGCAGCTCCTACTACTACTACTACTACTACTACTACTACTACTACTACTACCAATACCACCACTACCAGTACTACTCCTACAATTACAACAACTACTACTAATACTTCCACTACTACTACTACTACCACTGCAATTACTACTATTAGTACTATTACCCTACTACCACTACTAATACCACCACCACTACTACTACCACTTTTACTACCGTTACAACTACTACCTCTACAACTTCCACTATTACTGAAACTATTACTGCCATTACTACTACCGCTACAAATTCAACTCTTACTACTACTACTACTACTACTACTACTACTACTACTTCTACTACTACTACTACTACTTCTACCCTTACTATTACTACTACTACTACTACTACTACTACTACTACTTCTACTACTACTACTACTACTTCTACTACTACTACTACTTCTACTACTACTACTGCTACTACTACTTCTACTACTACTACTACTTCTACTGCTACTACTACTACTTCTACTACTTCTACTACTACTACTGCTACTACTACTTCTACTACTACTACTACTTCTACTACTACTACTACTACATCTACTACTACTTCTACTACTACTACTACTACTACTTCTACTACTACTTCTACTACTACTACTACTACTTCTACTACTACTACTACTACTTCTACTACTACTACTTCTACTACTACTACTACTACTTCTACTACTACTACTGCTACTACTACTTCTACTACTACTACTACTTCTACTACTACTACTACTACATCTACTACTACTTCTACTACTACTACTACTACTACTTCTACTACTACTTCTACTACTACTACTACTACTTCTACTACTACTACTACTACTTCTACTACTACTACTACTACTACTTCTACTACTACTACTACTACTACTTCTACTACTACTTCTACTACTACTACTACTACGTCTACTACTACTTCTACCACCACTACTACTACTACTAAAGACTAATCAAGAGTCGTAAATGATTCTGCAACGCCTTCGGTTGCTCAGATCCTCCCTCTGAGACTCGTTTTATTTTGAGCGCTGGTAATGCCGTTTCCTTAATTACACAAAGAAGCCGAGAAACCCCTGACCTTCAAATAATTTGTTTAATACTCCGGCGAAAAGTACCTGAATGTTATGGCGACAAATAGCAGAAGAATATCCCTTTTCTAATTTAGGATCTCAAATGATGCATTTCGTGCCACGAATTTTACGCATTGCTGGTGGCGCTGTATACAACTGTAATTGACGCGTCACTGAGAAAGCTATTTCTGTTGTAGCGGGTTGTGGATATTTATAGCACCAATTTAAAAGTGCATACATTTAGGTAAACGTAAAATTTTTTTAACCATTGTTAAAAATGTCCTTAATACTTTTATCACTTTTAGTCGAGTTAAAAAAAACAACACACACCATATTTTAAGGTCATGGACGGCTCGGTCTTAATCTGTATATCTTCTCCTCAACGTTGACAGATAATGAATCTCCTACTGTCTTTGTCCAGTGATTGGCTGGTATACTCAGTCCGGTTTCATTTGAACACGCCTCGTAGTTTAAAAGATAATGTCTAGGCCACACTTTGCACATCACTTATAGACTTACCTCCACTGTATCTTGCAATGTCTCTTAACTTTCAGCCAACTGATCTGTGTCAGTAGCTCAACAAAGATTCTTTCATTATTCTTCGCACATATAAATACGTATAAGTATTGAATATCACACCATCGAACGTGGAATCAGCGTTAAAACCAAACTCAGAGTCTACCGTGCAACCATCATTCCAACCCTACTATACGCGCGCGAAAGCTGGACTGTATACTCTGGACGTGCAAGGAGATTAAATCACTTCCACACAGGTTGCCTGAGGCGAATGATTCACATCCGATGGCAAGATGCCTAGCATCCATGCAATGATAGAAAAAGCACGACAAGGATGGGCCGGACACCTCGTCCGTATGTCAGACGAGCGGCTTCCAAAGAGGCTTCTCTACGGCGAGCTGAGAGAGGGCGCCCAAAGAAACGTTTTAAAGACGGTCTGAAGGGCTCACTGAAAAGTTGCCAGATAGACATCGACACCTGGGAATGTCTTGCGCAAAACAGATCTGACTGGAGAAGCGCAGTCAATGCGGGTGTAGCTGCCGGTGTAGACGACCGTGTTGTGAAAGCCCAGAGCAGACGCGAGACGCGGAAATCCCGAACAGCAGGAACACCATCCCCTTCTACAATCCTCGTGTGCCCGATATGTAGCAGTTGTTTTCGTGCCCGCATTGGCCTGTTCAGCGACATACGCACCCACACCCAACAGGAAAATCTGTGACAAGGATCATGTCGGCGGTCCTATCGACAACGATGGACAGCTATTATTATTAAATACCAGGAACTGAGTAAGGTGATTCAAGTTTGGCTGTGGCAAACAGTCTGCGGAGTGCTAAAGGTGTGTACATTAGACTTTGTAATATTTCCCTACGCTTGTCAAACATGGACACTTTCAGCAGGCCTGCAGCGAATGATACATATCTTGGAGATGAGATGTCTCCGAAAACCTCTAAATGTCACATACAAAGACCGAGTTACAAATGAAGAAATACGAAACAAAGAATTACAACAACAATATGGCCTTTGTAAGTCCTCTTGACAACTGTCAGTAACTCAATCTTTGTATGTGACATTTAGAGGTTTTGGGAAACATCTCATTTCCAAGGCATGTTTCATCAAATAAGTGCTGTGGGCCTAAATAATATAGGCCTATCGCCATATTTCCTATGCGTATGGCGTGACGGAATAACAGACTAGCTAGGACGCGTCAATTTAGATATATGGATATATGGATTAATAAATAATCACTCAAACCTTTCCGAATCCCGTGGAGAGCAAGTCTTGTAAAATACACGGGATTGTTTAATCTCGAGTCATCAGAGTTAGCTATCCCAGCATACCCCTTGACTCTGTTATGTCAGTCGGGAGTTATTTTCTCCTTGTCTCATTTGGTTATCCTCTTTTTCTTTTTCCCTGAGGATTCCAGAACAGAGACTGTTTTTTTTTAAAATTGCTGTTGACAGGTCCTTCAAGGCTAAGTGTTTGAGAATTACTGAGATGCACAATGACAGATTGTGCTTTCTGGAATGTTCCTGAATTTTCGGATTTAATGAGGGGGAAGGGCAGAGAGAAAGAGAGAGCGAGAGAGAGTGATGTGGAGGAGTAGAGAATAAGAGAAAAACAGAAAACAGGAAATTTATGCGGAGAGAGAGATAGTCAGAAAGAGACAATGTGAGAGATATGTGATAGATATGAGAGGATTAGAAGGGAAGGAGGGTACACCAGATCAGAGTGAGGAAGACGTTGGTTGTTGGATAGAAGATGGGAGTCGATGTGAGGGTAGACATGAGAGAGAGACTTTAAGGAGGACATAAGGTGGGTGTTGGAGGGGGGCTAAGAGTGGGTGAGAGGACAAGATTTTGAGAAAGTGAGAGGGACAATGGGGTGAGAAATAGGGTGGGAATGGGAGAGAGACGCAGAGAGTGTGGCAGTCGGAGAGAGGATTAGGTTAGGAGAGAGAATGAGGGTTAAGGAGTGAAGATGATATTGAGTGAGATAATGTGAGTGGAAGAAATGATGGTGGCAGTAGAAGAGGGTGGAGAGTTAAGAGAGAGAGAGAGTGGGGGCGAGGAGAAGGAAGGTGGAGAGAGGTTGAGTGTGAGAGAGAGGATGATTGAGAGAGAGAGAATGATTGTGAAATAGAGGTTGAATGTGAGAGAGTGAATGATTGAGAGAGAGGATGATTGTGAGAGAGAGGATGATTGAGAGAGAGAGAATGATTGTGAAATAGAGGTTGAATGTGAGAGAGTGAATGATTGAGAGAGAAGATGATTGTGAGAGAGTGGATTATTGTGAGAGAGGATGATTGTGAGAGAGTGGATGATTGTGAGAGAGGGGATGATTGTGAGAGAGTGGATGAGATTGTTAAGGGAGAGGATGATTGTGAGAGAGTGGATGATTGTGAGAGAGTGGATGATTGTGAGAGAGTGGATGATTGTGAGAGAGTGGATGATTGTGAGAGAGTGGATGATTGTGAGAGAGTGGATGATTGAGAGAGAGAGAATGATTGTGAAATAGAGGTTGAATGTGAGAGAGTGAATGATTGAGAGAGAGGATGATTGTGAGACAGTGGATGATTCTGAGAGAGGATGATTGTGAGAGAGTGGATGATTGTGAGAGAGGGGATGATTGTGAGAGAGTGGATGAGATTGTTAAGGGAGAGGATGCTTGTGAGAGAGTGGATGATTGTGAGAGAGTGGATGATTGTGAGAGAGTGGATGATTGTGAGACAGTGGATGATTGTGAGAGAGTGGATGAGATTGTTAAGGGAGAGGATGATTGTGAGAGAGTGGATGATTGTGAGAGAGTGGATGATTGTGAAAGAGTGGATGGGATTGTTAAGGGAGAGGATGATTGTGAGAGAGTGGATGATTGTGAGAGAGTGGATGATTGTGAGAGAATGGATCATTGTGAGAGAGTGGATGATTGTGAGAGAGAGGTTGATTGTGAGAGAGAGGTTGATTGTGAGAGAGAGAATAATTGTGAAATAGAGGTTGAATGTGAGAGAGTGAATGATTGAGAGAGAGGATGATTGTGAGAGAGTGGATGATTGTGAGAGATGATGATTGTGAGAGAGTGGATGATTGTGAGAGAGGGGATGATTGTGAGAGAGTGTATGAGATTGTTAAGGGAGAGGATGATTGTGAGAGAGTGGATGATTGTGAGAGAGTGGATGATTGTGAGAGAGTGGATGATTGTGAGACAGTGGATGATTGTGAGAGAGTGGATGAGATTGTTAAGGGAGAGGATGATTGTGAGAGAGTGGATGATTGTGAGAGAGTGGATGATTGTGAGAGAGTGGATGAGATTGTTTAGGGAGAGGATGATTGTGAGAGAGTGGATGATTGTGAGAGAGTGGATGATTGTGAGAGAGTGGATGATTGTGAGAGAGTGGATGATTGTGAGAGAGTGGATGATTGTGAGAGAGTGGATGATTGTGAGAGAGAGGTTGATTTTGAGAGAGAGGTTGATTGTGAGAGAGGATGAATGTGATCGAGAGCTGCAGAAATAGTGTTGAAGCAAAGGAAGAGACGATTGGAGTGTTGGATAGAGAGAAAGACGGAAAGAACGAGTTGTGGACTGTGGGAGATATTGTGAGAAGGAGAAATAAACGAAAAGACGATGATAGAAGTGGAGAGGCGGAAGTGAGTGCGTGGCAGAAAATATTAAGAGAGTTGGAGAGTAACATAAAAACAGGAAGAGAAAGATGGAAAGAATTGGGGAAAAGGCGAGAGATTGTGAGAAAGAGGAGATATAAACATGCTGGCACTGCTGAAGATGGATGTGTCGCACCGAATGGTGGAAATATCGCAGTCAAACTGTAAACTAGCAACACAACGCAAATCCGTTCTCCTGGCATTTGCAAAGCCCTGTTCAGGTCTTGGTAGCGGGAGATTGAGAATGAACGCAGAAGCACAAGAAACACGCTGGAAAGGATACAAAAATGAGCGACAGAGCTCATAGTAGGATTTCAGAATTACAGTTATGAGAAAAGACTCAGAAAAACCGTCTTACAGTGTCTAGAAGAGAAAATCTTCTTCTTCTTCTTCTTCTTCTTCTTCTTCTTCTTCTTCGTACGCAGTCAGACAGTAACCATTATTTTTTCTAAAAAAGTGGCGGTCATCCTGAGGCTGTCGCCACTGCCATAGAGCTTGTCTTGTGGTTCCACTGGTGATGGCCACATCTGCTCTCTCTGATCCTCGTATGTCGGGCAGTTCTGCAGCAGATGTTCAGCGGTCATTTTACCGGTACCGCACGGGCATTCGTCGGTACCACCTATCTTCAATTTGTTGAATAGGTGGTACCTCAGTCTATTGTGGCCAGTGCGAAGTCTGAAGACAACAACCTGCTCTCTTCTGTTCAATTGGTAATAGGCATCGTTTTTGGTGTAACCAGTATGTTCGGTTTCCCATTTGGTCATGTATCTGGCTTTGATAAGCCGTTTTGACTCTTCGTACGTCGTACTAGTATCTGTTTGTGGTAGTCTTGCACCTTCTTTTGCCAGAAGAGAAAATAATTTGAGGTGATTTAATACAGGTTTATAAGATGATCAAAGGAACGGATAAATTAGACTATAAACAGTTATTTAAAGTACACACACCTACAAGAACAAGAGGGCATAGCTACAAATTAATTTTAAAAAGGTTCCAGATTAGAAAGGAGGACATATTTTTTTAGACAGTGATTGGGGAATGCTTGGAATGCATTGCCACGGGAAGTAGTGGAGGCAGGGACAATTAATGCATTTAAAAATAAATTGGATGTGCATATCTGTAAGGCGAGGCGATGTAAATGAAGCTGGTTGTATACAGACTTGCTTACAGATGCTCTCGCCGTAGTCACAGCGCTAAAAAGCCACAAAAACACTGAGCTTAATGACAAGAGCAGCACTCTGCAAACTGTGCCAGCAGTCCGCACCAAAAAGGGCAGTGGTACAGTGGGTCCCATCACACTGCAACATCCAAGGCAACGAGGAGGCAGACAGACTGGCAAAAGAAGGTGCAAGACTACCACAAACAGATACTAGTATGACGTACGAAGAGTCAAAACGGCTTATCAAAGCCAGATACATGACCAAATGGGAAACCGAACATACTGGTTCCACCAAAAACGATGCCTATTACCAGTTGAACAGAAGAGAGCAGGTCGTTGTCTTCAGACTTCGCACTGGCCACAACAGACTGAGGTACCACCTATTCAACAAACTGAAGATAGGGTGTACCGACGAATGCCCGTGCGGTACTGGTAAAATGACCGCTGAGCATCTGCTGCAGAACTGCCCGACATACGAGGATCAGAGAGAGCAGATGTGGCCATCACCAGTGGAACCACAAGACAAGCTCTATGGCAGTGGCGACAGCCTCAGGATGACCGCCGCTTTTTTCGAAAAAAATAATGGTTACTGTCTGACTGCGTACGAAGAAGAAGAAGTATACAGACTCTGCAGAGTTTTCTTAACCAGTATAAAGAAGTTAAGTTAAGAAACTCGGCAAGATGAACGGATAGAGAGAGATAGATAGAGAGAAAGAGAGATGGAGAGAGGGTAAAACAAGGGTAAGAGAGGACGAGAGAAAGACTGATGGAGAACAGAAGGAGTGAGAGCAGGAGCGAAGTAATTCAGTGCGAAAATAAGAAAAAGAAATTCGAGAAAGAGCAGGAGTAAAAAGAAGTCGTGAAAGTAATATGTTATATGTGAACGGTTTTGTTACATTTTTGGAAACACCAGACCTAGATGCTGACATATCCTGGATCTCTAGTGATTAATCTCCAGAGCTATGGCGCAGACGAGATTATTTCAACTTAGGTCGATCGAGACTGGCACGATCACATTCAGATGTGTGCAACATTTATCTGTACCTCTTCCTCTGTCTGTCTCTCTATTTGTCTCTGTCTGTCTCTCGATGTGTATCTATCTGTCTCTCTCTATTTCTGTCTCTATATTTGTCTCTCTCTCTCTCTGTCTCTCTGTCACGCTGTCTCTCTTTCTGTCTTTCCCTCCCTGCCTCTCTTTCTGTCTTTCTCTGTCTCTCTCTGTCTGTCTCTCTATCTGTCTCTCTCTGCCTATCTGTCTCTCTGTCTGTCTCTCTCTTTTTCTCTCTCTGCCTGTCTCTCTTTCTGTTTTTGTCTCTGTCTGTCTCTCCGTTTGTTTCTGTGTCTCTCTGTCTGTTTCTGTCTCTCTGTTTGTTTCTGTCTGTCTCTCTGTCTGTTTCTGTCTCTCTGTCTGCCTCTCTGTCTCTCTCTGTCTCTCTCTGTCTCTCTGTCTGCCTCTCTCTCTGTCTGTCTCTCTGTCTCTCTGTCTGTCTCATGTCTCTCTCTGTCTCAATGTCTCTGTCTGTCTGTCTTATGTCTGTTTCTCTGTATGTTTCTGTCTCTCTGTGTGTTTCTGTCTCTCTGTCTGTTTCTGCTTCTCTGTCTGTTTTTGTCTCTCTGTTCGTCTCTCTGTCTGTTTATGTCTGTCTGTCTGTCTCTCTGTCTGTTTATGCCTCTCTGTTTGTCTCTATGTCTGTTTATGTCTCTCTGTGTGTCTCTGTTTCTGTCTCTCTGTTTGCCTATCTGTCTCTCTGTCTGTCTCTCTCTGTTGCTCTCTTTCCCTCTCTGTCTCTCTCTGTCTCTCTATGTATTTTTATCTCTCTCTCTATCACTCTGTCTGTCTTATGTCTCTCTCTGTCTCAATGTCTCTCTGTTTGGCCTCTGTCTCTCTCTCTGTCTCAAGGTCTCTCTCTCTGTCTTCTGTCTCTCTCTGTCTCTCTATGTCTGTCTTCTGTCTTTCTCTCTATCACTGTCTGTCTTATGTCTCTCTCTGTCTCAATGTCTCTCTCTCTGTCTCTCTGTCTCTCTGTTTATCTTCTGTCTCTCTCTCAAGGTCTCTCTCTGTCTTTTATGTCTATATGCCTGTCTTCTGTCTCTCTCTGACTCAATGTCTCTCTCTCTGTCTGTCTTCTGTCTCTCTCTCTGTCTCTTTCCGTCTACATGTCTCTCTGTCTCAATGTCTCTCTCCGTCTGTCTTATGTCTCTCTCTGTCTATCTGTCTGTCTTCTGTCTCTCTTTGTCTCAATGTGTCTCTCTGTCTCTCTCTATCTGTCTCTCTGTCTGTCTTCTGTCTCTCTGTCTGTCTTCTGTCTCTCTATGTCTCTCTATGTCTCTCTATGTCTCTCTGTCTGTCTGTCTCCCTGTCTCTCTGTCTATCTGTCTCTTTGTCTCTCTCTCTATGTCTGTCTCTCTCTCTGTCTCTTTCTCTCTCTCCGTCTCTCTCTCTCTCCCAATCTCATGTTTCATTTCTCTTCGATTTATCCTTTCTCCCATTTCTCTCATTCCCCTCAATCAAATTCCCTCGTTTCCTCCATCTCCTTCTCAAACTGACACTACCTATCTTTTTCTCTTTTTCCCTATTTCATGATCCATTTCTCTTTCATTCAACCTTTCTCTCCCTTCACTATCTCATCCCCTTTCGCCCTCTTTCCCTCTATTCAATTCTCTCTCTCACTACATCTCATTCTGAGACTGTCACTATCTCTTTCTCGCGCTCTCTCTCACTCTTTCTCCCAATCTTATAGTGAATTTCTCCTTCATTCGTCCTTTCTCTCACTTCATCTTTCTCCTTCCTTCTTTCCCCTCCCTCTATCTTTCCCTTTCTCCCATTCTCGCTATTTCATTAGCTTTCCCTCTCATTTCTCATTCCCTCTAACTCCTACACTCCTTTACTCCCTCTATCTCCGTCCCTCTTTCTTCTCTCTCTCTCTCTCCTTCTCGCCCTCTCTCTCATTACCCGATACTCCTTCACTACCACTTTCACTTCATCACTTAATTTCTCTCATCACTCTTTTCTATCTCTCGCTCATTCTTTCTGCCCCCCCCCCCTCTTTCATAACCTATATCCGTTATACTTTATTCTTCTCTCTCTACCTCTTTCGTATCAACTGTCCCTCAAAAATTGCTCGTCTCTCCCTCTCTCTTTCGTATCAACTGTCCCTCAAAAATTGCTCGTCTCTCCCTCTCTCTTTCGTATCAACTGTCCCTAAAAAATTACTCGTCTCTCCCTCTCTCTTTCGTATCAACTGTCCCTCAAAATTTACTCGTCTCTCCCTCTCTCTTTCGTATCAACTGTCCCTCAAAAATTACTCGTCTCTCCCTCTCTCTTTCGTATCAACTGTCCCTCAAAATTTACTCGTCTCTCCCTCTCTCTTTCGTATCAACTGTCCCTCAAAAATTACTCGTCTCTCCCTCTCTCTTTCGTATCAACTGTCCCTCAAAAATTGCTCGTCTCTCCCTCTCTCTTTCGTATCAACTGTCCCTCAAAAATTACTCGTCTCTCCCTCTCTCTTTCGTATCAACTGTCCCTCAAAATTTACTCGTCTCTCCCTCTCTCTTTCGTATCAACTGTTACTCAAAAATTACTCGTCTCTCCCTCTCTCTTTCGTATCAACTGTCCCTCAAAAATTACTCGTCTCTCCCTCTCTCTTTCGTATCAACTGTCCCTCAAAAATTACTCGTCTCTCCCTCTCTCTTTCGTATCAACTGTCCCTCAAAAATTACTCGTCTCTCCCTCTCTCTTTCGTATCAACTGTCCCTCAAAAATTACTCGTCTCTCCCTCTCTCTTTCGTATCAACTGTCCCTCAAAAATTACTCGTCCCTCCCTCTCTCTTTCGTATCAACTGTCCCTCAAAAATTACTCGTCCCTCCCTCTCTCTTTCGTATCAACTGTCCCTCAAAAATTACTCGTCTCTCCCTCTCTCTTTCGTATCAACTGTCCCTCAAAAATTACTCGTCTCTCCCTCTCTCTTTCGTATCAACTGTCCCTCAAAAATTACTCGTCTCTCCCTCTCTCTTTCGTATCAACTGTCCCTCAAAAATTGCTCGTCTCTCCCTCTCTCTTTCGTATCAACTGTCCCTCAAAAATTACTCGTCTCTCCCTCTCTCTTTCGTATCAACTGTCCCTCAAAAATTACTCGTCTCTCCCTCTCTCTTTCGTATCCCCTTGCCATCGCCCTACTCTCTCTTTCGAACTATCTCTGTCCATCTTATATCTCTCTCTCTTTTTTGTATCCCCTTTTTCGTAATATTCTTCTCGCTCAATCTCTCTCTCTCCCTCTCATCTATTTATTTGTCTCTCCCTCTCTCCTTCGCATTCATAATCCATCTCATTATTCGTCTCTCCTTTTCTCTTTCATATCCACTATCCAACTCATTATTCGTCTCTCCCTCTCTCTTTCATACCCACTATCCATCTCATTATTCGTTTCCCCCTCTCTCTTCATTCGTCTCTCCCTCTCTCTTTATTCGTCTAATTATTTATGTCTCTCTATGTCTCTCTATGTCTCTCTGTCTGTCTGTCTCCCTGTCTCTCTGTCTATCTGTCTCTTTGTCTCTCTCTCTATGTCTGTCTCTCTCTCTGTCTCTTTCTCTCTCTCCGTCTCTCTCTCTCTCCCAATCTCATCTTTCATTTCTCTTCGATTTATCCTTTCTCCCATTTCTCTCATTCCCTCAATCAAATTCCCTCGTTTCCTCCATCTCCTTCTCAAACTGACACTACCAATCTTTTTCTCTTTTTCCCTATTTCATGATCCATTTCTCTTTCATTCAACCTTTCTCTCCCTTCACTATCTCATCCCCTTTCGCCCTCTTTCCCTCTATTCAATTCTCTCTCTCACTACATCTCATTCTGAGACTGTCACTATCTCTTTCTCGCGCTCTCTCTCCCTCTTTCTCCCAATCTTATGGTGAATTTCTCTTTCATTCGTCCTTTCTCTCACTTCATCTTTCTCCTTCCTTCTTTCCCCTCCCTCTATCTTTCCCTTTCTCCCATTCTCGCTATTTCATTAGCTTTCACTCTCATTTCTCATTCCCTCTAACTCCTACACTCCTTTACTCCCTCTATCTCCGTCCCTCTTTCTTCTCTCTCTCTCTCCTTCTCGCCCTCTCTCTCATTACCCGATTCTCTATCACTACCACTTTCACTTCATCACTTAATTTCTCTCATCACTCTTTTCTATCTCTCGCTCATTCTTTCTGCCCCCCCCCCCTCTTTCGTAACCTATATCCGTTATACTTTATTCTTCTCTCTCTACCTCATTCGTATCAACTGTCCCTCAAAAATTACTCGTCTCTCCCTCTCTCTTTCGTATCAACTGTCCCTCAAAAATTACTCGTCTCTCCCTCTCTCTTTCGTATCAACTGTCCCTAAAAAATTACTCGTCTCTCCCTCTCTCTTTCGTATCAACTGTCCCTCAAAAATTACTCGTCTCTCCCTCTCTCTTTCGTATCCCCTTTCCATCGCCCTACTCTCTCTTTCGAACTATCTCTGTCCATCTTATATCTCTCTCTCTTTTTTGTATCCCCTTTTTCGTAATATTCTTCTCGCTCATTCTCTCTCTCTCCCTCTCATCTATTTATTTGTCTTTCCCTCTCTCCTTCGCATTCATAATCCATCTCATTATTCGTCTCTCCTTTTCTCTTTCATATCCACTATCCAACTCATTATTCGTCTCTCCCTCTCTCTTTCATACCCACTATTCATCTCATTATTCGTTTCCCCCTCTCTCTTCATTCGTCTCTCCCTCTCTCTTTCATACCCACTATCCATCTCATTATTCGTCTCTCCCTCTCTCTTTCATATCCACTATCCATCTCATTATTCGTTTCCCCCTCTCTCTTCATTCCTCTCTCCCTCTCTCTTCATTCGTCTCTCCCTCTCTCTTTATTCGTCTAATCATTTATGTTTCGTATCCATTGTCGTTCTCTTTATTCCTCTCTCACTCTCTTTCGTATCCACTTTCCATCTCTTTATTAGTCTCTTCCTATTACGTTCTCCATATGGAACTCCTCTACGCTCTGCCCCTAAGTAAAGTAACCACAGCATTACTGCCGTAGGGGTGTGAGGTGTTAGCGATCTCACATTTCAAAGGCTCGGCTATATGAGGGCGGTAGCCATCTCCTCTCCCTCGCCGCTTTTACTTCCCGAACTGAACCGGTACCCATTTAAGGCTGGGTCGACCCGGGAGCCGTTGCGGTCTGAAAAAATATTACCGCCTCAACTCGGAAACGAGCCCAGGACCACTCACATGCGACGTCAGAGCGATAACCACTGCGCTACGCGGCTCCCTGTACTCATACTTTTTCTAAAGCTCCTCTCTAACCCCCACTATCTCCCGTTCTACCCCTCTACACACTCTCTATCAATCCCCTTATTTATATCCTCAACTCCTGTTCTTACCCCCCCTCCCCCACTCCAATCTCCCGCTTAACCTCTCTCTATCTCTCCCCTCTTTCCATACCTTATTATCTCACTAAACAATACCCACCCCTATGACACACACTTGATCTCTCTCACTATCCCTCTCTCTACACACTTCTCTCCCCCCCCCCCCTCACCATCTCTGCTCACCGTAACAGAAACCCAACGAACCTCACCAGCATGGGGTTACCTCAACCCCAATCCTTCACTGGACCAGCCATCGCCCAATCAACATCCATTAATCCTTTGCAGTAACCCCAAATGAAACATGTGCCCCACAAATGCAACCTAAACACAGCAGACCCATTTATACAAGATTACATACTCGACCTGGCTATTTCTGGACTGGGAATATGTTTATCCGAAGCCAGGGTCACGGCTACCTTTTTTTTCTGGACTGGGAATATGTTTCTCCGAAGCCAGGGTCACGGCTACCTTTGATTCTGGACTGGGAATATGTTTATCCGAAGCCAGGGTCACGGCTACCTTTGTTTCTGGACTGGGAATATGTTTCTCCGAAGCCAGGGTCACGGCTACCTTTGTTTCTGGACTGGGAATATGTTTATCCGAAGCCAGGGTCACGGCTACCTTTTTTTTCTGGACTGGGAATATGTTTCTCCGAAGCCAGGGTCACGGCTACCTTTGTTTCTGGACTGGGAATATGTTTATCCGAAGCCAGGGTCACGGCTACCTTTGTTTCTGGACTGGGAATATGTTTCTCCGAAGCCAGGGTCACGGCTACCTTTGTTTCTGGACTGGGAATATGTTTATCCGAAGCCAGGGTCACGGCTACCTTTTTTTTCTGGACTGGGAATATATTTATCCGAAGCCAGGGTCACGGCTACCCTTCACAATGTATACAAAAAGTCAACGAAGTTTCAAAGCAGGTTCTGATTTCGTTGATTAGGGGCTTAGATGTCGTTGTACAAGACCACAGCTTTTTATGACGTGTGGTGGCCAGTTCCCTTCCTAGCTGGCTTTTCTTCAATAACAGTAATTACCAATTTACAACTTGGACGAATAGATCGTGCAGATAACACTATTTCAACTCAGAGCTTCGCTGAGATATGAGAATGTTCTTTGAAGAATATGGACAATGTTTCACAGAATCGACTTCATTGCACCAAGATGCCCCCCCCCTCCCCTTCCCCAGTGTGCCCAGTCCCTTTCACTGCTGGAATTCCCAACCGCAGAGCTCTGTGGATGCTGTGTTGCTGACAGTCTAATCATGTTCGCTGTAATTCGCGGTTTTCCTATAAAGTTCGAGAGAATCTGCATTCCGGTGCAGCATACATTTGAAGAAACCGGTTTTCCGTCAACGTTATAAAGAGATAATGGATAGACGCCGGTGAGACAATGAGGACACCTAACATGGAAAGGATCAAACCCTACCATGGGATCAAGACGCTGAGCAGCGCATGAGCTGCAGCGGTCAGCGACCCATAGCTGACTGCTAGCGTCAGAGCCAGCGAACCATAGCTGCCAAGACCCTTCTACACCTCCACGCAGTGATCCTGGATAACAGTCTGCAACAGAGCAGACTGGCTAAGGAGAAGGGATCGAAGAGGGAATGCTAACCCAGTACTCAAGAAATGCTTGCTGAAGTCGGATGTGTTGGACCAAAAGGTGCAAATATCCCAGTCAATCTGTAAACTTCGACACAACGCATTAAGTTCTCTGGACTACATTCTGCTACTTACGCCCTTTTAGGGTTTGGTAGCGGGAGATTGAGAACGAACGAAGCCAAGCCAAGCCAAACTCTACCATAAATAGCATTTGTTTTGTTTGATGTCAGAGTAAATAATGGATTCCTGCCCCGGTACCTGGAAGGTCCAAACAAACTACTGCAACTCATTCTAGCTATCGTCAGTACACTTATGTCGTTAGACGTCGTGGGGAGGTGTGACCTCCTTTGTTTCATATATTTTTGCAGACGAATATCCGCTGATGACTTGCCAGATTAAACCTAGCATCTGTTAGCCCCTGGAATATACGATCCTCTATTTTGGGACGTGGCAGTGGAAGCGGAAATTAGAGCAAGGTAGACCCGCAGACTATCAGGAGGCGTCTATGTCGCTCCGCTAACCACATAACAAAGACCTGATATTATAGCCATACAGTTCCTTTTTTTGCGATTTATTCTCTGTGGGGCGAGAATCCTTAAAATAATTAAAGTAGATGTGTAACTTTTAAATTTTGCCCGAGCAGCTACGATATTTTTAACGTGCGCGGCTCTGCGCACGGGTTTCTGATCTCACTACTCAGAGATCAGGGGAAATATTTACCGGATGATCCACGTGAAAAAATCCCGGTCTTTACCGGGATTTGAACTCGCGACTTCCAGCACCCAAGGCAAATACATTACCTCGAGGCAACTGGGCCTCCCATTGCAACTCATTACATGTAGTTAAATACGATTACACAGAGGCATTTATGAGACTAGTAACTTCATCGTATACAATGAACTACTCTATAAATCACAATACAAAAATACGTAACGTTCTTGGCAAAGTTGTCTTTAAATAGATCCAGTGTAGGATCCATAAAATCCAGGGAGTCAGAGAACAGAACAAAAAGAAGGAAGATCGTTTAGAAATATTGTTTATTTAATTGAATGAAATGAGTAACTTGTAAAAGATGAGAGTAGGTTCCGCGGCAACACTTGCCGTTGGGGATAAAGATAACTCTTCGTGTACTATACCGAACCTATGTGAGGTGGAGTGGTCAGTTCCCTTCCTTGCTGTTTACCTTCCATATCTCGTGGATAATGTTCGAATTTACAGCTGGGTCGACTGGAGGAGCGGTCGTACTAGGCACGAGCTACTGTCTGAATGTTGTTAATGTCAGTCAGTGAACCATAGCCCATGAACGCTGTATTCCCAGTCTAGAAAGTCAACTCACTGTTGACTAGGCTACATCACATCCTACTATCGATACAGGCCTTTTGGTAATGCCTTTGAAACGGCACATCCCAAAGCCTATTAAATAACGGAACTCATATTGTGTCAAGGTTTATAATCAATCCATGCTCCACACAGAGAAATCAAACAAAGTCACGGTACAAAACAAAACAAATCACTGTTGAGAGTGAACTTTTCACAGAATCCTGCCCTGAAACCAACTGCATATCCATCTTTGTTTCCCAAACAGGCTTTTATAGTTGAACTGGTAAATTTACACATGCAAGTACCGTTATTTGGTCAGCCTGGTATGTTACGCTTGAAAGGGATTTTCCAGGTGATTCAGACAGCATATCTAAAGTATGCCGTGGCTACACGCGACAATTATTAAAATAGCATGTTTTAAAATATCCATCACTATCCATTCCCTCTCCCCCCCCCCCCCACCCAACACTCCCATACCCCCCTCCACATTAAAAAAAAAAAATAATAGAGCAAGAACAACTGAAATAGAACATGCACTTTTCATGTGAGGCATAGACAATCACACAGTCCTTAAGAAAGAAGATCCAAGCTTTCAAGACCCGGTGCCATATCAGAATTTTGATAATTCCTTGGACAAAGAAAGACAACAAAATAAAGCCAGTCTCCAAAACGTAAAGGTCAGCGAAAACTGGCTTTTCAGCAACGTTTTGTTTCGAAAATTGGAATTTGTCGGCCACGTAAAATGTCATTACTGACTGGCAAGAACACTTCTGCAGGGATTGGGTCATCGAAGACGAGGCAGATGACGTCCGAATCGATGTCAAGGAAAAGTTTAACGTTTTCTTCCTCGTCGTTCGTTCTCAACATCCCGCTACTAAGACTTGAAAAGAGGTTTGCAAGTGAGAAGTTTGTTGCACGGAGAACTGAATGCGTAGTGTAGTAGTTTACAGTGTGTCTTCGGTTTTTGCACTTTTTGGTGCGACACATCCGACTTCAGCAAGCGTTTTTTAGTAGAAGGTTAGCCTCCTTTCTTGTATCCCTTGTCTTTAGCCAGTCTTCGGTGTTAAATTTGTCCACGAAGCAGGCGAGAAAGCTAGCAGCTGACATAAAATCCTACAGGCAGGCGGTGTTCTGGAAAGCACATGGGACATGATGATGATGAGTAGGAATTGAAAATGTGTTTTAAATTAGAGTAAAAGAGCAAATAAATTACATTGATTAAACATTTACTGTAACAAAAACAATGCAACGTTTTTTGCTGTCATGCTGGCGTTATACTGAATTTTTGTGTTTTATTTCGGAATAATTTTCGGAGCAGCTGGGCAACATAAAAAGAAATTGTAGAGAAAATCAGGATGAATATGAAAGTGAACGCAATTTCTTTGGAACGGAAATGAAACACACGCTGTGCAAAGAATTTGTTTATAATGCCAATTCTGGTTTTCAGCTCGAAATCAATTAGAGTAAAATATTACCTGAGTTAGATTTACTAAATATTAACTAGAACAGAAAAAAAACGATTTTGTTTAGCAGTAATGCTGTTTTCTGTTGATGTTTTCAGATTGGTGTTGGTAGCAATCAAGAAAATAAATTGAATTATATCTAAAACAGAAATACATAAATTGAATTATATCTAAAACAGAAAGAAATAAATTGAATTATATCTAAAACAGAAATAAATAAATTGAATTATATCTAAAACAGAAATAAATAAATTGAACGATATCTAAAACAGAAATAAATAAATTGAAATATATCTAAAACATAAATAAATAAATTGAATTATATCTAAAACAGAAATAAATAAATTGAATTATATCTAAAACAGAAATAAATAAATTGAATTATATCTAAAACAGAAATAAATAAATTGAATTATATCTAAAACAGAAATAAATAAATTGAATTATATCTAAAACAGAAATAAATAAATTGAATTATATCTAAAACAGAAATAAATAAATTGAATTATATCTAAAACAGAAATAAATAAATTGAATTATATGTAAAACAGAAACAGCAAGTGGAGCTGCTGCAATTGAGGAAGAAGAAAATAATTACAATGCAAGTGAAAGAAGAAGAAATGATAAAACAAATGAAACAGTTGAATTAAAAAGTAATTGAAGATAAATGGGCAGGAATCGAATGGACAGAGTTTGCAGAGAAATTGAGAGCAAACAAATAGAATAGAAAATTCTGAAAAGACGCACAATGGACAGAGTTTGCAGAGAAATTGAGAGCAAACAAACAGAATAGAAAATTCTGAAAAGACGCACAATGGACAGAGTTTGCAGAGAAATTGAGAGCAAACAAACAGAATAGAAAATTCCGAAAAGACGCACAATGGACAGTTTGCAGAGAAAATAAAGATAACAGATAAATAGAAGAATGGATAGAATTTGCAGAGAAAAAAAGGTAACAGTGAAAGAGAAAAATGGACTATAACAAGATGCACAATGGACAGAGTTTGCAGAGAAAATAAAAGTAACAGTGAAAGAGAAAAAGGACTATAACAATACGTACAATGGAAAGAGTTTGCAGAGAAAATAAAAGTAACAGTGAAAGAGAAAAATGGACTTTAACAAGACGTACACTGGGCACAGTTGTCAGATAACGATCTAGCTAACACGTTAGTGTGGCATTGGGAATATGATGTTAGTCCTACATTTTTCTGGACCACCTGCGCACTTTAGGTGATGTGGTCAACATTACGGTGTTGACTTTACTTTCATTCTGCTACCCAGTTTTCGAGATAGCTGAAGATAGTACAAGATGCAGATTTTTCCTCAGGGTTTACTCCCGAAGACTTTTAACACGGCAGCGAGGGTGTGGCATACAATACGTTGAGAATGCAGGATGAACAGGACACATTTTTTGTATTTTCTGTTCGCCTTATTTCTCTATTCCCCAAGGCGGTGTGCGTTTCACTACGGTTTCTATTTTACTCCTGACGGCCCAGTGCATCCTACTCCGGCATGCATTTATGTAAGGGTCCGCTTCTTTCTGCATTTTTTAAGGGTTAGCTTCCCCAGGGTAACGACCGGTGCTGTAATGCGGATCGAACCCATCACTTTCGTATTGTGAGCCGTGTCACTTAACCACTTGCCCACGTCGTCCCAATATTTGTGTTCATAACAAATGGCCCAGGGCGATCAGAGCTGCCAAGACCCTTCTACACCTCCACGCGGTTATCCTGGATAACAGACTGCAGCAGGGCAGACTGGCTAAGAAGAGAAAATCGAAGATAGATTGCTAACTCGGTACTCAAAGAATGCTTGCTGCAGTCGGATGTGTTGGACCGAAAGGTGCAAATATTGCAGTCAAGCTGTAAACTACGACACAACGCATTCCGTTCTCTCGACTACATTCTGCTACTCAAGCCCTTCCAGGGTTTGGTAGCGGGAGATTGAGAACGAATGAAGCCAAGCCAAGCTAAATGGCCCAGGAAACTAATTTCGAAATAATTTTTCAGATATTCACAAAGTGTTGTCACAGAGTGACAATCAAAGCCACCTACACAGTGACAGACGCGCTATGATTTATCCGGCTTGCCTGAAGTCCACAGGAAGAGAGAAGATTATCCAGCCAAATTATGATGATCTTTGGGAACCAAAGATGCAAGTAGGATTATAGTATTGCAGAGTTTCTACTTTGCATTCAGAACAAGATAGCAAACAGGCGTATAGACAGTTGTACATATTTGACAAGAGCAAACCAATAAACAAGTGTTTGAGTGGTATCTCGTTGTCACCCCTAGTCGTCTTGTCCTTGACTTGCCACTGGGGTCGGGCGGCACGAGACGAGAGAGTGAGGATAAAAAGTAGCTCAGTTAATCCTTACTAAAAATAGCGCTAACAAATATAAATTATGCCATCATCGTCTACGATGGACAGCGGCCTTTGTCTTTACCTTTTTAGTGAGTGGTATCTAGTTTGTTTAGGACCTTCTTTAAAGAAAAAAATAATTTTAATATTGAGGAGAGCTAATAAGTTTGTTGATCTTCTGCGATAAGAGCTGATTTAGATAGGATATCAGGTTTCTTCAATAAATGTGCTGTCTGTTTCAGGGTCTAATTATCGCGGTACAGTTGTTCTTCTAGTGGAGTCAGCGTGCGTCATATCCTTCTCCTCAGAAATGTGTCCTGAGGAGAGTCATCAAGTACATGTGCTGCATGTCTGCGAGGCCGCACTAACACAGGATGGTGGTACTTATCCTGAATTCAGTGTACAGGTAACATTTCATTCTGTTGTGTCCAGTTCGGAGAAGTAGAATAATAGCTTGGTCTTTACAACTAAATAAAACTAAGAACATAGGACAAGCTTCTTCTTCTTCTTCTTCGTACGCAGTCAGACAGTAACCATTATTTTTTCGAAAAAAGCGGCGGTCATCCTGAGGCTGTCGCCACTGCCATAGAGCTTGTCTTGCAGTTCCACTGGTGATGGCCACATCTGCTCTCTCTGATCCTCGTATGTCGGGCAGTTCTGCAGCAGATGTTCAGCGGTCATTTTACCGGTACCGCACGGGCATTCGTCGGTACCACCTATCTTCAATTTGTTGAATAGGTGGTACCTCAGTCTATTGTGGCCAGTGCGACGTCTGAAGACGACGACCTGCTCTCTTCGAGAACATAGGACAAGCAAAAGGTAGATAATGAATTGGTTTTCGTGGTAGATTCAAAATATATAGTAGGAGCTATAATAGTTTAAAAACACAATCTGTAACAATGTTTCATGATGAATACACTGAGCAACCAGGAAATATATATTTGCGTTTATGCGATTAGAAATCAGTTGGGCAGTGAGTGGCCAAGGAGATTTGAGTGCTGGCTAACACAGCTTACAAGATGCAAATCACACCGCACTAGATTAGATGTAAGCGGGCAAGTCCATGTTTTCTTAATTGTATGATCGCTTCTTCAAGCTGTAAGTGGGTAGCTGCCATGTCACGCAGAAGTATCGGAAGGGTACATCTAGCATTGACAGGGACGAGTACATATGGCAGACTCCAACTGTTATAATCTATGTTTAAGATACGATAAAGAATATTTCACTAATGAATCATTGCAGTGATCATATACTCTACTTCCTGCTTTTCTCAACGGACGAATGTTGCCGGCATATAGGATACAACAAGAGGAAGAGAGAAAGTTGGCTAAATGAGAGTCACAGCTCTAATATCATGAATATAGACTTAGAAGATCGTCTAAATGAGTTAGAATCACACAACCATAATATCATGAATATTGACTTTCTGTACGCGTTAGTTGCAGTCTACAGTGAAGAATGATTTCCACAAAACATTGTTGATGCTTATGTGAAAGCTGAAATAGATAGACTTAACTTTCTGATGAAAATAATCCGAACGATTGAATTTTCTGAAAATAAATTAGAACGATTTACAAATTGAACTGAATCGAGGACTCTTCACGGGATAGGTTTCGATCTTGCAATGAGAATGTCCCTGTATGTAAAGTAGTCTTTTGCTTCAACAATTCAAGGAAGTGTCGGATAGATCCTACATAATATCAGAGCGCAAGAGTAATAATCTGGAAGTTTGATTGGCCAGACTGATTTATTACCTTCCCTTGCAACCCAACCCGGCCTTAGATCAGAAATGTAATGCACGGTATTCAGTGACCTGAAATGAAGAGACGTAACATAACTGCCACATTGGTCTGTAAAATAAAGTTGTCTCAGATACTGAGGGATGTGTTTAAACGGATTGCGTAGGATTGTAATCGCATCGATAACCGTGATTGAATGTAACAAGCCGAGTTGCACCTGATGTTCAGGATCTACTGACTTTAGATTCAGTTCGAATTTTAGCAAATGCAAAGTCAAAGGCCGCCGTCCATCGTAGACGATGATGGCATAATTAATCTTGCTAACGTTATTTTTAGTAAGGATTAACTGCGCTACTTTTTATCCTCACTCTCTCGTCTCGAGCCGCCCGACCCCAGTGGCAAGTCAAGGACAAGACGACTAGGGGGCGACTACGAAATGCAGGGGACTCCGCATCAAGCACCAGTGAAAAAGACCCGGAGTCGAATCCACACCTACAAATCACGAGGCCGACGGCTTAACCACTTCGCCACGAAATCCCTTCGGATATACGCACTAAAGATGATATTGACAAATATTTTAGCACTGAGACAACAGATCGAAATATTATTCCAAGATTGGATAAGATTGTTACAAAATGCAAGATTCCTAAGGTACACTTAATGACGGATTACCTTGCATGTTTGAAGGTTTATGATGTAACAACGTTCACACAGAGTTTATGGATTCAACTAAAGATACGTTAATAGTATACCTTATTTACAAAGAAAATATTGAAACGCATGTTAAAATAATTGGTAATTTTTAAATCGATAAATTGATCGGTAGATAGTTATTGAGAAATGTAATGAATATACGAGGCGTGTTCAAATTAAACCGGACCAAAGTGCAACAAGTAAACATACGTTCGATGTGTATGATGACGTCATTTCTTATGTAAACAATACATACCAACCGTCAAGTTTGCAAAAATTAATTACCTTCCGACTGACAGTTTCCTCAGCAGACCGATGAAAACATGGCGGGCATGATCCGGAATCCGTCCAGCGTTGATCATCAAGCGATGATTCGGTTTCTAACAGCTGAAGGATGTCGACCAGTTGACATTTATCGCAGAATGCAGGCAGTGTATGATGACAAAAGTGTGTCGAAGACAACAGTGAAGAACTGGACAACGATGTTTAAAGAAGGACGGGAGTTAACTCAACAATATGCACCTGAAATGGTCTAGGAAGATGTGACGTCATCTTGTGCATCGAAGGTTATATTCACTTGTTGTAGCTAGGTCCGGTTTCATTTGAACACGCCTCGTAAGATTGAAAGATGTAATATCTTTACAAATATGTTTATAAGGAGGAGGATGATGATAAAGCGGTTCTTCTTCTTCGTACGCAGTCAGATAGTAACCATTATTTTTTCGAAAAAAGCGGCGGTCATCCTGAGGCTGTCGACACTGCCATAGAGCTTGTCTTGCAGTGATGGCCACATCTGCCCTTTCTGATCCTCGTATGTCGGGCAGTTCTGCAGCAGATGTTCAGCGGTCATTTTACCGGTACAGCACGGGCATTCGTCGGTACCACCTATCTTCAATTTGTTGAATAGGTGGTACATCAGTCTATTGTGGCCAGTGCGAAGTCTGAAGACAACGACCTGCTTTCTTCTGTTCAACTGGTAATAGGCATCGTTTTTGGTGTAACCAGTATGTTCGGTTTCCCATTTGGTCATGTATCTGGCTTTGATAAGCCGTTTTGACTCTTCGTACGTCATACTAGTGTCTGTTTGTGGTAGTCTTGCACCTTTTTTTGCCAGTCTGTCTGCCTCCTCGTTGCCTTGGATGTTGCAGTGTGATGGGACCCACTGTACCACTACCCTTTTTGGTGCGGACTGCTGGCACAGTTGGCAGAGTGCTGCTCTTAGGTCATTAAGCTCAGTGTTTTTCTGGCTTTTTAGCGCTGTGACTACGGCGAGAGCATCTGTAAGCAGGACTATATGGCTTTCATTTTCTTTGTGTGTCACCATTTCTTCCACTGCCGCACTCAGTGCCTATGCCTCCGCTGTGAAATTGCTTGTGTACTTACCAGTAGCGAATGACAGTGTTATTTTTCTGCCATATAAAGCGGTTCAAGTTAAAGGGAAAAGTATTCCTGAAATAAATAACAGGAGATATTGCCATTTCTTGATGGCATAATAGTTACATCACCAAAAGCTGCGTTACGAATAAATGTATTTGCCTTGTCACAATATATCCATTCTCTTAAAGGTCAAAGGCAAGTGCTCCACTTTGTCGCCACTGGTCTCCACATATGGCTCCGTCTCTCTCCGCAGAACGATATCCCACCTGTCGCGAGCAGTAGCTCTAGCGATGAACCCAGGTATCCCACCTGTCGCGAGCAGTAGCTCTAGCGATGAACCCAGATATCACACCTGTCGCGAGCAGTATCTGTAGCGATGAACCCAGGTATCCCACCTGCCGAGAGCAGTAGCTCTAGCGATGAACCCAGGTATCCCACCTGTCGCGAGCAGTAGCTCTAGCGATGAACCCAGGTATCCCACCTGTCGCGAGCAGTATCTGTAGCGATGAACCCAGGTATCCTACCTGTCGCGAGCAGTAGCCCCAGCGATGAACCCATATATCACACCTGCCGAGAGCAGTAGCTCTTGCGAGAACCCAGGGATCTCCATAAAAAAAAATGTCCATCATAAACCGACCATCGCAGCTCGAATTAAACCGCTGACTATCTAAACACGAAGCAAACGGCTTGACCACTTTACCACTGAGACTGTAATCATTTCAAATTAGCAGTTCATATACCAGAACAACAGCAAGCTTTTTACCAAAAGAGGTGGTTCAACAAGCCACTGCAAAAGGCATGGCTACAGGAAAGATGGAAAGAGTATTAACTGGCTGGTTGAAGCTATTCATATAGTCGCAGAGGCAAATAAGTTCACCCATATAGAGTTTCACAATGTTTATATAAAAAAAACACAACGTGAAAAACACAATAAGGAAGAGTAGAAGGATTGGTTTCAAAAACGTCAGTTGTCAGCATATTAGTATGTGAACGATACTATTTGAAGATGCTATTCGAAGAAAACCTTGGGCAGAGACAAAGACAAATGTAGACATTCGGCAAGAGTTGAGCATAGAGGAGAAATGGTTTATCAATTATATTTTGGCTTGAAAATGCAAATACTTTGGTCACAACAAGAGACACAACGGTCTTGAGAGGACGGTGATGGAAGGTATGGTGACTGGCAAAAGAGGAAGAGGGAGACCACGATGACGATGGCACCAAGATATTCTGGAATGCCTGGGTATGACTGTGGCAGAGGCTGGAGTTTTGGCAAGGGAACGAGTTACTTTCAGACAGACTGTGATGGGAGCGACGTTCTATAAAGGACATGCTACATCCCTGAGTATGACTGTGGCAGAGGCTGGAGTTTTGGCAAGGGAACGAGTTACTTTCAGACAGACTGTGATGGGAGCGACGTTCTATAAGGGACATGCTACATCCCTGAGTATGACTGTGGCAGAGGCTGGAGTTTTGGCAAGGGAACGAGTTACTTTCAGACAGACTGTGATGGGAGCGACGTTCTATAAAGGACATGCTACATCCCTGAGTATGACTGTGGCAGAGGCTGGAGTTTTGGCAAGGGAACGATTTACTTTCAGACAGACTGTGATGGGAGCGACGTTCTATAAAGGACATGCTACATCCCTGAGTATGACTGTGGCAGAGGCTGGAGTTTTGGCAAGGGAACGAGTTACTTTCAGACAGACTGTGATGGGAGCGACGTTCTATAAAGGACATGCTACATCCCTGAGTATGACTGTGGCAGAGGCTGGAGTTTTGGCAAGGGAACGAGTTACTTTCAGACAGACTGTGATGGGAGCGACGTTCTATAAAGGACATGCTACATCCCTGAGTATGACTGTGGCAGAGGCTGGAGTTTTGGCAAGGGAACGAGTTACTTTCAGACAGACTGTGATGGGAGCGACGTTCTATAAAGGACATGCTACATCCCTGAGTATGACTGTGGCAGAGGCTGGAGTTTTGGCAAGGGAACGAGTTACTTTCAGACAGACTGTGATGGGAGCGACGTTCTATAAAGGACATGCTACATCCCTGAGTATGACTGTGGCAGAGGCTGGAGTTTTGGCAAGGGAACGAGTTACTTTCAGACAGACTGTGATGGGAGCAACGTCTTATAAAGGACATGCTAGATGATGATTCGAAGAATCTAAGGACATTATTATTTCTAACAGTTTGAAGACTGTCAATTAGACTTAATGTGAAACATTTCAAGAGTCATCTACAGAGATTGGACTTCTTGAAGAGGATCAAGCTTCGCTAGATTGTTGTTGTTGTTGCTGTTGTTGCTGCTGTTGTTGGTGCTGCTGTTGTTGTTATCTCATACCTGCTGAGCAAACCTTCAAAATGACCGTCCAATGACATTATTATATTAATAATTGCTCCACTGCTCTGTGCATGGTATTGGCACTTATAAGAATCTTTTCCTCATGTCCGCAAGCGTCTGACACTGAATAAGTAAATATCTGTTTTATCACGGTGAGAGTATCACATGTGATGAAGACTACTTTCTTTGTTCAGCCGTGTAGACAGTCTTTTCTTTTGCTGTGTCCGCTGAAATTAGTGACTTGCGCAGTGGCAAGATTTTATCAGGACGACTGGAGATATCACCGGATGCAGATTTTTCCTCAGGTTTACTCCCGAAGCTTTTCACGTAAACAGGTATCCCGCAAAGCAGCGAGGGCGGATGACATGTATATTTGTGTGTCGTGCCTTTCTCATAACCTCATGAGGTTGTAGGGACATCGCTCAGCGTGTGAGGGATGTGTTGGACATCTCTCCCCGGCCTGTGTTCTAGTCCCTTATAGTTGCGCCTAAAGTTCACAGTCACACCAAAGCGACGCTGTCTGCAGCTAGGGCGAAGGGCGCCAATCTCATGAAGTTCAGCCGTGTAAACTAGCCCACCTAGCCCAACGCAACACAGGTTTAAGTGTAGTGCTAATTCATACAACGGATGTCCAGGCTAGGATAATTCGTGGGATGAAAATATTTAAAAAAAAAAAAAAAGCGAACGAATTAAGAAGCCCAAATGGAAAAACAACGATACGTTTCCGTGGGCACAAGTATAAGTCGTCGACTAGTGTGAATTCTAGGAAAATCCGTGGACTGGGGGCATCCATAATGAACCAGAGCAATGTATACCTGCAGCCAGTAGGACGCCATCTTTGCCTCTCTTATTGTACAGTTTCACTAGCTGACAGATGGTCCTCACGAGTCTCCTGGTGCGACATGATTTGAATGAGCGGATTTGGGACTATATGACGCATATTGTATAGGACGAATTACAAAAAATAACAGATGACACCCACCGTGCGCCATACAAATAGTCGGAATTGTTTCATGTAGATCTTTTTAACGGAACAGAGCGAAGAGACAAAAAAAGGCAATTAACATCTGCACGTCCGTTAGCGATTGTCGTTTCTTCTCTTTTGTTTTCTTATAGCATTAGTAGACTTACGTATTGTGCAGTATTCTTTCATTTACCATCTGCTTGACTGTTGTTGTTTTAAATAGACTCTTATGAAGGTTTTCTTTAACACTATGAATTCTTTTATTGCTTGTTCTACATGCTGATAAAACTGGTTTGGTACATCGTAGGGGCCAACAAAATAATTCCACAAACAATTCTACACTGGTGCAATCAGACACATCATGGAATATGCCTCTATCACTTGGTCAACAGCGGCCAAAACAAACAAAGGAAAACTAGACCAGGACCAAATATGAGTCTCAGAATTACCCTCGGTGCATTGAAAAGCACTCCAATCACAGAGCTGGGAAAAACAGCAAATATTGTGGCCCTTGAATTAAGGAGAAAGTAAACAAAATTTCTTACTCAGTTTGAAAAACTAAAGAGGTTGCCTGATCATCCTCTGCACCAGACGTTCCAAGAGAGAACAAAGAACAGACTACTAAGGAAAAGCCCCAACCATCTGGATAGAGAAATCCACATAAAACACGCAGACATCCTTAAAGCTGAAACCAAAAAGTGCGAAGCACTCATTCCACAACTCTGGACACGGAGCCAGGACCGGTCCAAAATAATAGTGGAGGTTCCAGGGTAAACGAAGAAAAGTGAGCAGCCGGCAACAGAACAAAAATCCACGTTCTACAGGAGCTCAAGAGACAGTACCCTAGCAACTCTTGGACACACGTTCTACAAGAGCTCCAAAGACAGTACCCTAGAAACTCTTGGACACACGTTCTACAAGAGCTCCAAAGACAGTACCCTAGAAACTCTTGGACACACGTTCTACAAGAGCTCCAAAGACAGTACCCTAGAAACTCTTGAACACACGTTCTACAAGAGCTCCAAAGACAGTACCCTAACAACTCTTGGACACACGTTCTACAAGAGCTCCAAAGACAGTACCCTAGCAACTCTTGAACACACGTTTTACAAGAGCTCCAAAGACAGTACCCTAGCAACTCTTGGACACACGTTCTACAAGAGCTTCAAAGACAGTACCCTAGCAACTCTTGGACACACGTTCTACAGGAGCTCAAGAGACAGTACCCTAGCAACTCTTGGACACACGTTCTACAGGAGTTCAAGAGACAGTACCCTAGCAACTCTTGGACCCACATGTACACAAATGAATCTGCCTCGGTGTGCGATAAAAAGGGAGGCAGTGGAATCTACATTGAACACTCCAAAGGCGACATAGAAAATCACTCCATTTCAGCAGGAGAGACTTGTACCAATTTCAGAGCTGAAGCAAGATCTGTTCATGCAGCAATTCATATTGTTATCAGCCAAGATATAAATTCCAGAAAAACGATCATTCTAACAGACTCTAGGAGTGTACTCCAAGCCATCTCAAGCCCCCAAGCAATATACTCTCACATTCAATAAAATACAACAAAGGATTACTGTCTCAAAAACAGATTATATCCTACAGTTCTTCTTCTTCTTCTTCGTTCGTCCTCAGATCAAGGTTCCGGTTTCTCTTACAAAGGACACCGTTGTTTGTAAGGCTGTTTCATCTCCATACAGCTTCTGTCTCTGTCTAACCAGGCCAGCGTTGTTCTCTCTTTTCCTGCGTAAGCATGCATCTTTGTAGGATGTGTTCCACGGTCACGATATGTTCCGCACAAGGGCAGATGTCATCTGTCCCAATCCTAATTTTGTTGTAAAGATGACCCTTGAGTCTGTTATGCCCAGTTCTCAGTCTGAAGATGATGACTTGCTCTTCTCTAGTTAAGTTATAGTAGCTGTCTTATTTTCGGAAGTCATTTTATTTTCAGCCCATTTTACCCTGAAGTTGGCTTTAATTATGGTCTTGGCCTCATTATATGTGATACTCAGGTCTGTTTGTGGGGATGCTCCTCCACTCTTTGCTAGTTTTTCTGCAGCTTCATTGCCTTCAATATTGTATGACCAACCTTGTGTGTTCTGCTGAGAGCTGTGTCAGGGAGAACATACATTGCTCGAGATCTTCATCGTTATGTTGTTTTAGCGCTGCTATTACTGACGCGGCATCAGTCAGAAATACTATGTTTTCTTGGTGGATATCTTTATCTTGGATTACACAGCTCAGCTACGGCCTTCAGTGCCTCTGCTTCTGCACGGAAATTACTGGAATATGTTCCCGTAGTTAAAACTCGAGTCCTACAGTTGATTACGGCCCACTGGGGATCCCTAGAAATGGGAAAGCAGATGAGCTCGCAAAAGCCGGAAGTGGAGATACACATACTTCTCATCCACAGAGATATTAAGAATCAAAGACACTCATTAAACGATCTAGGAGGAATGAATGGAGAGATCAGCACAAAGAATACAAGCCAGACCATGACAGCATAGACAAACTTGGCAGAGATGGGCAGATAAGAATCCTCAGATTGAAAACGGGTCATTGTAGACTCAAGGCCCACCTCTACAGAATGGGTCTCAGAGACACTGCCATGTGCGATTGTGGAGCCCCCAAGCAAACAGCAGAAGATATTCTGCAGGACTGCCCTATCTATGCAGACCAAAGATAGGCAGTTTAGCCTGAGGAAGCGACCATGCTCGAAAACCTGTGGGACACCGGCGAAGACCTAAAACGAAGTCTCTTTCATGAACCACACCAGACATAAATCATAGCATCAATCGATCGAAGAAGAAGAATATTGGTCTACCTCTTAGCCCGAGACCTGACTGCCTGGGGATCGAGCAACGAGCAGGCAAACGCGTTTATTGAGCTGCAACAACACGAAAAACGAAGCAAACATTGAAGATGACCAGGTGAAGAAATCGAACTGAACGATGACCATTTGAAATGACCAATAAAAACAAATACACAAACAAACAACTCAAAATGCCAACACACCTATTCACAAAAGAATTACCCAACAAAAAAAAATAAAAGAAAAACAAACTCCCACAGACCCAATAACAAAAAAAACATTTCTTTATAACAAAAACTAGAACAAAAAATGGAGTACAAAACCAGAAAATGTAGTTATTAACTTAATCCAAGTTGATATATGTAATAATAATAATAATATATATTAGATTGGTTCGATCACGCGATTGTAGACTCGAGAGTGACAGGGGGAATAGCTCATCGGGGATTCCCAAGCACCGCTTAGTATTGTGGGGGCTGCAATATTTGACTTACCTCTGGGTTCTGTCAGATGTGATAACAGAGATGATGATGAACATAAAGCAACTGATTGTAATGACGAGGTAAGAGAGCCTGAAGGTGATGGTGCAGAAGATCGTGATGATGAAGGGTAATTCGAGAAGGTGAATAAAAAGACAAATAAGAGGACAAAACAGATGATAACAAAGAGGACAAACAAGAGGAACAAGTAGAAGACGACGACTATAAAGATCAAGAAAACATATAAGAAGAATATAAAGGAGACGTAAAATAAGGCAAAAAAAGAAATATAAAAATATAAAGAAAAAGATTAAGACGATGAAGAAGAAAACGTAGACTAAGATAAAAAAAAGAAGAAAACAGAGAAGAAAAAGAAGAAAAAAACCAGAAGAAGAAAGAAGAAAAGGAAAAAGTAGAAGATGTCGAACAAATGGGCCTTCTATTGATACGTCCGGTCTAATATTGAAAGAGTGCTGGAAATAGACCTTCGGAAGACAGGTCAGTTTTACCCTACTAATGACAGGGCGTTGCTACGGTAATCCTGCTCAACTCGAGAGGAGCCGCAGACATTTGGTTCACGTACTAGGCTGACAAGCCAACGGCGCAAGGCTACAAGGTGAGGGATTACGGCCGAACGCCACTAAGCCAAATTCCCGCCCAATTGCACGATTGCAAAGGGAGGCTTCGACATGGTGGGGACCTGGGGCTCCCGCTCCAGCCCGGCCCGGTCGAGCCACAGAATGAGGTCTCTGCCGTCCGCCGATCAAAGCGGGCGGGAAGCTGCTCGATATTCACCCCATACGGCGATGAGGTATGAAACCATTTGTAGAAGACTTAGTTCTCGGTCGGGGTGCCCTAAGCAGTAGATCAGCTACCTCACTGCGAACTGCTGATACTCAACCCTTGACCATGAGATATGTCCGCACACCAGGCGAATAACATCTCCGTGCATTGACCAGGCTTGTCCCCTGGTCAAATGCACTCCTTCGAGAGGAATCACAGGTCGCTGACAATTTGGTCTACGTGCTTGGCTGATAAGCTACCATCTGAGGGACTACGGCCGAACGCCCTAAATCCCGCCCTAAATCTCAGCACCGCTGTGATGGGAGGCTACGACATGGCTGGGGCTTGCGTCTAGGCCCGGCCCGGTCGAGCCGCAGAAATGCACCTGGTAAAATGCACTCCTGCCTCGCTCTTTGCCTCTGTCTGCTATCAGTCATCCCAATGGACGCAGAAGAGATGCAGTCCAGCGGACATTGCACCTCCTGCCCTATTGTGACAACCTCCCAGGTGGCGGGGAATGCTAGGCGTACCATCACTGCAGATGAGCCGAGAAAAAAATGGAGCAAAGAGATACCTCACTTACATGCATATGCTACGTTTCTGGCAGGATGTGACGATCCTGGGACAAAGTCACACTGGACTGCCTCTCTTCCGGGATAGTACAAACTAGTACATAGTCCATCATATCATATCATTGCCAAACCCTATAGACACGAGTAGGGAAGACTCGTTAGTCCTGCAAGACAACATCCTAAGAGAGACAACTGCTGCCTTGCAGATAGGCTGGGGACAGCCAAAGGCTAAGGAGGGCAACCCTACAGAAACGCCTGTTGAAATCGGTTGCACTGAGCCACAGGCTTAACAAAATAAAACAGTGCAACGTAAATATCGCTGTAAACAGCTTACGAAGAAGAAGATGAAGAAGAAGAAGAAGAAGAACAAATGGGCGGAGAAAAAGACACATTAGTAGACAGAGATAACTATGGGAAGAACTAGTAGAAGAACTAGTAGAAGAACTAGTAGAAGAACTAGTAGAATAACGAGACGAAGAAAAACGAAAACCATTTTGTTCCAGTCATCTTCAACTTCTTCATCTTCGTTTTTATCATCTTTTTCTTCTTTGTCTTCGTCTCCAGGATTTGCTATCTATCCTCCTCTTTCGCCGTCTTCGTCTTTCTTGTTCATCGGACATTGCGTGACAACCAAAGTATTTCCACAAAATGTAGAAGACCAGATATGAGAGAGAGAGAGAGAGAGAGAGAGAGAGCGAGAGAGAGAGAGAGAGAGAGAGAAAGAGTATACACGCATGACTAAACATGGCTGGTTAATATAAGTTTGTTCCCAGCATTCAATCGCTGAGTGGACAACGGCATTGGGAGGAGGAGTGGGGGGGGGGGGGGGGGGAGTGACCAAGTCTGGCATGACAGGAAAAGCCACTAACCGTCTGATGTAGCCAGGAGTAGATTAGGTTAAGGAAGATCGAAGGAGGGTAATTGTGGATGTGAAGAGAGAGAGAGAGAGAGAGAGAGAGAGAGATAGAGAGAGAGAGAGAGAGAGAGATAGAGAGAGAGAGAGAGCGACAGAAAGAGAGAGAGAGAGAGAGATCATGGAAAGGTAGAAAGTCTGAAACGTTAACACAAACACGATGAGAGTGGTAATGTGGTTTAGGTAATACACTTCTCTGTCCTCTCATCCGCCTTCGAATTGTATTCTTTAATCCTCATTTTATCCTTTTTTGTCGTCCTTTCCTCCTTTTTTCATCGTCTGTCTTATCGGCTTTCTTTCCTTCCAGTTCTTAATCAGCTCACTTCCGGCATTTCTCTCTATTTTCTGCTGTTCTTGTTGTTCATTCTTTTTATCTTCCTCGTCGTGTTTTTCTTCATCGCTTTGTTCGTCTCTTTCTTTATATCTCTCTTTTGTTATTTCATTCAACTTCTTCTTCTTGTTCTGTTCGAACCCCAGCTTATGTATCATCCACTTCTGGTACGAAGTTTATTTCCTTCTGTCACTGCTAGTAATCATTCCTTCTGTCACTGCTATTAATCATTCCATCTGTCACTGCTAGTAATCATTCCTTCTGTCACTGCAAGTAATCATTCATTCCTGTCTCTGCTAGTAATCATTCATTCCTGTCACTGCTAGTAATCATTCATTCCTGTCACTGCAAGTAATCATTCCTCCCTGTCACTGGAAGTATTCATTCATCCTGTCACTGCTAGTAATCAGTCGTCATTCATCAATCGTCATTATCTCTGTCATCATTGTATTATCTTACGCTTTTATTACAATTTTATTCTCTAACGTCTTTATCACTCTTATGTTATTCTGAAACGTCTTTATTCGTACAATTTTATTCTCAAACGTCTTTATCTCCAGATGTTGTTCTATTACCTAACGTCTTTATCTCCACAACATTATTCTCTAACGTCTTTATCTCCAAAAGTGTATTCTCTAACGTCTTTATTTTCAAATGGTATTCACTAACTTCAGTATCTGCACGATTTTATTATATAACGTCTTTATCTCTACAATTTTATTCACTAACGTCTTTATCTCCACAACTTTATTCTCTAACGCCTTTAACTAAATAAGTTTATTCTCTACCGTCCTTATCTCCGTGATTTTCTAATCTGTCGTCCTTTTCTCCATCATTAACTCATTCCCTCCCACGAGCCGATCCATCGGCTTTCGTTTTTTTTAACAGAAAACCCAGGACCGATATATCGGTGTTAAGAAAATCACATATTTTCCCATTTATAATTCTCCGAAATGTTCTATTTTGGTTATTGGCGTGTCAAAATTGTGTACTTTTCATTTCCGAAAGAGTTAGCGTGTGTTTCATTGAGAAAATGTTTATTTCCTTACTTGGAAACCACATTTGTTTTTTGGTGGGCAGCCTTGAATCTATCCCATATCCATACAGTCATCACAAATATAGCTTTTACAGTACAACATCAGTAATAGTCAGATTATAGTATTGCAAATGGCAGTAATAATGAAGATATCGTGCGTTCTTATAGCGATATTTCAATTTCGTTATCTAGTCTTTGTTCTAAGTCGAGCGATGAAAGTGATACTAAATCTACTAACGAGGGGAAGATGCCCTCTTTTGTCTCAAGCAATGATAGTGATAACTCACAGATTCAGTAAAGGTTCAAGATTCCGCATAGTCATGCTAGTGTGTATAATATAAATGTGTATACATATATATATATATATTTAGATCATCTTCCGTTGTGGATTACCGTCAATAGAAAGTCAAGATGTTATTCGTGTATTTGTTTAGAGCTGAATAATGTGCCGATGAGGGGAACTTCTTCTTCTTCTTCTGCGTACACAGTCAGACAGTAACCATTATTTTTTCGAAAAAAGCGGCGGTCATCCTGAGGCTCTCGCCACTGCCATAGAGCTTGTCTTGCAGTTCCACTGGTAATGGCCACATCTGCTCTCTCTGATCCTCATATGTCGGGCAGTTCTGCAGCAGATGTTCAGTGGTCATTTTACCAGTACCGCACGGGCATTCGTCGGTACACCCTATCTTCAATTTGTCGATGAGGGGAACAATATCTTTCCATTATTTAAAAAAACAAAAAACGATTATGCAACTATAATCCATCATACACAAATGTTCACCTTCATTTGCAAAATATATGTATTCCATTGATATATAGTTGCAAATGTGAACAGTTTGGTATATAATATGTATTAATTCAGGGAGCTCTTATTGAAGATAATCATATCGCAACTAAATGATGATGTGTTTGAGTTTCACAAAAAAAAAAGAAATAGTGTCCAGAGGTCCAAAATATTTGGGAGTGGATAATTTTATCCACTTTTATTTCAGTCGCCTATAGTCTATTCACTAACGTTTTTATCTCTATAACGTTATTCTGTAACGTTTTTATCTCCATAATTGTATTCTCTTTCTCTAGCGTCGTTATCTCCATAATAGTATACTCCAACATCGTTATTTTAATGATTTTATTATCTAACGCTTTTATCTTCATATGTTCTTATCTAACATATTTATCTCAATCTTTTTTTTAAATTAAACGTCTTTATCTTTGTCATCATTTTATCCTGTATCGACTTTATCTTCTCCTTCACCAGATCATCGCTGTCTCTAAGATACCAAGTTGGATTGAAAACCTTAAATCGTGGTAGCCCACTGTGTCCTATCCTTAATGCAGCTTGCTAATTCTATTGGCAACGTTCCTCAGTGCCAGTGATGACAGAGTGCTGGAATTAAGGTGAGAGAGAGAGAGAGACACCGAGAAAAGGAGAGGGAGAGAGATTGAGAGAGTTAGAAAGAGATAAGGCGGTAAAGAGAAGAAGGGAAAAGCGACAAGTAGAGAGAGATGAAATGAGAGATGGATAGAGAGATGAATGGAACAAGAGCCGAAGAGAGAGAGGAAGAAAGAGATGGAAGGATGGGTGAGAGAGAGAGAGAGAGAGAAACAGGGAAACATATAAGAAAGAGATAGGAAGAGTAAGCGAGACAGAGAGAGAAACACGGAGAGTGAGACAAAAATAAGAAAGGAGAGAGACGGACACACAAAAGAAGAGGGAGATGGATAGAGAGAGGGAGCGAGAGAGTGAAAAAGAGAGAGTACACGGGGCAGAAAGAAGGGAGGAAGAGAGGGAGAGATGGAGAAATATGGAGAGAGAAGTAAATTGACAGAAAGGAGAGAGGGAGGGAGAGAAGAAGGGAGAAAGAATGCGAGTGAGAAATAAGAGAGGTAGAGAAAGGGAGATATAAAAAGATAGAGAAGAGGCGTTCTCCAGTCGGTTATGCTATGTTTGGCATCATCTGTGTGTCGCTCACTAGCAAGGTGGGGGTGGGGAAGAGGGGCCACGTTGATCCCCCACCTCGTTAGCCAGGCTGCCATGAAAACATACCGTTACCAAGACTACAATGAAGTCGAGGAGGGGCTTGGACAGTATATTTTGCCTGACCCTGACATGTCAGATCAGTATATTTTACCCGATACTGACTAACATGTCTGACTAGTATACCTTGCCTGACCCTGACTAACATGTCTAATCAGTATATTTTACCTGCCCAGACCTTAGTCTCCGTCCCCATCCAGCGAATTAGCTTTTCTTGCTCATTTGTGTGTTCATGTCTCTGTTTGACGGATTCATCATTTCTGCACGATTAGTTTAGTTCACACGTTGTGTTGTATATTGTTCCTGATGGAGATCTTGTGATCGTATCGTAAACATCGATTCTGTTTTGTGCAACACAGCCTGGTCGTTGACCTGAGGAAAGGAGTCCTTGGAAACTATGTGGAACCAGTACTGACATATCACAGTGAATCATGGACACTAAGCAATCAAGCGCTTAGATGTTTGGAAAGAACGAAGATATGGTTGTACAGAAGAATGCTGCGAATCCCATTGACTGTAAAGAAAACTAAGGATACAGTACTCTAGGAGGGACAAACACAAAGAAAACTTATTGCAAAAATAATAATAAGACAGTCAAACATTTTCGGTCATGTTATGAGAAGAGGCAGCTTGAAGCACGGCTCCACAACAGGAAAGATAGCAGGAAAGAGAGACAGAGGAAGGCCTAGAAAGAAGATGTTGGACATCCTGAGAGAATGGCATGGGCGACAATCAACATCAGAGTTGGTAAACATGTGATAGAAATGGATGGAGGTCCATGATCGTCAATGTCAACCACCAGGGCACCCGATGATGATGTGTATATACTTATATATAAGGTAAGGAACGCCGTTCCATCGTAGACGATGATGGCATAATTAATTTTGCTAGCGCTATTTTTAGTAAGGATTAGCTGCGCTAATTTTTATCCTCACTCTCTCTCGTCTCGTGCCGCCCGACCGCAGTGGCAAGTCAAGGACAAGACGACTAGCGGACTCCGCATCAAGCACCCGAGAAAAAGACGGCGAGTCCGGAGTCCACCTGATCACTTCGCCACGAAATCCCCATTTACATATTTATATATATATATGAGATATATCATGTATTACACCTGCCTTAAATAGTTGCCTGACGAAGTCAAGAGCCCACGTGGGAGCAACAAAGTTCGTGATCAGCAATGATAGAAACTGAACACAGGTGGATTCGCCCAGGTGCAAAAAAGCTGGTTCAATGAAACATATTCTATTTTCAATCCTACGCTTGAAACAATTATTGCACCTATTGCTTTCTCTCTGGGAATAATTACCCCTACAGGGACACGACAACCGAGATATTATTTGTGGTCGCGTCAGCGTATTTGTAAAGACAATTGAATAGCGAATACCACCTGAGGGATGGGATTTTAGAAGCTATATTGTGGTGGATTACCGTCGTATGATATCTGGTGGATGGTCTGGCATGGCTGTACGCTTCTGTTGGTTGGATTAATATCTTGCACTGACATCTTTCCTGGCTATTGTACTCTCACTCTCTCTTACTTTCTCTCTCTCTCTCTCTCTCTCGCTCTCTCTCTCTCGCTCTCTCTCTCTCTCTCTCTCTCTCTCTCTCTCAAGAAGACATATTTAGAAGAGGGCGAAGATGAGGCTGAAGACGGAGGGAACGATAGTGACAGTGATGAACATGGTGAGGTTGAAACATAATTTGAGGGTAAAATGAAAAGAAGAAGAAGAAAATGAAGAAGAAGAAGAAGAAGAAGGAGAGAAGAAGGAGAAGGAGAAGAGAAGAAGACAAAACAAATGCGTGGTAGGAGAACAAAACGAAATAATGAAGAAGAAGAAAAAGAAGAAGAAGAAGATGAAGAAAATGAAGAAGAAAAAGACAAAGAGAAACAGAAAAAAGACAAAAGAGGCAGTAGTAGGAGAAAATAAAGAAATAATGTAGAAGACGAAGAAGAAGAAGACGAAGAAGAAGAAGAAGAAGAAGAAGAAGAAGACACAGAAGAAGAAGAAGAGGAAAAAAAGAAGACAAAGAAGAAGAAGAAGAAAAAGACCAAAGCGGTCGCAGAAGCAAATGGAAGAACTAATAAAGAAGAAGAAGAAGTAGAAAAATAAGAAGCGCACGGAGGAGACGAAGACACAGAGGAAACTCTGTTCGAAACGAATGGTCAGGTTTCTCTGTGTGTGTGTGTGTGTGTGTGAATGTATGCGAGTATGTGTGTGTGTATGTGAGTTAGACTACGTATGAGTGTGCTATTGAGTATGTCAGTAATTATGAGAGTCAGTATGTGGTTGTGTGTGTGAATGTGAATGAGTGTGTGTATGTGTGTGAGTTATTGTATGTAAATGAATTTGTATGTGTGAGCGTGTGTGTGAGTTATTCTGACTGTATGTTGAATGTATGTGTATGCCTGGCTTTGAGAGTAAGGACGTCGGAGAGTGCATATGTTGCGTACTGAATGTGTATTTGTGCGCGAAACAGAAAGGGGGGGACACGAAACAGAAAGAGAGGACATGAAACAGAAAGAGAGAACAAGAAACGGAAAGAGAAGGGCAAGAAACAGAGAGACAGGACAAGAAACAGAAACAGAGGATAAGAAACAGAAAGAGAGGACAAGAAACAGAAAGAGAGGACAAGAAACAGAAAGAGGACAAGAAACATAAAGTCAGGACTAGAAACAGAATGTCAGGACAAGAAACAGAAAGTCAGGACAAGAAACAGAAAGTCAGGACAAGAAACAGAAATAGAGGACAAGAAACAGAGAAACTAAACTAAACAAAGAACAGAGATATAAATAAAAATACCGAAAATGAAACAGAAAGAAAAAAGAAGGTAAAACGAAAAAATACACAACAAGAAAGAGACAGAAATCCCACAATGATAGACAAACCACATGCTTCGTCGATTGTGTGAACGCCTTCTGCCACCTTAACAGAATTGTCTTTTAATACTGCGGGAAGTGGTGCCGGATATCAGAACAGGCCGTAGAATAGAAGAATGGTTCAGTTGGAGGGAGAGAGAGAGAAAGAGAGAGAGAGAGAGATAGAGAGGGAGAGCTCTCTAGGGACCTGTGTATCACATCTTCCAACAGAGATCGATATCGAGTAATTTAACCAGAATCTCTTTCTGCCTGTAGTTTGTGTGTTTCGCATCGCCTTTCCTGGCAGTTCCGTTTTTGTCTTGCATTTGCAGTTCCCTCGTACACCCCGGTTCTGCCCTCCCCACCATCCCCCACCCCACCACGTGTTCTTAATCTACATTCTGGTTTTAACTGTCTGCTCGACCACATCTAGCCCATCCCTCCCCCCTCCTATTGTCTTTGTTTCGATTTATACAAAGCTTAGGGTCAGATGCGCAGCCAGTCCCTTTACGGAAGCTTGCCAGTTAGGACTTTGCATGTTTCTGCATTAGTGGTTACTATGACAATGTGGTATACGCGTAGAAAATGTGAGCGTCTTGGTGGCAGAGTACAGGAGTTTCTAACGACTAATACACCAGGTTCGATTCTCGTTATCTGCACGATATATTCAACCCATTTGAAAATGGCTACCTTCCTTACTGGTGGGAAAGAGAGGTCATTATCGTGCAGAATGACCTTGGTAGAACTTCTCTCTCATCACATCTATTCGATTGGAATCTCGATCAGCAGTCAGTCTACTCGATCAGCAGTCAGTCTACTCGATCAGCAGTCAGTCTACTCGATCAGTAGTCAGTCTATCCGCCTGCTCAGAAATCACACGGATGACCACTATCTCGACAATCTGAGATATGCTGAGACACAGTACTGGTGGTTGAGAGTGGGCAATAGCTGCATAAAGTGGGGGAGACGGTCAACCAACTGAGATATTGTAGGATACGGTACAGGTGGTTGAGAGTGGACAAGAGCTGCATGAGAAACAGCTACCACATCCAAGGAAGGCAGCAGGCGCGCAACTTACCCACTCCCGGCACGGGGAGGTAGTGACAAAAAATAACAATACGGGACTCTTTCGAGGCCCCGTAATTGGAATGAGTACACTTTAAACCTTTTAACGAGGATCTATTGGAGGGCAAGTCTAGTGCGAGCAGCCGCGGTAATTCCAGCTCCAATAGCGTATATTAAAGTTGTTGCAGTTAAAAAGCTCGTAGTTGGATCTGAGGCGCAGGCGGGCGGTCCGGCTCGCGCTGGTTCACTGCCCGTTGTCTCCTGCCCTCCCGTCTGCTGGCTCTCTCCCACGGGTGCTCTTCGGGTGCTCTTAGCTGAGCGTCCTGGGTGGCCGGCGCGTTTACTTTGAAAAAATTACAGTGTTTAAAGCAGGCCTCAGCTGCCTGAATAATGGTGCATGGAATAATGAAATAGGACCTCGGTTCTATTTTGTTGGTTTTCGGAACTGGAGGAAATGATTAACAGGGACAAACGGGGGCATTCGTATTGCGGCGTTAGAGGTGAAATTCTTGGATCGCCGCAAGACGAGGTACTGCGAAAGAATTTGTCAAGAATGTTTTCATTAATCAAGAACGAAAGTCAGAGGCACGAAGACGATCAGATACCGTCGTAGTTCTGACCATAAACGATGCCGACTAGCGATCCGCAGGAGTTGCTTCGATGACTCTGCGGGCAGCTTCCGGGAAACCAAAGTGTTTGGGTTCCGGGGGAAGTATGGTTGCAAAGCTGAAACTTAAAGGAATTGACGGAAGGGCACCACCAGGAGTGGAGCCTGCGGCTTAATTTGACTCAACACGGCCGACACTGAAATGACTGGCATGCCGGGACCACTTTCCTTGGGTCTAATATGGAACAGGTGCTGGATTTAGACCCTCAGAAATCTGGGGTTATGCCCTCTGTGGCTCAGTTGGTCTGCATTCAGTGTTTGATAAAGGAATTGACGGAAGAGCACTACCAGGAGTGGAGCCTGCGGCTTACATTGACTTGACACTCCAATACTGTAGAATGAATGTCAAATCGAGAGCACCTTCGTGGGGCCAAATAGTGAACATGTGCTGGTATTAGACCCACGGAAGACAGGTCAGTCTCTTAGCCCCCTAATGAAAGAGCGTCTGCTATGGTAATCTGGTCTTAACCTTGATGAAATCTCAGGTTCCAGAAACTTGGCCACTGACAAACTAAAAAGCCCTCTATCGATACGTCCGGTCTAATAATTGAACGGGTTCTGGAAATAGACCCTCGGAAGACAGGTCAGTTTTACCCTACTAACGACAGGGCGGTGCTACGGTAATCCTGCTCAACTCAAGAGAAGCCGCAGACATTTGGTTCACGTACCAGGCTGATAAGCCAACGGCGCGAGGCTACAAGGTGAGGGATTACGGCCGAACGCCACTAAGCCAAAATTCCGACCAAAAGATCAGCACGATTGCAAAGGGAGGCTTCGACATGGTGGAGACCTGGGGCTCCCGTTCCATCCCCGCCCGGTCGAGCCGCAGAATGAGGTCTCTGTCGTCCGCCGATCAAAGCGGGCGGGAAACTGCTCGATTTTCTCCTCATACGGCGATGAGGTATGAACCCATTTGTAGAAGACTTAGTTCTCGGTCGGGGTGTCCTAAGCAGTAGATCAGCTACCTCATTGTGAACTGCTGAGACTCAACCCTTGACCATGAGATATGTCCGCACACCAGGCGAACATCTCCGTGCAATGACCAGGCTTGTCCCCTGGTCAAATGCACTATTTCGAGAGGATTCACAGGTCACTGACATTTGGTCCACGTGCTTGGCTGATAAGCTACCATCTGAGGGACTACGGCCTAACGCCTCTAAGCCAGAATCCCGCCCTAAATCTCAGCACCGCTGTGATGGGAGGCTACGACATGGCTGGGGCTTGCGTCTCAGCCCGGCCCGGTCGAGCCGCAGAAATGCACCTGGTAAAATGCACTCCTGCCTCGCTCTTTGCCTCTTTCTGCTATCAGTCATCCCAATGGACGCAGAAGAGATGCAGTCCAGCGGACATTGCACCTCCTGCCCTATTGTGACAACCTCCCAGGTGGCGGGTAATGCTAGGCGTACCATCACTGCAGATGAGCCGAGAAAATAAAGGGAGCAAAGAGATACCTCACTCACATGCATATGCTACGTTTCTGGCAGGATGTGACGATCCTGGGACAAAGTCACACTGGACTGCCTCTCTTCCGGGATAGTACAAACTAGTACATAGTCCATCATATCATATCATTGCCAAACCCTATAGACACGAGTAGGGAAGACTCGATAGTCCTGCAAGACAACTTCCTAAGAGAGACAACTGACCAAAAACAACTGCTGCCTTGCAGTTAGGCTGGGGACAGCCAAAGGCTAAGGAGGGCAACCCTACAGAAACGCCTGTTGAAATCAGATGCACTGAGCCACAGGCTTAACAAAATAAAACAGTGCAACGTACATATCGATGTAAACAGCGTACGAAGAAGAAGAAGAAGATTCTCGTTATCTGCACGATATATTCAACCCATTTGAAAATGGCTACCTTCCTTACTGGTGGGAAAGAGAGTTCATTATTATCGTGCAGGATGACCTTGGTAGAACTTCTCTCACATCACATCTATTCGATTGGAATCTCGATCAGCAGTCAGTCTACTCGATCAGCAGTCAGTCTACTCTATCAGCAGTCAGTCTACTCAATCAGCAGTCAGTCTACTCGATCAGTAGTCAGTTTAACCGCCTGCTCAGAAATCACACGGATGACCACTATGTCGACACTCTGAGATATGCTGAGACACAGTACTGGTGGTTGAGAGTGGGCAATAGCTGCATGAAGTGGGGGAGACGGTCAACCAACTGAGATATGGTAGGAGACGGTACAGGTGGTTAAGAGTGGACAAGAGCTGCATGAAGTGGGGGAGACGGTCAACCAACTGATATATATTGTAGGATACGGTACAGGTGGTTGAGAGTGGACAAGAGCTGCATGAAGTTGGGGAGACGGTCAACCAACTGAGATATGGTAGGACACGGTACAATGGTTGAGTGTGGACAAGAGCTGCATGAAGTGGGAGAGACGGTCAACCATCTGAGATATGGTAGGATACGGTACAGGTGGTTGAGAGTGGACAAGATCTGCGTGAAGTGGGGGAGACGGTCAACCAACTGAAATATGGTAGGACACGGTACAATGGTTGAGTGTGGACAAGAGCTGCATGAAGTGGGAGAGACGGTCAACCAACTGAGATATGGTAGGACACGGTACAATGGTTGAGTGTGGACAAGAGCTGCATGAAGTGGGAGAGACGGTCAACCATCTGAGATATGGTAGGATACGGTGCAGGTGGTTGAGAGTGGACAAGATCTGCGTGAAGTGGGGGAGATGGTCAAACATCTGAGATATGGTGGGACACAGTACTAGTGGTTGAGAGTGTGCAAGATATCCAGGCGCCAGTTCAAAAATTCATCAACATGCGTAAAGAATAGGAATTAGTAAGATGAGGAAAAAAAAGTAGAACAAACAAAATCGGCGTTTAGTCCCCATCAGCAATCACAATAAACAAGGGAATACTGGCACAAGCTAACAGGTACTTGTACCTAGGACTGATAATAACACGTGCTGGTAGATGGGAAAGGGAAGTGAAGAAGAGAATAGGAATGACCAAAAAGAATACTGCAGCAGAGTGACACAGAAATCACATACAATGAGACAAAAGCAGTCATCAGGGCAACGTGCAGTGCAAAATGGGAAAAAATACTCCCTTGGCCACATAGAAAACGATGCGTACCATCAACTCTCCAGGCGAGACCGGGCAATTATTCTCCGCCTACGCACAGGACACAACAGGCTGATATGTCATCTGTACAAGTTCAAGATTTGCACTACGGACCTTTTTATCTGCGTCACAGCCCCCATGACGGCAGAACACATTTTACAGTCGTGCCCATAGTATACCGACAAAAGAAGGTGCATTTGCAATAACCAGTGTCCTTCCACGAGAAGCTGTACGGAAGTGCACCGAGCCTCACGTCTGCTGCTGGCTTCGTTAGTCATTGAAATCGAGGTTTGAAGACGAACAAGGAAGAAGAGGAAATGGCGAAACACGCATTTAGCAGCATGAGAAATATATTGACATCCTGGTAAATAACAAATAAACTAAAAATGATAGCTATCATATGTTTATCTTTCTGTCCCTGATTCTTGTTCATATTTTTTGAATTTTTTTCACTATTTCCGATTCTCGCTCAGCCTTTTTGTATTTTGTTCACTATTTCTGATTCTTTCTAAATTTTTCTGTATTTTCTCTTCTTTCTGTTTCTTTACATGTTATTCATTTTCTTTTCAGGTTTTTAAAATTTCATTTCTTGTGCGGAAACGGCGTAGGCGAGTGATCAAGTGGCACGTCTCCCAATCGGGGAAGCAAACCCTTAGAAAATGGAGGACGCAAACCCTTACATAAAATGCATGACGAAGTCAGATGCACTGGACAGAAGCAAAATAAAAACATAGTACAACGCACACCGGTTTGAGAAATTTAGAAATAAGGAGAACTCAAAAACAAAACAATTTAATAGTAATTTATTGCGCAGTGTTTCTGTATTTCTGCAATCAACCTTTTTCTTATTATTCATCATTACTATACGGCGCTGATACATGGGAGATGAGCGAACATTTGGTGGAAAGAATAGAGGCCATTGAAATGGGGAAATACTTAAGAGTGGGCTGCATATCGTGGAAATGTAAACAGACAACAACAACAGTTAAAATGAGATTAAAAGTGGGAAAGGAAATACTGAAAGACATAAATTGGGCAAATAACATATTTTGGAGACACGTCCTTCTTTAAACATCGTTGTCCAGTTCTTCACTGTTGTCTTCGACACACTGTTGCGACCATACACTGCCTGCATTGTACGATGAATGTCAACTGGTCGACATCCTTCAGCTGTTAGAAACCGAATCACCGCTCGCTGATCTACTCTGGACGGATTCCGTATCACACCCGCCAAGTTTTCAACGGTCTGCTGAGGAAACTATGAGTCGGAGGATAATGTAATTTTGCAAACTTGACGGTTAGTATGTGCTGATTATACCAGAAGTGACGTCATCATGCGCCTTGCACATACGTTCACTTGTTGCACTTTGGTCCGGTTTCATTTGCAAACGCCTCGTTTATATCGGGCATGTTCAGTAGTCATGTAACACGCATTTCCTCGAAGAGAGCTCTGCAAAACAAGCAACTGTGACCTTCAAGATTGACTGAGAACGGACAACGGCTAGAGAAGCGGCCCGAAACAGATGCATGCTGAGAACTGATTCACTTGGTCCTGGTCAGCAGATCCTAGCTCCATGTAACAGCCACACCCATGATTATTTTCAAGTTATTATTTACATGGACCAGACCGCTGACCGTCTTCGCGCACTCCTATTTCTCCTATTTCAAGCAACATCCCCATAACATAGAGAGTTGGAATTGCGTACATGGCCTTTAGTAATGAGACCTGTTAAACTATCAAAATAGGGGACAAGTGGCCTAGTGGTTATGTGACACGGCTCACAACTATAAGGTGCTGGGTTCGATCTCCATCTCAGCACCGGCCGTTACACCAAGGAAGCAAACCCTTAGAAAATGCAGGAGGAATCAGACCCTTACATAAAATGCATGCTGAAGTCGGATGCACTGGGCAGACAGGCGCAAAATAAAAACGCAGTGCAATGCACACCGCCTTGAGGATTAGAGAAATAAGGCGAACGCAAAGAAAAAAAAAAAAAAATATCAAAATTACAACATACCCGAATAAATAAACTCGGGCGACTGTTAAGCCTCTCTGAAACTGGAAGGCGACCTATTATAGCAGTAGTAAGAGCGCTTATAGCGAATCATGTTGCTTTTTTGTTGTTTATATTTACATGTTTAAAGCATATGGATCCCGATTGCAAACCAGACAAAAATGAGCAGATAATTATATCTGTAGAAACGGCTGTACTGACGTCCCCTGTCCTGGCTGCGCCTAAACAGAAATCTCTTGATATTTGTTAACGTCCTGGTAGACTGTACGACAAATCAATTAATCTCCCTCAAACATCGACATTCTCAACAAAATATATTTGCTAGTATAACACTACAACGCATCTACGCACAAAGAGGACTGCACATTATCTTAGATATTATGATTATAGTTCTTCTCAGAGCAAATAGAGAAATTCAAGATAGGGTAATGTTATTGTCAGAGCTAGTCTTACATAATTCATTCAACTCTTGCCGACGTTTTATAGTGGTAGGTCACAGTGGCTCTTCTTATGTTCCTGCCGTTTTTGAGAGGTTGGGACGGCGTCATTCTAGTTGTGAGCAGTAAGCAGATGAAGTCAAGCATAGCACAACTGACGTCAGCTTCAGGTAAGTTAAACTGACTATGACATCAGGGTCAGGTGAAACATACTGACCAATTCCCAGCCTCACGTCAGGGTCAGGTGAAACATACTGACCAATTCTCCGCCTCACGTCATGGTCAGGTGAAACATACTGATCAAGTCCCCGCCTCACGTCAGGGTCAGGTGAAACATACTGATCAAAGCCCAGCCTCACGTCAGTGTCAGGGGAAACATACTGACCAAGTCCCCGCCTCACGTCAGGGTCAGGTGAAACATACTGATCAAGTGCCCGTCTCACGTCAGGGTCAGGTGAAATATACCTGACCAAGACCCAACCTCACGTCAGGGTCAGATAAAGCATACTGACCAAGTCTCAACCTCCCGTCAGGGTCAGGTGAAATCTACTTGACCAAGTCTCAACCTCTCGTCAGGGTCAGGTGAAATATACTGACTAAGGGCCAACCTCACGCCAGGGTAAGGTGAAATATACCTGACCAAGGCCCAACCTCTCGTCAGGGTCAGGTGAAATATACTGACCAAGACTTCTATCTCCACGCATACATTGAATCTTACTACCCTATATAGGCCCAACTGACAAAGTAGGAATCTTCCACGTGACCCACTCACCTGTACATCTGCCTAAAGTTTAGAGTTTCTCTACATTCAGGACATCCCAAGTCAAATTTCTTCTGCACGGCCTTGAGCCTTAATCTACCACCACGTGAAATCTATTAAGAGAGAACAACTCACTATGAGAAGATTTGGACAAGACAAGAATAACCACACAAGAAGCGAAATACAATCAGCTTTTACCTTTTTTGTGAGACTCGGTGACCAGTTTTCTTACTCGCTGCTTTGCATCCCCCAAATATAAGTCTTCTATACGTTTCCAGCTGGGTAGGCTAGATCGTATCGAGATTCAGATGAAAATCCCTCACAGCTAAAACAGCATCAAGCCCTCTACAGCCCAGTCGATCAAAAGCGATATATATGTTATAAATAACCAAACGTCTACTGTCGTTTATTAACAATGTCTGCCACGTATGACTGCACACAAATATATTTTGGCATAAAATATTGCACACAATTTGGCTTTGTGTGAGTGTGTGTGTATGTGTGTCTGTAGCTTTAATTCTGGCCAAGTAACAAAATGCAAGTAGCCATCTGTAAATTTGTCTTACACATTTGGCCAACACTTTATCTTACATCCTGGCTTGTTATTATCTGGCAAAGATGGCGCCATAACTGGCTGCGAGTCTACATTTCTCTGCTGTTTTGGATCATTATGGATGCCGCCCGACCACGGATTTGCCTGGAATTCACACTAGTCGACGACTTACACTTGTGTTCACGGAAACGTGGTGTTGTTTTCCGTCGGGACTTGTTATTTCGTTCTTTTTTTGGGATTTCTTCCATCCGTTTATCCTGGTCTGGACGCCGGCTGAATGGAACTACGCTTATACCTGTGTCGTATTTCACGGGTTAGTTCTGCCGGTTCACCTTCACGAATTTGGCGTGTGGAAATTTTAGATGCTACTATAATGAGCTGAATACAGCTGGGGAGAGATGCCAGACTCACTCACACGCTGAGTGTTGTCAATACGACCTCTTGTGGTTATCGAAAAGGCACGACAAACTGCGTTAGATGCCATCCCACCTTTCTACCCTGCGGGTTACATGTTTACGGAAAGGCTTCGGTGGTAACCCTGAGGCAAAATCTGCATCCTATGCTATCTCCAGTTGTCTCGATGAATGTCTTGCCACTGGCAAAAGGTAGCTTAAGCTCTGTGAGTGAGGTTGACAAAAGGCGCAGTTTCTTCCTCACCTTAATACAAATCACCGCACAAGTCACCCATTTCAGCGGACACAGCAAGAGATACGACTGTCCACACGGCTGAACAAAGAGAGTGGTCTTTATCACTTGTGATGGACAACTATTATATGTTATTGTTGTTTAATGTGCCCGTTTTGGCTTTAGAAGAGAAAAAAACCACTAAGTAATTTTGCAACCCGTATCATCACCAACACAACTGTTAGCATTATCAACCTTGCCATTACTGTTATTTTCTAAATATTATTCCGAAATAGAGAACTAAATTCTAGTCACTATTTCATTCACTCACTATGGCTGAGAAGTAAAAGCTCTTGCCTTTGAAGAAAAGAAGGCGCGAAACGGTAAAGTTTCGAATCGCACACGTTTTAAACGTCGCATCGTCTTATAGGAGGTGAGATCAGCAAGTAGTCATTTCAGAGATTTCAGAAAAAAAACAAATGAGATCCCGTGCAGACAATGTGCATGTAATAGACTCCTTGGTAGATGACAATAGATGAAAGTATGCTGTTAGTCGATGACCAGGCAAAATTGTAAAGGAAAAGAAATTCCTAACCAACACGCAATCTACCACCGCACAAGACAAGTATGGCGCTGGAAGTAAATATTGTAGAGAAAGAACATGCCACAGATAGTCTTCGGCTACCTGGCAACACGCATACACCAGTTTCAAAGCCAGAATTCCAGGTATTCTAAGTAAATAGACTATAGCAATTTCTTCAAATTACATCCAATTACAAGAACAAGTGGGCACATCTATAATTTAATCAAAGAAAGGTCCAGATTAGACATTGAGAAATATTTTTAAGTCAGAGAGTGGTAAACGCTTGGAATGCATTGCCACGGAAAATAGTGGCGGCCAGGTCAATGAATACATTCAAGAAAAGATTAGATTTGCAAAGGTAGCTTCAGATCAAGTGAATGTAACAGAAACTGACTGTATACATACTATGCAGAGTTGCCTAAACCAGCATAAAGAAGTTACGCTAGGTTCAGTATAAAGGAGAGAAATGATTCTAGAGGATATCTAGAGGTTTTTTTCTAAAACAAGAAGAGTACTCCCCACTGAGATTGGTTTGATCTGTTTGAGTGGAAGATGCGCAATGCCATCAGCAGATGGCAAATTTGGCCTGTAATGTTAGTAAACTCTCAAAATTGCTGCATTCCGTCAAACGTCGAACACGCATGTGAGCGATTCAGTGTTGCTAGCTTTGCAAACATCAATCCCCCCTCGTCCCACCCATTATAATCATGCAAAACTACAAAATAGTTATAATTATAATCATTTTAATCATCATCATATTCTTTATAATTTTGATCATCAGAATCTAGAGGACAACGATAATAAATCGACTAAAATCATAGGGCAAATGTCCCCGATGTTACAATGTGAACAAGTGACAATGGATAAAAAAAACGCTATACAACACGATATGTCTATCTCCGTTGTTCTATCAGTGCCAGGATTGGACATTAACAAACAAAGATAAAAGAACCATCGTCACAAGTAAATGTGTGCAAAGAATTACTGGAGTACCACGAATGGATGCAATCATAAAGGACAATATTAGGAGACACGTCGACACATCACCAGTGTCAGACCTCATCAACAGACAGCAAACCAAATGTTCGTCCACGTCACACGGCAAACAACAGATAGTACCCCATAAAAAGCAATGTAACAAATTTGAAATTGATACAACGTCAGGGGAAGCCCACACAAAGATGGACAGAACAAATAACAGAAGCAATAATTCGTTCCATGTACAAAGCATATACTAGGGCCGGTCAAGAAACCTCTTCATAACCTGACGCTGAAAGGCACAAGCACATACTAGGGCCCGGTCAAGAAACCTCTTCATAACCTGACGATGAAAGGCACAAATAGGACAAAACAATAGCTATTGTTTTCATCTTCTTCTTCTTATTCTTCTTCTCCTTCTTCTTCTTCTTCGTCTTCTTCTCCTTCTTTCTTATATTCGTTATCGATTATCTGAATCTATGGGGGGATAGCAACCCGATGTAACATTTTATTTCGTGTGAGAGTTTCTCACAAGGAATACATGAATACGAGACCTGGCTGGAGGCGGAAGTAAAGAAAGCAGGAACAAGCTGGAAGGAATTGGAAAAGATTGCACTAGACAGACCTGCGTGGCGAGGGTTTGGTTGATGGTCTATGCACCCCTGAGTGATAGAAGGCAAAAGAGCGACAGTTTTTCTTGTGTGGGTCTTGCGATGGCTTGGAGCATGCTTCTCGTCAACAATAGCATCGCCAGTATCATTGAACCAGATCTGATTATCAACAATAATAAACTCATCCTTTCATATTATCATCTATTCCTGTTGCTAGTCTCCAGGCTAAGGACCTGTCGTACGTGGCGAGGCTGTTGACAACTGCAGCTGCTAAGCGATGTGCAAGTGGAAACAAACAAACATGCCCTACTGGAGTTTGAGCCCACGTTGCCTTCGTCAGTGGACAGGTATCCTTGTCGCTCGGCCACCTGCTCCTCGACATACACGCTATTTACAGCTAAAACTAACAACCTAGTTTCACTTAAGACGTAGAAGTTTTTAAATAATGGTATTAAGTCAAGTGGAACTTCAGCAGAATTAACCGTTGGTTAGAAATGAAGTTTTGTGAAGACTCCATTGTACTAAGACACAGCCTGTGAGTGGTGGGATAACCAGTGCCCTTCCTTGCTGTTTTAACTTTCCCTATCTCATGCGTCGGGTACCAATTTACAACTGGGTTGACTGTAGAAGTGATCCCAGATTAAAATCACGATCCGGATTTATTTAGTCTCAGGACGGGATTCGAACCGAGATACGCTGTTACCACATATCTGCTTGCTATCAACTGAGTTAACGGGGACGGCGTGGGCTAGTGGTTAAGTGACACAGCTCAAAACCAAAGGTGCTGGGTTCGATCCCCATCACAGCACCGGCCGGTAACCCGGGGAAGCAATCCCTTAGAAAATGCAGGAGGAAGGAGACCCTTACATAACATTCATGCTGAAATCGGATGCACTGGGCCGACAGCCGCAAAATAAAAACCACGGTGCAACGCACACCGCCTTGGGGAATAGATAAATATGGCGAACGCAAAAAAAAAAAAAAAAAAACAGAAAAAAAACGTGTTAACCTTGAATTGTATTGGACTTCCATTTTATAGTTTGAGATTAACTGCTCCATGCCCAGTTAAAATTATCTCCAAAAATAAATAAACGATTCTTATGTATACAATTATTTGCGGAACGCCAAACGCAACTCTGCCTGCCGCATGCTGTCCGAGGACCGCCAGTTCGACGACCTACATCTGATAGCTATTTCCGGCACCTTTCCGTCTTCTGTGTCACGTGGATGTTTTAGCCCCGCTTCATCTGCATTAGAGTCCCAGTTAACAGCGCTAAACTGCATTGGCTGATGCCGGTGCTTAAATGCATGTCAGGAACTGGCAATGATGGAGCACTGTGGCTTACGTTTGTCGACCAGACCAAAGCTCTAAATATCTTGGATCAGATCTTTGAATAGCCACGTGACTAGCGGATATGCAGCGCTGTAATCAGGTTTCATGCTTCTGATGTTTTGCACCCTAAAAAAGCAATCTCCTCCGTTGTTCTTTACAAAAAAAAATAACATTTTCAAAAAATGCCCATGCTTGTGGAAATATCACTATCAATATGTGCCTTTCGTCGAAGAGAGGATGATAGATCCCATCATTAACTGCCTGTTCTTTTAGAATCTTTTTTATATCAGTTGTTCTACAAATATGTTCTGTTCTGTATCAATGACACTCCAAATGCAGGCAGTTCTATATGTGATCGGTCTCTCTCAGTAAATCGCGAAATGTGTAGATACTGATTGTTTCTATAGCTCGCTGGTTTTACACACATCAACTCGGTCCACTCCAGCGCCTCTCTTTGCAGGATCAAACTATCAATTCGAAGTTTAGAAATCTGGTCATTCCATAGCTATCGATTGATTGATTTGTCAGCCTTCCAAAGGCAGTCGCTCATGAACTTCGAGACGTCACTTCTATCCATATTAAGTATATTCATTGTAGGTGAATCGTAAATATTAGTATTTGGGAGAAGGTTGGAACAATTCCCTGCTTACGGTACATCGAGCAACAGAGAATGAATTGGTCTGGCCACATTGAGAGAATGCAACCAGACACTCGTCTAGTTCATGCTACCTTCTACGAAAGAACATCAGGAAGAAGAGCGAGAGGTAGACCGAGGAAGAGGTGGATACACAGCGTAAACGAGATCTGCCATACAGTGATGAAAATGTTACTTGGGCTACGAGAGAGGCGAAAGACAATTACATACCACGACACTGGGCTATAACCCGGTAGAAAGTGAGACGACACTGGGCTACAACCCGGTAGAAAGTGAGACGTTACTGGGCTACAACCTGGAAGAAATTGAGACGACACTGGGCTACAACCCGGTAGAAAGTGAAACGACACTGGGCTACAACCCGGTAGAAAGTGAGACGACACTGGGCTACAACCCGGTAGAAATTGAGACGACACTGGGCTACAACCCAGTAGAAAATGAGACGACATTGGGCTACAACCCGGTAGAAAGTGAGACGACACAGGGCTACAACCCAGTAAAATGTGAGACGACACTGGGCTACAACCCGGTAGAAAGTAAAACGACAAAAGAAAAAGATGACGCTGATGCCAGGCTGTCTGCTCCTCCACATCAGGATATCCCAGCATGGCTAGGACAGTATATCCATACGATATCCCGATGGTTCGACATATCAATGTCGGCTTTCCACTCATACCATAACCAGCTAAGCTGCACATTTAAAAACTTAGAAGTATACTAGATTACGGCCATGATTAAAGACGTCTCATAAAACCACCTCAGATTCGAACTCAACGCCTTCATCTCAGTTCTCATACTGGAGGTTGTTGTTCAGTACACATGGCTGAGCTCAGCAATCCTGCATCTCAAACTAACAATTACCAGTGCAGCACAAATCCAACGTTAAGAGCCGAATTTGCAGGTCAGTGAATGAGCTGACAGCAGCCAGTGACTCAATGCTTGGACCAAAGATGGCTGTGGCCTTCGGCTCAAAGCTGAGACCAAAGATGGCTGCGGCCTACGGCTCAAAGCTGAGACCAAAGATGGCTGCGGCCTACGACTCAAAGCTGAGACCAAAGATGACAGCGGCTTACGACTCAAAGCTGAGCTTGACAGCGACCTGTGACTCAAAGCTGAGGCTGAAGTTCACAGCTACCTGTGACTCAAGGTTGAGGCTGAAGTTGATAGAGACCTGTGACTCAAAGCTGAGACTGAAGTTGACAGAGACCTGTGACTCAAATGTGAGGCTGAAGTTGACAGAGACCTGTGACTCAAAGCTGAGGCTGAAGTTGACAGAGACCTGTGACTCAAAGCTCAGTCTGAAGATAACAGTGACCTGTGACTCACAACTGAGGCTGAAGTTGACAGAGACCTGTGGCTCAAAGCTGAGGCTGAAGTTGACAGCAGCCTGCAACTGAAAGTTGGGGCCGAAGATACCTCTCAGTGAATGAACTGACAGCAGCCGGCAAATCAAATCTGAAGCCAATGTTTCCAGCAGCGAGCGACTCATAAATGTCTGTTTGCATTAGAGCCAGCAGACCAAAGTTGACTAAAATCCTATTTCACCTAAAACTTAACTAAACTCAACGTTTTTATACTGGTTTAGAAGACTCATCAGAGTCTGTAGACTACCAGTCACATTTGCATTACCCTGTTTTAAGAGCTATGCACACCCACTCTATTCTTAAATGCATTAACTGTCTCTGCCTTCACCACCTCCTGGGGTAATGCATTTCAAGGATTCACCACTCTCTGACTAAAGAAATATTTCGTAATACCCTATCTGGACCTTTCTTAAATTAATGTGTATCTGTGCCAACTTGTTCTCGTTGGTGGTTGCATTTTGAAGAAAAAAATTGTTATAGTCTAATTTAACCTTTCCTGTGATTACCTTATAAACCTGTATTGTCACCTGGAATTCTTCTCTGTTCTAGACACTGTAAGCCGGTTTTTCTGAGTTAGTCCTCATAAATGTAATTCCGGAATCCCACTATCAGCTTTGTCGTTCTTCTTTGTATCATTTCCAGTATGTTTATATCCCCTCTATGATAAGGACTCCACACATGTACACAGTCAACTTCAGCCTCAGCTTTGAGCCACAGGTCTCTGTCAACTTCAGCCTCAGTTGTGAGTCCCAGGTCACTGTTATCTTCAGCCTGAGCTTTGAGTCACATGTCTAACTAATGTTTTATACAGTTTGACAATCACATCCTTACTCATATGTTTAATAATTCTTTTTATCATACCTAACATTTCATTTGCCTTTTTCCCTGCTACCTGAACTTGCTCTCTCACTTTCCCTGTATGATCTTTTATAACCATAGGTCCCTTTCCTTATCTTTCATTCTAATATTATTCTTCAAGTCACGGCCCTGGAAACAGACTGCACTAGGGTAGCTTAGCTAAGAGAATATGAATAGCAAGGTAAAGGCAAACACAGTGCACACAAAACCAGCTCAAACTGCATGTGTCAGACCAAACGCGGCTGGTATCACAGGCTCGCAGTAAACTTTAAAGAACACACGCCGGTAAAGAAGAAGACGATCCATCGAAATAGATGACAACGTCACGAGAAGATGCAGAAAAGGAAGGGAAAAGATCCGGCAGCAAATTGGAACAATCCATTATTTAGACAGGAAACCTGTATCAATTCATTTCATTTTTCGAAGGGCGTTTTCCGAGACCAGTCTGTAGGGGGTTATGTCGCTTGTCAGAAACCTCGTCTAGATGTCAGTTCTGGCCACTGCACCTGGTGTCCAAACATAGGGCGAACTGGGTAGCAATAAGGTTCCTTCAAGTAGATTATAATTAACAAGCAAACAGAGTACCTTCAAGTAGATTATAATTAACAATCAAACAGAGTACCTTCAAGTAGATTATAATTAACAAACAAACAGAGTACCTTCAAGTAGATTATAATTAACAAACAAACAGAGTACCTTCAAGTAGATTATAATTAACAAGCAGACAGAGTATCTTCAAGTAGATTATAATTAACAAGCAAACAGAGTACCTTCAAGTAGATTATAATTAACAAGCAAACAGAGTATCTTCAAGTAGATTATAATTAACAAGCAAACAGAGTACCTTCAAGAAGATTATAGTTAACAAGCAAACAGAGTACCTTCAGGTAGATTATAATTAACAAGCAGACAGAGTACCTTCAAGTAGATTATAATTAACAAGCAAACAGAGTACCTTCAAATAGATTATAATTAACAAGCAAACAGAGTACCTTTACGCTTGCCTCGTTTTCAATGTAAGATATGCACAAGCACATATGTTTCGACATTATTGCTGCATTTAGTGCAGTGAACGTATTTTGGTTTTTCCAAGACCTTCAAATGTTTACCAGTCTATCTCGATCTACAACCAGCTATATTTGCACAACCATGTTTTTCTTGCTCACTGTCGAAGGCAAACAGAGGACTTTTCTGAAGTATTTAGCTCGAATGACTCAATTTTATAGGAGAAAAGTTCAAGGTTATTGTCCTTAATGAATAATGCGGTAATCTACGCAGACAAGACACGACATTGATGGGCAGGTCACAAGTTCCGACGAAACGATGGTCGATGGAGCACGGTAACAGCAGTCTATTAACCCTGAGGTACGAAGAGATCGTAGAGAAGACCTCCAATACGTTGGACAGACTACCTTGCTCTAAGCGACAACATCCAAGACGCCTGTGTAGGAGTGCTTACCATGTACTGGACCTCGGTAGCCGAAAACATGGTCTACTGGAGATGAGGTTTGGATCAGCAGCTACGCTGAGGAACCAATCATCAAGATCAGGACTCAATGTTTATCTTTATCGTTTCGTGATTGTCCATATTTCGCACCCGCATGTTGCCACAGGGAAGATGCATGTTCTCAGAATGGTTTTTATTTGTTTGTTCGTGTCCTGCCACACGTTTCTCACCTAATTTAACTTCTGCATTGCAGTTCCGTTATTGATTGCTTGTTGACAACATCCACTATCGCTTACAGACGTAGCCGTTCTCTATGATTTTCTTTGAATGTGAATGGATGGCAGGCTCTGTATTCCCTACCTGTCGTTAATTATTAGGTTGAGGCATGTTAAACTGTTTGAACTGGGATTTTAACCTTTAACGAACTGTTATTGGTAGTGGGTTCTATAGTGTTTAGTTTTCACAGAAACGACATGGGTTCGATTCTCCTATTTTGAGGTAAGTATAGATCACGTGTGGTCTGCCGCGGTTTTTGTGAATGATAAAGACAAGAATAGCACCACTGCCCCACAGAGAGCATGTCGTTAGAGGCGACTAACTGTGTGACATGGCATAACATCGGACATGGTTCATGTAGTTTGTTAACAGCAGCATAGATGGCGCCTACCTTAGTGTGGGTCTACTTTGCTCTAGTGTTTGAGTCTAATAAGATGGACTCACACATCGCTTAACCATCCTTCGCGGCACTTTTTCCAACGCAGTAACGGAGTAATTAGCTAATCAAACCTTGTCAGCCAAGAGAGAAATCCACCGCTCGGCTACATTTAGCTAATTCCATAACTGGAACATGCACAAGGGCATTTGCCTCTGTAGAAGTACATGTCGTCTAAGACTAAGATAGATCCCGTTAACACGCCAATGTGGCATATTAGGCAATGGTCTTGAGCTTGTAGTTTTCTTGATTAACGGCACACTATTGGTGATGTGGTCAATATCACGCTACTGAACTCATCGGCACTCATATTGTGAGAAGGTGTATAATCAATCCATACATCATCCACACAGAGAAAAAATACAAATAACGGTACAAAACACACCACCGTTGAGAGTGATCCTTTCATAGAATCCTGCCCTGAAACAAACTGAATACCCATTTTCTTTTATTTATTTACGCACATAACAACCAGCGCTCTTAATGAAACCGGTCTTTTGAAATTATGACTCATTTCATGAAAGTTTGAATTTTTGGAAATAATCGTTTTTTATGAAATCTGTTCAGTTTGAACCTAAAAACGCACGGGTTTTGAATAGTTACGTCAGCCTCCGGTGTGTTCCATATGTTGTTAAAAATTGTGTCAGCAAGTTCATAGGTGTAATAGATCAAGCAAAAGAGATTAAGGAAGGGATTTTCTGGGCCGGTACTGGCAATGCTGGATAAAGCTAGGATCAACACAACGCCATCGTTAGATGCATATTTAAATATATATATATATATGTATCATCATCATCAGTCCCGTAACCTAGAAGATTGTTTAAACACGTTATTGCAGTTTGTCGAATCAGTCCCTGCCATACGTCTCCATTGTTCACCAGGGTATTAGTTTAAGCTATAGACGTTTCCGTCCACTATTTTATATTGTCCTCCCATTTCTTTGTTGGTCTCCCTCTCCTACGCTTCCCATACACAGTGCTTGGCAGGACGGTCTTGGTCAGACATATACGATCGTGACATATGCCCATAACATGTCATTTTTCGTGTTTTCACTATAGTCAATAGGTTTTTATATTTATCTAACTCTTTTCTAACAATTTCAATAACATTCGTTTGTAAATCGATCCAAATATGAAATGCGAAGAATTCTTCGCAAACATTTGATTTTCATTGCACACATTTTACGTTCTGGGGAAGTCGTCAGAGTCTCCAAGTCTCACACGCGTAAAGGTATACCGAGTTGACTATTGTATACATTAACGTCAGCTTCGATTTAAGGTTAATGTTCTCGTCTTTCCAGATTATTCGCAGTTTAGTCAGGGCGACCATGGCCATCGCTGTTCTTGACTGATTCTCCGTTAATGACCACACCGCATTCATATCTGCTCCCATATTTTTGAACCACCCATAATTTTCCAGAGGTTCACCTTTGACCATATGGGGTTTAAAATATCCTATAGTCGTTGATCATGATCTTACTATGCCTTATATATATTTGAAAGGACATATATTTCATAAAAAGAAGTTGATTCAAGAGCATGGTCATATGTGTTTGAAACTGTCACCTTACCATTAAACTGAATTTAACTCGTTTGGGCAGAACAGCCACCTAGAATCTGGTCAAAATGCGTTTTGTTCGGTAAATTGAATTTTTTTATGCTGTTGGGGTAGCATAATCAATCTACTTTCAAATACATCTTGAATGTAATGTCTAGCATCAGTAGTTTTAAATATATAAACTGTCAAATAGTCCTGAGGTCAGTCCCAAAAAATTGAGAAATAAAAAAATATCCTAGTTACTATTTTCAAATTATTAGTCCCCTAGAGTTTAGTTATCACAACAAACAATGAGGGGTTTTCAAGCCCCTATACAAAAAATATGAGTACCCCACCTTAATGCAAATAGCGGGGCATGTTAGTCACAATTTGAGCTTATATAAATTGTTATTTTAAAAGAAATACAGTTTTGTTAGAATTTTGAGAAATAAAATCATATCGTGACCCAAAAATAAGAAAGAAAGTTAATAGGAAACCTAAATTCTATGGTGATATGTCAACCAAGGGAGCAGATGTCGAACTATGTGACAATGTAATCAATGAACTGTAGGTTAGGCCTGTGATAACGTTCTGGTAAACTTAACAACATCAACATTGAATCTTTTCAAAGTTCACTGATCACGCCCACTCGGTCAGAAATATATATAATGAAAGATGAATCTCAGAACTGAATTATAAATATTTATTTTTTGTTCCAGCATCTATATATAAAACAGAAGCAATCTATCTGAAGTATGTACTTTTTATGTTCTATATATCGTGTGCTTTTACATTTTCACACATTTTTTCTACTAAATTCCCATTTACTTCTTACAGCTCCTAAAACACATGGACTACATTACAAAAGGGCATTATATGAAACCTAATGTAGAAACAAATCATTCGAAATGGAGAGACGCCTTTGCCCACAGAAAAACATTTTTTTTAAAGATTTAGAAACAATTATTTTCTCAAGGGACAAAATAATTCTTTTGCTAAAAAATATCAATGGAACTAGACACTTTAAGAATACGGCACAACCTGACACAATGTATATTATTAAGTCATTCGGACATTGAAAAGATAAGTTCACGTGCAACAATTCACGCATATCAGTGTAAGGGTTATTCATATATTAGGCGGCAATTAACGGCAACCATTGTGAAACGGACAATAGTTTACAAATGAAAGTTTCGTCATTTAGCCGTCGGTCTTTCAAGGGAGCTTTCCCGTAAGCCCAGTTGGAGACCGAACCCTGGTCGCTTATCTGGGAAGCCACTGCACTGATCACTTCGCTACCTTGGCTCCGTTTATAGACACATTAGTCGATTTTCTTACAACGTTGACGTGTAGAGGTCTACTTTTGATTTACCTGTAATTATAGTTATGATACATGATGAAGTCGACAGCTGCATGTTTATTTTTACTAGTATTTTTTGACTTAGTCGCTTCTCCTACTTGACTTAACCACTTCTCTTATTTGACCTAGTCGCTTCTCTTACTTGACTTAGTCTCTTCTCTTCGACCATGATGTCCCGTCGTCTTTCCATTTTTGGTGACTTAATTTGTATGTGAAAGTAGGTAGCCGCTCACTGGCCACGCCCCCCTTAGTCGCCTCCTATGACTCATCCGCAAGTTACACTTTTCTTTTCAATCCCCCGCTTTCAGACTCTGATAACACACTTGCGAATTTGTATTTACACAATGCCGCTCCATTTAACCCGGTTATTAATGAGTACTAGCTCGATGTTTTTAAAGCCAATTCAGAGAGGAACGGGACTTTTCCTCCTGCGCAGTAACAACATCTAACACAAATGAAACCTCTAACACTTGATTCTTTCCAGCAGTGTCTGCTACGGGACAGCCTGTGCTATCAGTAACATATCCGTTGACAAACTCTTCTTCTTTGAGATGTTTGTCTAATACGCACGTTCGCATCGTGCCTGCAGTTCGGAACAATTGCATAACTTGTCAATGTGTCACCCAAAATGGATGGTCATTAGCTGTGTCCCAGTAACAACTGCGCAGGACACATCAGCCATTTCCTCAAGACTACAAGATCGATGTGAACCAATGAGGTAAGGCCATGCAAGGTGTATTCGACCCACGCATACATACACAGGCACATACGTGCGCAAAAAAGCGCGCGCGCGCACACACACACACTTAACTAAACGTCTTCATACTTGTTTAGAAGACCCTGCAGCGTCTGTATACAACCAGTTTCATTTACATCACCTTGCCCTAAAAGCTATGCGCATCCAATGTATTCTTAAATGCTGTAACTGTACCTGCCTCCACTATCTTCCTTGGCAATGCATTCCATGCATTCAAAACTCTCTACTAAAAAAAATATTTCCTAATATATAATCTGGACCTCCCTTTAGTCAACATGTAGCTAGCTATTCCCTCTTGTTATTGTGGGTGGCTGTATTTGAAAAATAAAACTTGATATAGTCTAATATATCCATTCATTTGATTATCTTATAAACATGTATGAAGTCGCCACGAATTCGTCTCTCTTCTAGACACCGTAAGCCGGTTTTCCTGAGTCTTTCCTCATAACTGTAATTCTGGAATCCCACTATCAGCTTTGTCGCTCTTTTTTGTATTCTTTCCAAAATGTTTATATCCCCTCTATGATAAGGACTCCACACCTGTACACAGTACTCCAATCTAGGTCTCACTAATGCTTTATACAGTTTGACTATCACTTCCTTGCTCCTATGTTTAATATTTCTTTTAATCATACCTAACATTGCATTTGCCTTTTTCACTTTTACCTGAACTTGCTCACTCACCTTACCTGTATGATCTATTATAACCCCTAGGTCCCTTTCCTTATCTATCTTTCTAATATTGTTCTCTCCCATTCTGTAATTATGTTCCATATTGGATCTACCCATTTGGATGACTGTACATTTATCTACATTAAACTCCATTTGCCAGTTTACAGACCATTCTCGAATTTTATCTAAATCCGACATCAGTATATCCACTTCTGCTTTAGATGTGACACCACTGCATGGTTTTGTGTCATCAGCAAATTTTGCAATCTTGGATCCCATATCAATCACGCACAAGTCTATCCATCTATCCGTCTGTCAATCTGACCGTCAGTCAATCTATCCGTCAGTCAATCTGTGCGTCAGTCAATCTATCCGTCAGTCAATATGTCATCACTTCAGTCAGTAAAGTCAGTCCAAGGAAAGGTATTCAAGCCTTTTCATCATGTCACGCCAATGTCCCCTGTTCCCAGCAAATCACTTCACCCTCAGAAATATTCTCAACTCCAAATTCCTTGCACACCTGTGTGATGTCATTGGCATGTTCAACATGTCTGATCAGTATGTTGTGCCTGACCCTGACTAACATGACTGATCAGTATGTTGTGCCTAGCCCTGACTAACATATCTGACCAGTATGTTGTGCCTGACCAGACGTTAGTCTTCCTCCCCAGTCCTCTTGGTAGGGCTGCCAGGCCCTTCCGTAATAACTTTCCCATCCCTGACAGTAAGACATGTACCCATTTTCAATTACGTAAATAAACTGTGTGCTTATAAATCAATCCAGGTACCTCTACTGGGAGAAGCCAGTCTTTTAATGTTGATAATAATGTTGATGATGATGTTGATGATGATGATGATAATGTTGATGATGATGTTGATGATGGTGTTGATGATGATGATGATGTTGATGATGATGTTGATGATGGTGTTGATAATGATGATGATGTTGATGATGATGTTGATGATGATGTTGATGATGGTGTTGATGATGATGTTGATGATGATGTTGATGATGATGTTGATGATGATGATGATGTTGATGATGATGTTGATGATGGTGTTGATGATGATGATGGTGTTGATGATGGTGTTGATGGTGTTGATGATGATGATGATGATGATGTTGATGATGATGTTGATGGTGTTGATGATGATGATGATAATGTTGATGATGTTCGTGCCGTTCCAATTCAAACATTGACTGGAATGAACGTCCAACCAGTTCTTTCCGTTGTCTTGAAGTTGCTCTCCCTCGTATCCCGCCCTTCTCTCTTCAACCTGTCACCCCAGTACAGGTTCTCAGCAGTGTTCAGTGTTTCTTAATATCCACAACACGGCAGCGCATGAGCTGCAGTGGTCAGCGACCTAAAGCTGACAGCAAGCGTCAGGATCAGCGAACCAGCTCTAGACCCTTCTACACCTCCACGCGGTGATCCTGGATAACAGGCCGCAGCAGGGCAGACTGGCTAAGGAGAAGGGATTTAAGAGGTAATGCTAAAACGGTACTCACAAAATGATTGCTGAAGTCGGATGTGTTGGACCGAAAGGTGCAAATATCGCAGTCAAGCTGTAAACTACGACATAACGCATGCTGTTCTCTGGACTACATTCTGTTCTCTGGACTACATTCTGCTACTCAAGCGCTTTCAGGGTTTGGTAGCGGGAGATTGAGAACGAACAAAGCCAAGCCAAGCCAAGCCAAGCCACATCCACAATACGTGGTCTGCCTAATGGATATGTCTGTCAGTATTTCCTTTATATTTCTTAATCTAGTGAGAATGTATTTATTTGTTTAGTCCACGAAATGCGACCCATTCTTCTGTCTTGAATTGGAATTGTTTTATTATGTTCTCCAGCTGTTTGCTCATCATCCATGTTTCCGAACCGAAATAATAATAGTTGACCATTGCAAGGGAAGATGGCGACATCGTCAGACTTTTGCTGCGAAATGTATTCTCTGATGGCTGTAAAGAAGGGAATGCCACATCCTGTAACATTCAGGTCACACATGCGGGGAGCCGCCTGAGGAATCGTTGTATTGTTTTTTCGGGTAACACGCTTCCGCTGAGCCTCTTTGATGGCTGCACGCTCTTCGATCTGAGCACTTTTGGTGATACTAGCGGGATAGGGGGTACAGTCTTGTGTAAGCATCTCCCAGGAGGTGACATCAGTATAGAAGCATTTCAGAGACACTTTCAATGAGGGTCTGTAGTGTATCTTCTGCCATTCTGGAGAGCGTTTACCTGGTCTGAGCTCACCGTAAAACAGCTGCTAATGAGAAACGCTGGGCTGGAAGCAAAAGGAGACTTGTAAACCAATACAGAACTGGTGTCGTGAACCGACATACGGTGTGGGGTGGAGAGGGTGGGTATCCTGAAGACAAGAACTGAGCACCTTTAGCTTGATCGATGTGCAGTGAGGCTGATCTGTCGACTAACTAATTAACTGAACTGAGCTGAGCTGAGCTGGGCTGGGCTGGGCTGGGCTGGGCTGGGCTGGGCTGGGCTGGGCTGAGCTGAGCTGAGCTGAGCTGAGCTGAACTGAACTGAACTGAAATGAAATGAAATGAAATGAAATGAAATGAAATGAAATGAACTGAACTGAACTGAACTGAACTGAGCTGAACTGAGCTGAGCTGAGCTGAGCTGAGCTGAGCTGAGCTGAGCTGAGCTGAGCTGAGCTGAGCTGAGCTGAGCTGAGCTGAGCTAAGCTAAGCTGAACTAAACTAAACTAAACTAACTTGCCCATTCATATTATCTTCTTTACGTTCCGTTCGCGTTTACCATCGCTGTTATTATATATTCCAAGTAGATGTAAGTAGCATGTTCATCACAGAACGTCACTTCTTACAACCGCCCACCTTTCTGGCTGTTATAACTTCCTTGGCATGTGTGCAGTAAGGATAGGTTGCCATTACTTTCCGTACATGGAGGAACGAAGAAAAACCCATGTCTGACAAATTGGACACGAGTGGGATTCGAACCGGGATTGTGAAGCACACGCTTCACCTCTAGGCCACACAGCCTCCCCTCTGGACTAGATATAGACCACTATATAATTGATCCTTCTCCCCCTCTCCGCCCCTCATTTACTGTTATGTTTACTTTTGACCTCATGTTTGTTTTTCTAATCATTAAAGTTTTTGTTTTCAAAATGTTAATCTTCAATCCATATTCTCTACCTATATTGTTGAGTGTCTCGTCCAGTTCCTGCAACTCTTGGATCACTTTAGTCAACAAGACTACCATCAGCTTATCTCAGATGGTTGATTTTTATATGGTGTCTAGCTCTCGCCCCCCCCCCCCCCCCCTCTCAATCTATCTGAATATTCTCTGTGAGATGTCAAACAGAGAAGAGGCCCAACACTCCAATTCTCATGGTGGTGAGCTTACTGAAAATCATTCCAATTCTCATGGTGGTGAGCTTACTGAAAATCACTCCAATTCTCATAGTGGTGAGCTTACTGAAAATCATTCCAATTCTCATAGTGGTGAGCTTACTGAAAATCATTCCAATTCTCATAGTGGTGAGCTTTCTGAAAATCACTCCAATTCTCATAGTGGTGAGCTTACTGAAAATCATTCCAATTCTCATAGTGGTGAGCTTACTGAAAATCATTCCAATTCTCATAGTGGTGAGCTTACTGAAAATCACTTCAATTCTCATAGTGGTGAGCTTACTGAAAATCATTCCAATTCTCATAGTGGTGAGCTTACTGAAAATCACTCCAATTCTCATAGTGGTGAGCTTGCTGAAAATTCTCGCATTATACTATATCCAGGAGGACTCCAGTCCAACTTAACAAATACGCCTCTGCATGCAAGAAGAGCCACTGTAACCCGCGATAATTAAGCGACGTAAATACATGAACGCAGCACGAATAACTTCGAACAACCACAACACCTCATCAAAGTGATGCCTTATCATAATTAAACCCTAACACTTTATCATTAACGGCCACATCTGCTATTGAAACACAGTAACCTTTCACACCACCCCTCATAACGTTAAAAGTATGATATAATGAAATCGCTAACACTTCATCTTACACGACAGCAACTTCGAGATTAACTTTCCTGTACGCAATCCACTCACCTCTCAAACCTGAACATAGCCTGTTGACGTCATTATGTAGCTGTCCTCTAGAACAGTACCAACATTCCCCCTCTATATCATCTATTCAACAAGCGGGGACGTCGTGGCCTAGTGGTTAAGTGGCACGGCTCACAACCAGAAGGTGCTGGGTTCGATCCAGCGATCTCAGTCCCGCCAAACGGAGCGATAGCGCGGGCCCTCCGAAAACGCTCGCCCGCCTATCCCCGACTAGGTAGCTGGACGCAGTTTGGGGTGTCGTGCCCTCCGCAGAGGTGCGCTACTCTGGCCCGTATCGAGAAACTTTGACAGTCAGTGGTGCTTTTTCGAAGGCTTGTAGCAGAGCTCGACATTCCGTCTCGCTGGTGGTCAGACTCTCGCAAAGAGCTTGTGATCGGCAAATGGAAAGCAGGAATACTGCCTAAAGGCCCTCTTCTCGCCCGACCAACCCTCGGGAGAAGGGCAGGCCGGCAGGCAAAATATCGTCTCCAGTCCCTGTGAAATATATCGCCGGGGCCGTTGGGATCCGTTCTGCACAGAGCGCTGCTATCCCTCCCCGAGCGAGCCCGGTCGGTCGGTCGTCTGGTGTGTGTAGGGGCCCCTGTCAGGCGGTCCTAGGTCGACGACGGACTGAGGGACGGGGGGAACAACCGTCCGTCCGTTCGTCAGTCGGTCCCTGCGGCCGTCCCAGTGAAGCTTTTTACACAACCGTCCTCCGCCGACCGGTGTGTGTGGTTCGTACGTCTCCGACAGATATCTGGTTGATCATGCCAGAAGTCATATGCTTGTCTCAAAGATTAAGCCATGCATGTCTAAGTTCACACTGTCTCACGGTGAAACCGCGAATGGCTCATTAAATCAGTCGAGGTTCCTTAGATGACACGATCCTACTTGGATAACTGTGGCAATTCTAGAGCTAATACATGATTACCAAGATCCGACCCTCGCGGAAATAGCGCTTTTATTAGTTCAACAAAAAATCGTCGTTTCCCCTCGCGGGGTTGCGGCGTCCCCACTGGTGACTCTGGATAACTTTGTGCTGATCGCATGGCCTCATGTGCCGGCGACGCATCTTTCAAATGTCTGCCCTATCAAATGTCGATGGTACCTGACACGCCTACCATGTTTGTAACGGGTAACGGGGAATCAGGGTTCAATTCCGGAGAGGGAGCATGAGAATCGGCTACCACATCCAAGGAAGGCAGCAGGCGCGCAACTTACCCACTCCCGGCACGGAGAGGTAGTGACGAAAAATAACAATTCGGGACTCTTTCGAGGCCCCGTAATTGGAATGAGTACACTTTAAACCCTTTAACGAGGATCTATTGGAGGGCAAGTATAGTGCCAGCAGCCGCGGTAATTCCAGCTCCAATGGCGTTTATTAAAGTTGTTGCAGTAAAAAAGCTCGTAGTTGGATCTCAGGCGCAGGCGGACGGTCCGGCTCGCGCCGGTTCACTTCCCTTTGTCTCCTGCCCTACCGCCTGCCGGCTCTCTCCCACGGGTGCTCTTCGCTGAGCGTCCTGGGTGGCCAGCGCGTTTACTTTGAAAAATTTAGAGTGTTCAAAGCAGGCCTCGGCTGCCTGAATAATGGCGCATGGAATAATGGAATAGGACCTCGGTTCTATTTTGTTGGTTTTCGGAACTGGAGGTAATTATTAACAGGGACAAACGGGGACATTCGTATTGCGGCGTTAGAGATGAAATTCTTGGATCGCCGCAAGACGAGCTACTGCGAAAGCATTTGTCAAGAATGTTTTCATTAATAAAGAACGAAAGCCAGAGGCGCGAAGACGATCAGATACCGTCGTAGTTCTGACCATAAACGATGCCGACTACGATCCTCAGAGTTGCTTCGATGATTCTGCGGGCAGCTTCCGGGAAACCAAAGTGTTTGGGTTCCGGGGGAAGTATGGTTGCAAAGCTGAAACTTAAAGGAATTGACGGAAGGGCACCACCAGTAGTGGAGCCTGCGCCTTATATTAAGTCAACACGGCCAAACACTGAAATGATTGACAGGCCGAGAGCACTTTCGTTGGGTCTAATATGGAACGGGTGCTAGAATTAAACCCGCGACAATCTGGGGCTATCCTCTCGGTAGCTTGACTGTCTTGCATCCAGTGTTCGTTAAAGGAATTGACGGAAGGGCACCACCAGGAGTGGAGTCTGCGGCTTAATTTGACTCGACACGCCAATACTGTAGAACGACTGACGAATCGAGAGCACTTTCGTTGGGTCTAATAGTGAAATTGTGCTGGTATTAGACCCACAGAAGACAGGTCAGCTCTTTAACCTTCTAATGAAAGAACGATACGGAAATAGTGTTTAACCCCTCAGAAACCGCAGGTTTTAGATACCTGGTCATTGACAAACAAAAAGACCTCTATTAATTCGTCCGGTCTAATAGTAAACGGGTGCTGATAATAGACCCTCGGAAAACAGGTCAGTTTTACCCTACTAATGATAGGGCGTTGCTACGGTAATCCTGCTCAATTCGAGAGGAGCCGCGGACATTTTTGTTCACGTACCAGGCTGATAAGCCAATGGCGCGAGGCTACCATGTGAGGGATTACGGCCGAACGCCTGTAAGCCGGAATTCCGCCCCAAAATCTCAGCACCACTGCAATAGGAGGCTACGATATGGTCGGGACCTGGGGCTCGCGCCTCAGCCCTACCCGGTGGAGCCGCAGAAAGAGGTCTCTGCCGTCCGCCGGTCAAAGCGGTGATATTCACCCTATACGGCGATGGGGTGTGAAACCACCAACATAAGACTTACTTCTTGGTCGGGGTGTCGAAAACAGTAGAGCAGCCACCTCACTGTTAACTGTCGAGACTCAACCAATGACCATGAGATTTGTCCGCACACCAGGCGAACAACATCTCCGTGACATTACCAGGCTTTTCCCCTGGTTAAATGCACTCCTGCCTCGATCTCTACCTCTGTACGCTATCAGCCATACCAATGGACGCAGAAGAGATGCAGACTACCGGACATTGCACATCTGCCCTATTGTGTCAACCTCTCAGGTGGCGGGGAATGCTAGGCGTACCATCACTGCAGAGAAGCCGAGAAAATAAGGGGAGCAAAGAGATACCCCACTCACATGCAAATGCTACTTTTCTCGCAGGACGTGACGATCCTGGGATACAGACACACTGGACTGCCTCTCTTCCGGGTTAGTATAAACCAGTACATAGTTCATATCATATATCAAATCTCATATATCATCACCGCACCCTATAGACACGAGTAGTGAAGACTCGTTAGTCCTGTAAGACAACTTCCATAAGAGAGACAACTCTGATCACAAACAACTGCTGCCTTGCAGATAGGCTGGGGACAGCCGAAGGCTAAGGAGGGCATCCCTATAAAAACGCCTTTTGAAATCGGATGCACTGGGCCACAGGCTAAACGAAACAGTGCAACGTAAATCGCAGCATGATGACAGTACAACTTATCAGAAAAACGTATGGCGCTCATCCTACGGAGTCCCACCAGGCAGCGAGAGTGCCGGACCTCATGCCTCGAAAGGGCCCACCCTTGACTACGGGATGTCACCCACCCATGTGGATTCAAGGCACATGGCTATGGAGCAATTCCTATTGACCAAAAACTCAAGACCCTCAAAATACTACAGTGGAATGCGGAGGGAGTCATTAACCAAAAGCTTTCCCTAACACATCACCTGCATGAAGGTAAGATTGACGTGGCATATATCCAAGAAACGCACATCAACAACAATCATAAATTCTCAATCAAAGCAAACCAGGCCTTCCGCCTGGATAGAGAAGGTCACAAAGGAGGGGTTCTGATATTGACCCGTAACTGCATACCGAGTAGCGCGGTATCTGTCAATCACACTGGACAAGCAGAAATTGTAGGAGTTGACATAATGGCTCAAGAGACGAAGATCCGCATCTTCAACCTGTACGGACCACCAAATAAAGACCTATCGCTCTCGAGTATGGAAGTCAAATACTCCAACTACATAGTAGTTGGAGACTTCAACAGCACCTCGGAGAGATGGGGATACTCGGACACAGACAGCAGAGGTGACGAAGTGGAAGAATGGGAGATAGACACAAATCTCCATCTAATCAATAGGTCAAAGGACAGCTCTAGCTTCTATTCTAGAACATGTCATACCACCTCTACTCCAGATTTGGCCTTCTCCACAGGTGCTAAACCAATTGGCAAGTAGCGACCACAGGCCAATTAGGCTAGAAATTGATATGGAAATAGGCCCACAGGAAACAAAACCGCTCCCACGTTGGAATTACAAACGAGCCGACTGGAACAGATTTGCAAGCCTGACAGATGGGCTGTGTGAAACCATCAACACACGGAACAACAAAATGAAGCCCATTGTGGAAAGCCTAAGCAAAGCAATTATGCAAGCTGCCACTGAAACCATCCCAAGAATGGCAAGGACAATTTATAAGCTATATTAGAATGATGAGTGGCAGAAAGCGGAAGACGCAGTCACAAATGCTAGGAACATGGCAGAGCGAAAACAATCTATGGAGGCAAATATCGCCCTCAAAGCCGCCACGGTGAAATACAAATACACTCTAAAAAAACCACCGCAAGAGAAAGCTGGAAAAACAAAACAGAAAGCCTCAACTAGACAAAGTAGGGAACAAACTATGGAAGCTAGTCAGAGCCATGAATGACAAAACTCCTTCGAACAAACAAATTACTATCAAGCAGGGCGAAAATTTGCTCACTGGAAAAAAAAGCCGCAAACGCTTTTTTTGAACACTATGCCAGAGCGAACCACATAGATGTCACTGCAGATAGGCATACATCCATTAGCGAAGAGCAAAAAGGGCACGACAACATCAATATGGCACCAGAAGAGCATTTGATGGTAAAATTAACAATGAACGAAATTGAAGAGGCCATGAGAACATTAACGAAAAGGAAATCTCCCGGAAAAGTCGGGATAACAAACGAAATGCTGATGGGGCTGGGCCAACCAGCAAAGAGGAAACTGCTATCACTCCTGAACCAAAGCTGGAGAAGGGGTATTGTACCCCAGGCATGGAAAGACGCAGTACTTGTACCAGTACCAAAGAAATGAAATGACAAAACAGATCCAAATGGATACAGGCCTATCAGCCTACTGAGCTGTGTCGGCAAACTGATGGAACGTATGATAAACACCAGACCGATGTGGCATTTGGAAGAAAAACGCAAACTAATTCCACAGCAAGCCGGCTTTAGACAGCACAGATCCACTGAGGATCAGGTCATCCTAATAACCCAGGAAATAGCAGATGCCTACCAGGCACAGAAACACACAGTATCGGTTTGGGTGGACCTGGAAAAGGCATTTGACAAAGACTGGAAAGAGTCAAGCTAAGAAGAAGTGAAGTTTGTGGGAAAATGCACACGTGGATCAACCACTACCTCAAAAACAGAACGGCCAGAGTTCAAGTACAAGGGCAGATGAGCAAAAAGGTGATACTTGAGCAGGGAGTACCCCAAGGGGTAGTACTGTCACCCACAGTCTTCCTGGTGCATATAAATGACATTACAGAGAATATACCAAGAAGAGTCCATAGCTCAGTGTTTGCAGACGATCTGGCTATGTGGTCCTCTGAAAAGAATCTCACCATAGCAAGAAATCGGATGTAGCAGGCCCTAAAATCGCTGGAAGAGTGGGCGAACTCATGGTTGGTCAAAAAAAACGAGGAGAAAACGACATGTACAATATTCTCGCTATCAAACAGACCCTAAAACACTAAATTAAGTCTAAACACAACACAGAACGGAGGGGCAGGAGCATTTCTAAACATACCAAATGGCAGAAAAATAACACTGTCATTCGCTACTGGAAAATACACAAGCAATTTTAGAGCGGAGGCAGAAGCACTAAGGGCGGCAGTGGAAGAAATGGTGACATGTAAAAGGAATGAAAGCCACATAGTCCTGCTTACAGGTTCCCTGGCCGTAGTCACAGCACTAAAAAGCCAGAAAAATACTGAACTTAATGATTTAAGAGCAGTACTCTGTCAACTATGCCAGCAGTCCGCACCAAAAAGGGTAGTGGTGCAGTGGGTTCCATCTCACTGCAACATGCAAGGCAACGAGGAGGCAGACAGACTGGCAAAAGAAGGTGCAAAACTACCACAACCAGATACTAGTATGACATACGAAGAGTCAAAACGGCTTATTAGAGCCATATACGTGATCAAATCGTACGAACAATAATAAGAAGAAGAAGATCCCCATCACAATACCGGCCGTTACCCCGGGGAAGTAAGCCCCTAGAAAATGCAAGACGAAGCAGACCCTTACATAAAATGCATTCTGAAGTCGGATGCACTGAACCGACAGGCGCAAAAGAAAAACCACAGTGCAACGCACACCTCCTTGGGGATGAGAGAAATAAGCGGAACGCAATAAAAAAAAAAAAAAATTTTCAACCAGCTAAAAATAGAGCAATAACGAATACCACTGCAGACTTAAAAACATAAGTCTTGAACATCTGCTCCAGGGGTGTCCGCGCGTGTGCTCTTTATCCGTTTCATTCCGAGACAAGATATATGAAGTTACCATTGACCACACTCGGACCATAGCTTTCTTTCAAGTTACCAATAACCACACGCGGACCATAACTTTCTTTGAAGTTACCATTGACCGCTCGCTGAAAACAGCTTTCTTTGAAGTTACCATTGACCGCTCGCTGACCACAGCTTTCTTAAGTTACCATTGACCGCTCGCTGACCAGAGCTTTCTTTGAAGTTACCAATGATCACACGCTGACCACAGCTTTCTTTGAAGGTACCAATGATCACACGCGGACAACTGCTTTCTTTGAAGTTACCGATAATCACACGCTGACCATACTTTCTTTGAAGTTACCATTGACCGCTCGCTGACCACATCTTTCTTTGAAGTTACCATTGACCGCTCGCTGACCACAGCTTTCTTTGAAGCTACCATTGACCGCTCGCTGACCACAGCTTTCTTTGAAATTACCAATGATCACACGCTGACCACAGCTTTCTTTGAAGTTACCAATGATCACACGCGGACCACTGCTTTCTTTGAAGTTACCATTAACAGCACGCGGACCACAGGTTTCTTTGGAGACTTCCAAATTGACGCCTGAAAGCGTACACTTATTACTTTGTTACGTTCTGTGTATAATCACCCTGTATCGTTAATCCATGTCAAGACACTGACCACCGTATGGGCTGCAGTGGTCAGCGATCCATAGCTGACTGCTAGCGTCAGGGCCATCGATCCAGAGCTGCCAAGAGCTTCTACACCTCTACGCGTTGATCCTGGATAAACAGGCTGCAACAGGGCAGACTGGCTAAGGAGAAGGGATCGAACAGGGAATGCTAACTAGGTACTCAAAAAATTCCTGCTAAAGTCGGATGGGTCAGACTGAAAGGAGCAAATATCACAGTCAAGCTGTAATCTACGACACAACGGATTCAGTTCTCTAGACTACATTCTGCTTCTTAAGTCATATTCAGAGCTTTGTAGCGGGGGATTGAGAACGAACGTGGCCAAGCTATATATCGTTAACCCAGTGTTCAGTGACCTGAATTGGTCTGTCATTCACCTTCAGCATGTCACTCTCGTCATACGTATCTGGAAAGTTGGCACAAATCATCAAATGACCTGGATCATTTACCCCACCCCAGTCACATTTATCCTGATGGTTGGCACAAATCATCAAGTGACCTGGATCTTGTACCCGACCCCAGTCAAATGGTTGGTACAAATCATCAAATGATCTGGATCGTGTACCCCACCCCAGTCACAAGGTTGGCACAAATCATCAAGTGACCTGGATCTTATACCCCACCACAGTCACATGTATCGCTGTCTTAGAGACCCCATTTCTTTATGTTCTTCCTGTATCGTAATACGCCAGTTGAAAGTATATTTATTGTCTTCCAAAGTGAGTAGGGTAAGTGATGTCCAGGGGCAGGTTCCTCCTGAAGCTTGATCCCTGGGTCCTGTATAATTTCGTGCCATCATTCAGTGCGACAGATTTCAGGGCTTGACTGTATGGGATTTGTTGATTTAAGGAAACTATTCTTGGATTTGAGTCTTGTGATCTGCTCCTTGTGTTCAAACATTGGGTGTCTAGGGTCGTGTTTCTGTTCCCATCGCTTCTTCTGAGGGGAGGAGAGGTGGAGCTATGCCAATTGTAAGGTACATTTTAGCAACCTAACACTGTCCTGCCGGCCTCGTTTATTGTTATACAGCGAGTTTTGCGTGGGCAGAGTTTCTACAGACGTACACGGCGTATTCCGTTGATGAGAGGTACAGGACGAGTGCTGATGTCCAGAGCGCACGAGAGCAGAATTTCGACGTGTGAAATGAAGCGTTTCATGAAGGTCATTGGTGTTAGCGGGAGAGACAGAATATAGAACGACGACATTCGTAGTATGGTCGGCACTACGGCTTGTGTCGTACACATTTTCAGGCAGACAATACGTCGGTTTGGTCATCTCATGAGAATGGATCCTCATCAACTTCTACTGATGGCTTACAACAATGGTAGATCTGGCTACATGCAAAGGGCCAGCCGTGAGGCAGGTGGATAGATTACTATAGAGTGATTGTCCAGCCACGTGGGCTTACATTGTCCGACGCAACGCACTTGGCGCACGACAGACGACTTGAGCTCCCAACGCCGCACAACGGCACTAGTGGAAAGAAAACTAATTTCTACAGCGGCGGATGTCCCTATGCAGGTACCAACTCTATCGTGAGCTTGATGTAGCCGGGAGGGGCATTTTCTGCCTAGAGGGTTAGGCTCGGGCAGCTTATTCCTCTACTGCGTTGGGATTAGTGCCGCGGAGGATGGTTAACCGTTGTGCGAGTCCATCTTGATAGACTCAAATACTAGATCAAAGTGGACACACAGCTTGTTTGGCGCTATCTATACTGTTCATAACAAACATATAACAATGGCCGTTGTTATGTTATGCCACACAGTCGCCTCTTACGACATGTTCTCTGTGGGGCAGTGATGTTATTCTTGTCTGTGCCATACTCACATACCCCTGTGGACCACTCATGTCAGTCAGGGTCAGACTAAGTATACTGCTCAAAACCCTTAAGTCGACTTGCACGTACTCCTCCCTGGAAACGGACCGTGGATCTTCAGGTGACAAATTCCCCTGATCGCTTGATAGTGAGATCGGACTCCGTGGACAGTGTCGAGCACATTAAACATTCATTAGAAGTTTGAAATCGAACCGCCGTTGCCCGGGCACAATTCAAATTAAAAATCTACCCAAGTTATGTGTACCTTTCCTCAGATGGTTTGTTAAGACCAGCTATAGATGGCGCCTAGCTGGCTGCGGGTCTACTTGGCTCGTGTTTGTGTCTATTACGATGTATTTGCACATCAGTAAAATCCACTCTTTAAGAAACTGATTGTAAAAAGACTATGTAAAGGCTTCTAAACCAGTATAAAGACGTTGTTAATTTAAGTTAAGGCCTTTTTCTGATGAAAATCTGCGTTCTCTATACGATACTTCTAGTCACAATACATCTTTCACACTCATGTGACAGGATCGACTTCATACTACCGTTAAAAACCACTACAACGATTACACATTATCTCAAATACGATACCCACTGGATCATTATTATTACATCGCCGTTCCATCTTTGAACTTATAACCATCTTGTCGTCTCACATGATGGTTTTCAAAGCAATTTCCGCGTTGAATATTCAGTACGTCTAAATTATCGATATCTACCATAATATCAAAGCAAATATCAAAGTCACCTATTAATCAAACACGCAGCATGTTATCATTATAATACGCACTCTGGCAAAACACAGTAGCTACAATTATTTACATGTTTGGTCTGATTCACTGGGTGCACGTTTGAGGGGTGGCAAGTCAGTCGACTGTTGAATCAAACGTTAAGTTAACATCCAGTTTGTTGGTACATAACTACCAAATGGCGTAAATTGATGTTTCGACGTAAATAGACCCATGTACAGGACTGGACCAACAGAAATAGATCAAGTTGAGTGATTATCAGAAAAATGGGGCTCTTTGTTTCGTTTTGTCTGAGTCTGTCTGCTACCTTTAGAAATGAAATTGGGTTAATGTTACCGAGTCTGGACACAGAATATTTGTAGCAGACAACGGAGACTTCAGCTGCCTAAATAATTGTGCATAGAGAAAGGGAGATATAATGAGAATGTTTTAACCCCCTTTGCTAGGATATGTTGGAGGGAAGTCTACCCTGCGGGTTACATGTTTACGGAAAGGCTTCGGTGGTAACCCTGAGACAAAATCTGCATCCTATGCTATCTCCAGTCGTCTCGATGAATGTCTTGCCACTGGCAAAAGGTAGCTTAGGCTCTATGAGTGAGGTTGACAAAAGGCGCAGTTTCTTCCTCACTTTAATCCAAATCTCCGCGCAAGTCACCCATTTCAGCGGACACAGCAAGAGATACGACTGTCCACACGGTTGAACAAAGAGAGTGGTCTTCATCACTTGTGATGGACAAACTATCAGAGTCTGTGTACGACCCGTTTCTTTTACATTGATTTGATCTAAAAATTCATCATCGCATCCAATGTATTCTTGAACGCATTAATTGACCCGGCATCCAATATTTTCTGTGGCAATACATTCCAAGCATTCACTTCTTTCTGACTAAAAAAAAAGCTGCAGTCGTCAGCGACCCATAGCTGACTGCCAGCGTTAGGGCCAGCGAACCAGAGCTGAAAAGACCCTTCTACACCTCCACGCGGTAATCCTGGATAACAGGCTGCAGCAGGGCAGACTGACTAAGGAGAAGGGATCGAAGAGAGAATGATATCCTGGTACTAACAAAAATGCTTGCTGAAGTCGGATGTGTTGGGCCGAAAGGTGCAAATATCGTAGTCAAGCTGTAAACTACGACACAATGCATTCCGTTCTCTGGACTACATTCTGCTACTTAAGCCGTTTCAGTGCTTGGTAGTGGGAAATTGAGAACGAACGTGGACAAGCCAAGTCATGACTTCTGTTCGGATACAAATCTTTGTCATCGGCCACAGCAACACAGTCGCTAAATAAATGTCTGCGGAGGATACTGGGTAAAGGTCTGCAAGACATGGTGCAGAGACACATCCTATAAGACATTAGGAGGCAGCAGCAACCACCAAACAGATCAAACGTTGCAAATGATGCTGCGCATGGTACACTCTACGGAAAGCAGTGCCAAACATGACTATAGAGGTCCTTACATGGAATCCACAAGTTAAGAGAAAGAGAGGTAGAAAAGGAAACAAATGAAGAGAAGACTGAAAATTAACTTTGCAGTAAAGTAGAGCAGCTCAAGGTCAATTTTGCAAGAGGAGGGTTGTTCATGGTATATGCACAGAAAGCAGAAAGACAAATTCTGGCAAAGATGGCGCCGTAACTGGCTGCGAGTCTTCATTTCTCTACCGTTTTTGATCATTATGGATGCCGCCAGACCACGGATTTGCCTGGAATTCACACTAGTCGACGACTTACACTTGTGTTCACGGATACGTGAGGTGGTTCTCCTTCTGGACTTGTTATTTCGTTCTTTTTTTGTGATTTCTTCCATCCGTTTATCCTGGTCTGGACACCGGCTGAATGGCGCTACGCTTAAACTAGTTATACCTGTGTCGTATCTCATGGGTTAGTTCTGCCGGTTCACCTTCACGAATATTGCGTGTGAGTATTTTAGATGCTACTATGATGAACTGAATACAGCTGGAGAGAGATGCCAGACTCACTCACACGCTGAGTGTTGTCCATACGACCTCTTGTGGTTATCGAAAAGGCACGACAAATTGCGTTAGATGCCTTCCCACATTTCTACCCTGCGGGTTTCATGTTTACGGAAAGGCTTCGGTGGTAACCCTGGGACAAAATTTGCATCCTATGCTATCTCCAGTCGTCTCGATGAATGTCTTGCCACTGGCAAAAGGTAGCTCAGGCTCTGTGAGTGAGGTTGACAAAAGGCGCAGTTTCTTCCTCACTTTAATCCAAATCTCCGCGCAAGTCACCTATTTCAGCGGACACAGCAAGAGATACGACTGTCCACACGGCTGAACAAAGAGAGTGGTCTTCATCACTTGTGATGGACAAAACTATGCACAGAAAGCACCGACGCGCATTGGTTGATTAATTAGACATACCAATCGTATAACGGAGATAAGGAATAAACACACCGCTGTTCAAGTGATCATTAAACGGAAACCCCGCAGAAAGAAACATCGGACAAATTATTCCAATGTACATAAATATTCCGAAACTCAGCGGGGTTATCAATAACCAACATGGTACAATCAAACGTATTGAGATGGTCGGCACACGAAGTATAAAGAGGGTCGTGACACGAAGTGTAAAGAGCAGTAAAGAAAGTGAGTCAGGAAGTGTAAATATGATTGAGGGTTCGATTTGTTGACAGAGAGAAGAGTACAGCTCGAGATCTGAGAGGACACGGACGATGGGGGAGTGTGAAAGAGAGATATATTGGGAGACATTTCGGAAGTTTGAGAGAGGATAGCAGAATTAATAAAGATAGTAACAGAGGAACAAAGAGAAGAAGATGTAAAGAGGGGCAGATATAAGGAGATGAGAGCGAGAGAAAGAAATAGGGTAATGGAGGGAGGATGTGAGGGAAAGGAATAGGGTAATGGAGGGAGGATGTGAGGGAAAGGAATAGGGTAATGGAGGGAGGATGTGAGGGAAAGGAATAGGGTAATGGAGGGAGGATGTGAGGGAAAGGAATTGAGGGTGATAGTGATTGGGAAAAGGAGTAAGGCCAGTCTTGACTCACATACAAACAACACGCACATACGCGCACACGCCTGGCACAATACATGAGGACCACACATGCAGGACGCACACACAACCATACACACACATAGACATACCACGCACACACACACACATATACATGCACGCACACACGACCTACCGACCAAAAACCGACACATACATGACACACAAACACTATACACCACATTTCACATACACATAAACACACACACACACATTACAAACACTAGTCCACACTCTACCACTCCCTATTTCCTCTTTCTATCTGCACTTTCCTCTCTATACTTTCCTCTCTACACTTTCCTCTCTATACTTTCCTCTCTACACTTTCCTCTCTATACTTTCCTCTCTACACTTTCCTCTCTACACTCCCCCCCCCCCCTAAACCTCACACAACTCCGTCTCCAAACATCTCCCACTCGACATCTCCTCTTCCACACCTCCCAGCTTCTCCTCCCACTATTCACATCCTCTTCTCATCTGTCCACCCATCGCTCTCCCAATTTCATCCTACCCCGCCCTCTCTACTCTCCCCCACTGCTCCTTTATCTCTACTTTTCTATCCTTATCCCTCCCTCTTTAACCCTCTCTCTCTATCAGCCCATGTCTCAACCAATCTCTCTGCCCCCACAACCTCCCATTTTCAAACCTCCTACCTCCGTTCGTCCCTTCTTTCCCAGCCCCCAAAACCTCCTCCTCTCATTGACCAACCTTCCTACACTCCCCATACTCCTCCATGCCATCTCCATATTCTCTTTCTCTCCCCAGACATTATTTTAACAAATACCTCGGTCTTATCGACCCAGTCAGACAATGAAAAATATATCCACAGACTGCCTGACAGCAACTAGTGTTCTTTGTTAGAACGAGTGCTCGAGTTTCACAGACAGAAGGGTTTTGCCTCTCATAAACTGACATCATACTCGAGTCAAGCTCAAGTCTACCCCGCTGTAAATGGTTGACTCGCTATTTTCGAGTTTAGTGAAGGTAACAAAAGCTTAAATATCGTATTCTCACATTTCTAACACCCCATTCCAGCTGCAGTTTGTCATGTGCGACTTATTTCCCAATTGGTCAACCCCGTTAACAGACATATTACACGTCTTTCAATCTTGTCTTTGTATCCTATAGCTGCCGAGCAAGACTGTTCTTGGCAGCCCAATGCCATTCTTATACAGTTCTTCTTCAGTTGTTTCACTGCTCAGTACAGTGTGTTGGCAATTGTCGACAGTGCTTGTAAGAATCTTTTTCTCGTGTCCGTACTCAATGAGTAGTTGTCGAACTGTTTCATCAGGATGAGAGAAATGTCTAACCAAGGCCAAGGTGCTGGGGATCGATGCGGTTCAAGTGGCTATTGACTGGTACGGGCTGTTCGGAACTGTAAGATGAGACTTTGATCTCTTCTATGTAGTTTATTTGTGTCATCATTACTTTTCAGGATGAGATGTATTAGTCAGTATGTTTCACCTGACACTAACGTGAGATGGTGTCCTGGTCAGTATGTTTCACCTGATCTTGGCTTGACATGGGGTCTTGGTCAGTATGTTTCACCTGATTCTGACGTGACATGGGGTCTTGCTCAGTATGTTTCACCTGGCTATAATGTCACATATGGTCTTTGTCAGTATGTTTTACCTGATTCTGACGTGACATGAGATCTTGGTCAGTTTGTTTCAATTGATTCTGGCGTGACATGGTGTCTTGCTCAGTATGTTTCACCTGGCCGTAATGTAATATGGGGTCTTGGTCAGTGTGTTTCACCTGGCCGTAACGTGACATGGGAGGGGGGGGGGGGTCTTGGCCAGTGTATTTCACCTGGCCGAAACGTGACATGGGGTCATGGTCAGTATGTTTCACCTGATACTGACGTACATGGGCATTTGGTCGGTATGTTTCACCTGATCTTGTCGTGACATGGGGTCTTGGTCAATATATTTCTCATGACCCTAACGTGTGATATATGTCTCAGTCAGAATGTCTCACATTGAACCTGACACGAGACGAAGACTATAGTTAGTATAGCTCACCTTGTGCTATGCTGGCCTTCACCTACGTGTTGCTGAATACTACGGGAATCACGTCGATCCCCCAGCTTGTAATCAAGATTTCCATGAAAACAGCCCGTTTCTAGAAGAACCTACATGTCCAGCCTCTCTGCCCATACATATTTTTCCAGGCTCCCTTCAATCAAGTAGCTATAACCATATGCCCACAGACAGCAAAAGTTTTCAAATGAATCAGAACCTTTTATGCTCCCTGTGAAGTATATGTCTTCAACAAACTCGTCAACAAATATTAACCTGCTTACCTTGATCAGCGATCGTTTTGGGTAAATTTGTAAAGCCCAGCACTATGTAGTGGCTTTTTACGGTAAGTCAGGCAGGTTACAGTTATACTACTCCCTGCTCCTTTTTCGAGCCTTAGAAACACGAAGGGTTACGTTCACCTTGGATTTATGAAGTTCAAAAGAATAACAAACGTAGCAATGTAGCCACTAACACTCTCTCCACTGTAGCTCACAGGAAAATAAACATATACCAGCTAACACTATCGCCACTGTAATTCACAGGAACACGAATATGCAGCAATGTAGCCTCTAACACTCTCTTTACTGTAGCTCACAAGAACATGAACATGTAGCAATATAGCCTCTAACACTCCATCCATGACAGCAGGATCGAATACGTGACTACCATTAGTAGCGGGTGGGTTGAAGGTCGCTATAGCTCAGAGATCAGGCGATCGCAAATCAAGAAATAAACGAACGTATTCGTGAAAGAATGGACTGTTAACAAACAGCAAGCTTGAGGCCTGCTCTGGTCTCAGCGGGGGATTTTACCAGCGCATAGTCCCTTCGGAGATGGACGATACAATCGGAGTAGCCAGGTATACGCTATGCACATAAAAGTACCCTATTCAGTTAAAAATTGAAAAAAAATCAGGCTGGTTGTCGCTTTCAGGGATACAATGGTCATGTTAGTGAAATTCCTAACCAGTTTCAAATATATGGGCTCAACAATCAGCAATGAGGGATCAAAACCAGAGGTCTAGGCTATAATAGCACAAACAACAGCAGCGCTTGCACGATGGAAACAAAAATGGAAAGATAAACGACTCTCCATCGCCATAATGGTCAGACTAATGCGTTCACTGGTTCTTTCGGTATTCCTTTACGCCTGAGAAACATGGACTATTACAGCAGACCTCACGATATTAGGAAATAATTTTTTAGTCAGAGAGTGGTGAATGATTGAAATATATTGCGACAGGAGGAAGTGGAGGCAGGGACAATTAATGCATTTAAGAATAAATTGGATGCACATAGCTTTTAGAGCAAGGTAATATAAATGAAACTCATTGCATGCATACTCTGCAGTCTTCTAAACATGTATTAAGACGTTCAGTTATAAAAGGAATCCAGGCGATGGAGACGAGATATTTTAGAAGACTACTAATTATCACATATAAAGATCATATTACAAATGGGATCAAGATGCTGAGCAGCGCATGAACTGCAGTGGTCATCGACCCTTAGCTAACTGCTAGCGTCAGGGCCAGCGAACCAAAGCTGCCAAAACCCTTCTACACCTCCACGCGGTGATCCTTGATAACAGGCTGCAGCAGGGCAGACTGAATAAGGAGAAGTGATCGAAGAGGGAATGCTAACCCGGTACTCCTAAATGCTTGCTGAAGTCGGATGTGTTGGACCGAAAGGTGCAAATATCGCATTCAAGCTGTACACTACGACACAATGTATACCGTTCTCTGAACTACATTCTGCTACTTAAGCCCTTTCAGGGTTTGGTAGCGGGAGATTGAGAACGAAGCCAAGCCAAGCCGTATCACAAATGATGCAGTACGACCTTGAATCGAGAATGCTAGTGGACTGTACGACAACATCCTCACAATGATAAAAATGCGAAAGCTGACTTGGCCACGTCTCGAGGTCTGGACTTGTGAATACCATACTGCAGGACACAGTACAGGCCAGGCGATGGCGAGGACGTCTTCGACAAAGATGGAAAGAAAACATCCATTAATGGACCAACCTACGACTCGTGGAGGCACCAAAAGCAGCCATAGACAGAGGTGGATGGGGCAGAATTATGGAGTTGTCGGCAGAAGTGTCCCGACGACCACATGTTGTGACGAATGAACTGAACTGAGTGGCTTGCATGAAGGCAGAAAGAAGGCGACTCCTCCCCCATGCATAAGCACAACAGTCCAATCGCTTGAACGTTGACACGCTCATTTGTGAGTATAAACACAAACCCCAGCAGCCTATCTGGCAGATGAGAAGTGAATAAATGAAGTGAAGGCCCCATTTATCTTTTCCGTAAACTTCACAAAAGTAGATAAAAATACCAAAAAAAGTCTTACCACTCCATCCCCAACAACAGTTCACGTTTTTAGACTACCGTTCTAGATGGAAACCTATCTAAAAAAAGCTGGGACCTAGTAGAACGACATCTCAAACGCTTCATCTCCAACTGCAGTTTCGTCTATGCGACTATGTTTACATTTGGGCATATCCATTTCGTAGAGAACACACTCTCAGAAAGGAGCACGACAATATAACCATATATGCGCTAACTTGAAACCCTCAGTAAAAAGGGCCTTTAGGGCTGGTCGTGAAGCTTGTGAGACGGAAGGATGAAAGAAGTTGATGGTGCAACTGGGTTGTCATGAACGAAATTCGAGAAGACGGTCCAAATTCTGAAAAGCTTGAGAGCATTCATCAAAGATGTATGCACCAAATGAAACAATCCGGCTGCAGGGATGATGATGATGTATAATGGTCTCAGCTTTCAAACAGCTGAGACCTCGTTCAATCAAATCTCTAACACTTTAACTGCAACGAAAAGGCTTTCTGCAAGGCCTCTCCACCACTAACGTTATTTCTAGCCTGCTTTTCTTTAGCTTGACTTCGTGCAAGCTAATCTTTTTAACGTGGCTTCAAGGAGGTACACTTCTTCTGACTTGACCTCAAGAAGGCACAATTCTTCTAACTTGACTTCAAGGAGGTACAATTCTTCTAACTTGACTTCAAGGAGGGACACTTCTTCTAACCTGACTTCAAGGAGGTACAATTCTTCTAACTTGACTTCAAGGAGGGACAATTCTTCTAACTTGACTTCAAGGAGGTACAATTCTTCTAACTTGACTTCAAGGAAGGACACTTCTTCTAACTTGACTTCAAGGAGGGACACTTCTTCTAACTTGACTTCAAGGAGGTACACTTCTTCTAACCTGACTTCAAGGAGGGACAATTCTTCTAACTTGACTTCAAGGAGGGACAATTCTTCTAACTTGACTTCAAGGAGGGACACTTCTTCTAACGTGGCTTCAAGGAGGGACATTTCTTCTAACGTGACTTCAAGGAGGGACAATTCTTCTAACATGACTTCAAGGAGGTACAATTCTTCTAACTTGACTTCAAGGAGGGACAATTCTTCTAATTTGATTTCAAGGAGGGACAATTCTTCTAACTTGACTTCAAGGAGGTACAATTCTTCTAACTTGACTTAAAGGATGGACAATTCTTCTAACTTGACTTCAAGGAGGGACAATTCTTCTAATTTGATTTCAAGGAGGGACAATTCTTCTAACTTGACGTCCAGGAGGGACAATTCTTTAAACGTGGCTTCAAGGAGGGACAATTTATCTCTTAACTTCCAGGAGGGACAATTCTTCTAACTTGACTTCAAGGAGGGACAATTCTTCCAACGTGGCTTCACTGATTGACAATTTATCTTTCGACTTCGATGAGAGACAATTCTCCTAGTTTGACTAGAACGAGGGAAACCTTTTCTAAGTTGATTTCAAGGAATTACAATTCGTCTAACTTGACTTCCAAGAGGGACAATTCTTCTAACTTGACTTTAAGGAGGGACAGTTCTTCTAACTTGACTTCAAGGAGGGACACTTCTTCTAACTTGACTTCCAGGAGGGACAAGTCTTCTAACTTGACTTCAAGGAGTGACAATTCTTCTAACTTGACGTCTGCAGTGCTAAGTCCTTTAACTTGGCTTCTGCAGGACACCGTCCTCAAATTTGTCATCATGCAGGGCTTTGCACTCTACCTTGGCTTAATGCAGGGTTAATCCCTTCAGCATGGCTTCATACAGCCCCTACAAGTTGTCGCTTTTAAATCTTCCGCATCAAGCTGCTGGAATTCTGGTTTCCTTTTTGGTATTCTTGTCCAAGATTTTCCAAGCTCTTCTCTTCCAATGTGGGTTCCGGCTCACTGCCAATCTGATTATATTGTTAGGCCACCTCCTAAGGGTATGTTTTTATGAATCCTAGCGTTTTCTCACTTTAATCTGCTTGCTTATTAGCTGTTTTTGGGAATTTTGATAATATGCCGACAGGAAGGAGATTACAAAAAAAAATATGCTAGCTGTCTCTTCCGGTTTCTGAACCCCGGGGCTGTCGTAAGGAAGGCGTTTTTCTTAACTAATCTAATTTCTGTACAGAATATTTTATATTCTGTCCATCGTGATCAGTGATTCTCATTCTGTGACCCATGAAAAATGTGTAGATTCATAAAAAGTGCTAGAAGGGCTTGCGAATAGTACTTTTAGAGTGCGGTTGTGTGTGGTACTGGACTGATAGGGTCCGTGAAGAGTAGCATTGGGTGGGGAGAGTATTTGAGCTAATTTTGTAGGGATTTGTGAAGAGTAGCATTGGGTGGGGAGAGTATATGAGCTAATTTTGTAGGGATTTGTGAAGAGTAGCATTGGGTGGGGAGAGTATTTGAGCTAATTTTGTAGGGATTTGTGAAGAGTAGCATTGGGTGGGGAGAGTATATTAGCTAATTTTGTAGGGATTTGTGAAGAGTAGCATTGGGTGGGGAGAGTATTTGAGCTAATTTTGTAGGGATTTGTGAAGAGTAGCATTGGGTGGGGAGAGTATTTGAGCTAATTGTGTAGGGATTTGTGAAGAGTAGCATTGGGTGGGGAGAGTATTTGAGCTAATTGTGTAGGGATTTGTGAAGAGTAGCATTGGGTGGGGAGAGTATTTGAGCTAATTGTGTAGGGATTTGTGAAGAGTAGCATTGGGTGGGGAGAGTATTTGAGCTAATTTTGAAGGAGTTCATGAAGAGAATAGAAAGGAGCGGGACATGGAGAGTGAAGTGGAGACTTATGAAGCGTGCTGTACTGGTTTACGAAGGATAGAGTGTGCGTTCGGGAAGAAGACAGGGAGGGGGTACTGAATGATTGTAGAGGAGTGTTACGTGGGACTATGAGGAGTACACTCGGGGCGGTGGGAGGGGGGGAGGGTCAGTGTCGAGTACTGATAGGCTACGTGAGGAGTACTTTGGAGGTCCGTGAAGTGCTGATTAGGTCAGTGAGGAGTACTTTGGGGGACTGTGAAATGCTGATGAGGTTAGTGAGAAGTACTTTGGGGGTCTGTGAAGTGCTGATGAGGTCAGTGAGGAGTACTTTGGGAGTCTGTGAAGTGCTGATCAGGTCAGTGAGGAGTACTTTGGGGGTCTGTGAAGTGCTGATGAGGTCAGTGAGGAGTACTTTGGGGATCTGTGAAGTGCTGATGAGGTCAGTGAGGAGTACATTGGAGGTCTGTGAAGTGCTGATGAGGTCAGTGAGGAGTACTTTGGGGGTCCGTGAAGTGCTGATGAGGTCAGCGAAGAGTACAATCTGGGTTCGTCGATAATAATACGCGGGTTCGTGAAAAGTACTGAGGGGTTCCATGAGGAATAATGAGGGGGTCGTTAAGGGATCCATGAAAAAAATCTCCAAAACCTGAACATAGAATTAAAGCTACAGACCTAGCAACCCCAAAACCTGAACATAGAACTAAAGCTACAGACCTAGCATCCCCAAAACCTGAACATAGAACTAAAGCTACAGACCTAGCATCCCCAAAACCTGAACATAGAACTAAAGCTAAAGACCTAGCAACCCCAAAACCTGAACATAGAACTAAAGCTACAGACCTAGAAACCCCAAAAGCTGAACATAGAACTGAAGCTACAGACCTAGCATCCCCAAAACCTGAACATAGAACTAAAGCTACAGACCTAGCAACCCCAAAACCTGAACATAGAACTAAAGCTACAGACCTAGCAACCCAAAACCTGAGCATAGAACTGAAGCTACAGACCTAGCATCCCCAAAACCTGAACATAGAACTAAAGCTACAGACCTAGCAACCCCAAAACCTGAACATAGAACTGAAGCTACAGACCTAGCAACCCAAAACCTGGACATAGAACTGAAGCTACAGACCTAGCAACCCAAAACCTGAACATAGAACTGAAGCTACAGACCTAGCATCCCCAAGACCTGAACATAAAACTAAAGCTACAGACCTAGCAACCCAGAAACCTGAACATAGAACTAAAGCTACAGACCTAGCAACCCCAAAACCTGAACATAGAAATGAAGCTACAGACCTAGCAACCCAAAACCTGAACATAGAACTGAAGCTACAGACCTAGCAACCCAAAACCTAAACATAGAACTGAAGCTACAGACCTAGCAACCCAAAACCTGAACATAGAACTGAAGCTACAGACCTAGCAACCCAAAACCTGAACATAGAACTGAAGCTACAGACCTAGCAACCCAAAACCTGAACATAGAACAAGCTACAGACCTAGCAACCCAAAACCTGAACATAGAACTAAAGCTACAGACCTAGCAACCCCAAACCTGAACATAGAACTGAAGCTACAGACCTAGCGACCCAAAACCTGAACATAGAACTGAAGCTACAGACCTAGCAACCCAAAACCTGAACATAGAACTGAAGCTACAGACCTAGCATCCCCAAAACCTGAACATAGAACTAAAGCTACAGACCTAGCAACCCCAAAACCTGAACATAGAAATGAAGCTACAGACCTAGCAACCCAAAACCTAAACATAGAACTGAAGCTACAGACCTAGCAACCCCAAAACCTGAACATAGAAATGAAGCTACAGACCTAGCAACCCAAAACCTAAACATAGAACTGAAGCTACAGACCTAGCAACCCAAAACCTGAACATAGAACTGAAGCTACAGACCTAGCAACCCAAAACCTGAACATAGAACTGAAGCTACAGACCTAGCAACCCAAAACCTGAACATAGAACAAGCTACAGACCTAGCAACCCAAAACCTGAACATAGAACTAAAGCTACAGACCTAGCAACCCAAAACCTGAACATAGAACTGAAGCTACAGACCTAGCAACCCAAAACCTGAACATAGAACTGAAGCTACAGACCTAGCAACCCAAAACCTGAACATAGAAATCAAACTACAGACCTAACATCTACTAAACCTGAACTAATAACAACAGATAAAGTAGTAATGAAACCAAAAATCGTTGTAGATTATGTGAAAGAAGAAGACGTGAAAGAACTTAATTATTTGGAAGCCATAAATAACAATTCCAGAAACTGTTCAATAGAAATGAATTGACGGTTTACAGTTGTCTTACGCAAACTAAGACATACGTATATTTGGCGGGATACATGCAAGAAGCCGAAGATCCAACTGATATGTCACGTATCTTCTATCTGGCAAACATATGTTTTCGAGACATGGACTTCTACTTTTTTTTGTCCCTTTGCCATGAGGCGACGCAGAGAGGTGGAATGTCTTACTGCTCTTGCCACGAGGCGTCGCAGAGAGGTGGAATGTAATACTGCTCTTGCCATGAGGCGTCGCAGAGAGGTGGAATGTAATACTGCTCTTGCCATGAGGCGTCGCAGAGAGGTTTAATGTAATACTGCTCTTGCCATGAGGCGTCGCAGATAGGTGGAATGTCATACTGCTCTTGCTATGAGGCGATATAAGAGAGGTGGAATGTCCTACTGCTCTTGCTATGAGGTGATAGCAGATAGGTGGAATGTCCTACTGCTCTTTCCATGAGGCGTCGCAGATAGGTGGGATGTCCTACTGCTCTTGCTATGAGGCGTCGCAGATAGGTGGGATGTCATACTGCTCTTGCTATGAGGCGTCGCAGAGAGGTGGAATGTCCTACTGCTCTTGCCATGAGGCGATAGCAGAGAAGTGGAATGTCCTACTGCTCTTGCCATGAGGCGTCGCAGAGAGGTGGAATGTGCTACTGCTCTTGCCATGAGGCGTCGCAGATAGGTGGGATGTCCTACTGCTCTTGCTATGAGGCGTCGCAGAGAGGTGGAATGTCCTACTGCTCTTGCCATGAGGCGGCGAAGAGAGGTGGAATGTCCTACTGCTCTTGCCATGAGGCGTTGCAGAGAGGTAGAATGTCCTACTGCTTTTGCCATGAGGCGTCGCAGAGCGGTGGGATACGTATATTTCTTGTTATCGCTAAGTGGAAGGCTTCTCCTATCGTTATGTGGAACCTTTTGAATGTATTAGAAAGACCATCGATCCATCGGAGCCGTGGTCTGCCTCTCGCACGTATGAGCTGCTTCGCTAACCACATAACCAAGACCTGTTGTTATGGTCATACAGTCACCTTTTTTGCGACATATTCTCTGTGGGGCAAAAAATCCCTAAAATAATTTGAGTAGATTTTTAACTTGACATTTGCATGAGCAGCGCCCGTTAGGCCTACTCTTTTGGATTTCCAATTGCTAAGTTATTTTTAACATGCGCGCCACTGCACGCGGGTGTCTGATCTCACTGCTCAGAGATCAGGGGAAATATTTACCGGATGATCCACATGAAAAAATCCCGGTCTCCACCGGGATTTCTTCTTCTTCTTCTTCATTCGTTCTCAATCTCCCACTACCAAACCCTGAAAGGGCTTAAGTAGCAGAATGTAGTCCAGAGAATGGAATGCGTTGTGTCGTAGTTTACAGCTTGGCTGCAATATGTGCAACTTTCGGTCCAACACATCCGACTTCAGCAAGCATTTTTTGAGTACCGGGTTAGCATTCCCTCTTCGATCCCTTCTCCTTAGCCAGTCTACCCTGCTGCAGCCTGTTATCCAGGATCACCACGTGGAGGTGTATAAGGGTCTTGGCAGCTATGGTTCGCTGGCCCTGATGCTAGCAGTCAACTATGGGTCACTGACCACTGCAGCTCATGCATTGCTCAGCATCTTGATCCCCACCGGGATTTGAATCCGCAACCTCCAGCACCTGAGGGGAACACACTTTTAGTGTGATCCTGCTTAATAATTTCTCAGGCACTGAAAATGGCACTCTTCTTTATTGTGTAGACTGCTACACATATCCTATCTCTGACAACTTACTTTCATGTTTCTAGTGCCTGTGTATTGTAACTTTCAGCAAATGATGTTCAAACTGTTCCTGGAGAAGTGTCAAGGTCTGCTTGATTGCCTCTGTTGGGATACCATAAAGGCCGGCAGCTTGACCATCTCTCATGTGCATTATGACTTTCTTAATTTCTTTGCTTGATTTCTTCAAACTAACTTGCAGTTCCATTTCTGCCGACTGGATGTCATGAGGACCTTATAAGGTTGGTCGATTGAAAAGTTTTTCGACATTTTCCAGCCAATCTTTTCATCTGCTCAATTCAGTTGCTAATCAACATTTTGTCCCCATCTCGAAAAACATAATGTTTTAAAATGTATATATTAATTTTTTTTTTTTTTTTTGCTCCAACTTACAATATTGTCACTCGTCTCTTCTGGTGTCCTTTCTTACTTCTTTGTAGGCTTCACTAAATATGTTGATTGTAGTATTATTGGCTTTGCTCATCTTCAAATCTTCCTGCTTCGTGATTTAAAAAAAAACTCTCTCATATATTTATCGAATCCTCTGTTTAACGATTCATTAAACAATCCTTTTAAAATTTATTTTTTTCTGTTAAGAATCCGCGTTACTGCACTCCGGGAAAACCAATGGGTGCGCACCCCTCTTATCATATAACGAAGAGTGCACATACTAATGGCTCCTGTATCACGCTGGTTTTCCTCAACCGTCTCCGTCCTCTCTGACGGCCTTCTCTGTCCTCTCTGACAACCTTCTCTGTCCTCTCTGACGACCTTCTCTGTCCTCTCTGACGACCTTCTCCGTCCGAGCGGACGACCTTCTCTGTCCTCTCTGACAACCTTCTCTGTCCTCTCTGACAACCTTCTCTGTCCTCTCTGACAACCTTCTCTGTCCTCTCTGACAACCTTCTCTGTCCTCTCTGACAACCTTCTCTGTCCTCTCTGACGACTTTCTCCACTGGACCGGCATATCATTTCACAATCTTCCCGCCTTGGGCAGGCTTATCTACTTTCCTTCTACCTCTTCTCTTCCCATTCTATATCTTTTGTTCGCCCCACCTTTCCCTCATTTCTCTAAATCATTTACCACACTTGTTACTGTCAGTCACTACAGATAAGAAGAACAGAGCACGACCTCCTCCGCTCACTCGATTATTCTTGTGCTTTTAAAGTTACATTTTAAACAAAAATACAGTACTAATTGTTATGTCTACTATAAACAGTAAACATATATCAATTGGAATGTGAAATCCAGATATCAAGAAAGGTTTTCTGAAAATCGTCAAGTTATTTTTAGTTCTGGAACTGGTTTGGCCGCCTCTACTTCATCATCATCAAGTCAGTCAGACCTGGGACTGGTTTGGTGGTATATATCCCATCATACAGATGTCATTCAGTCCTGGGACTAGTTTGGGGGTCCCTATCCCATCGTACAGATGTCATTCAGACATTGGACTGGTTTGGGGGTCCCTATCCCATCATACAGATGTCATTCAGACCTTGGACTGGTTTCGGGGTCCCTATCCCATCATACAGATGTCATTCAGACCTTGGACTGGTTAGGGGGTCTAAATCCCATCATACAGATGTCATTCAGACCTTGGACTGGTTTGGGGGTCCCTATCCCATCATACAGATGTCATTCAGACCTTGGACTGGTTAGGGGGTCTAAATCCCATCATACATATGTCATTCAGACCTTGGACTTGTCTGGGGGTCCCTGTCCCATCATACAGATGTCATTCAGACCTTGGACTGTTTTGGGGGTCCAAATCCCATCATATATATGTCATTCAGACCTTGGACTTGTCTGGGGGTCCCTATCCCATCATACAGATGCCATTCAGTCCTTGGAGTGGTTTGGGGGTCCCTATCCCATCATGCAGATGTCAGTCAGACCTTTGACTGGTTTGGGGGTCCATATCCCATCATGCAGATGCCATTGAGACCTTGGACTGGTTTGGGGGTCCCTATCCCATCATACAGATGTCATTCAGACCTTGGACTGGTTTGGGTATCCCTATCCCATCATACAGATGTCATTCAGTCTTTTGACTGGTTTGGGGGTCCATATCCCATCATACAGATGTCATTCAGTCTTTTGACTGGTTTGGGGGTCCATATCCTATCATACAGATGCCATTGAGACCTTGGACTGGTTTGAGGCACCCGATTCCATCAACAACCAGCCTTTCAGCCCTAGAACTGGTTTGCAAACTTAGAATTATGTCTTTCCATTTCTGACATCTGTACTGTCTTCAGCTCAGCAAGTGATCGAAGAAAACTATTCTAAACAATCGTGGATACATGACTACACAGATGGATCAGCAGCAAGCGTGAATACATGCCTACACGGATGGATCAGCAACAAGCGTGGATACATGCCTAAACAGATGGATCAGCAACAATCGTGGATACATGCCTAAACAGATGGATCAGCTACAATCGTGGATACATGCCTACACAGATGGATCAGCAACAAGCGGGGATACATGCCTACACGGATGGATCAGCAACAATCGTGGATACATGCCTACACGGATGGATCAGCAGCAAGCGTGGATACATGCCTACACGGATGGATCAGCAGCAAGCGTGGATACATGCCTACACGGATGGATCAGCAGCAAACGTGGATACATGCCTACACGGATGTATCAGCAACAATCGTGGATACATGCCTACACGGATGGATCAGCAGCAAGCGTGGATACATGCCTACACGGATGGATCAGCAGCAAGCGTGGATACATGCCTACACAGATGGATCAGCAACAATCGTGGATACATGCCTACACGGATGGATCAGCAACAAGCGTGGATACATGCCTAAACATATGGATCAGCAACAATCGTGGATACATGCCTACACGGATGGATCAGCAGCAAGCGTGGATACATGCCTACATGGATGGATCAGCAGCAAGCGTGGATACATGCCTACACGGATGGATCAGCAGCAATCGTGGCTACATGCCTACACGGATGGATCAGCAGCAATCGTGGATACATGCATACACGGATGGATCAGCAACAAATGCTGGCAAGAATAAAGTCGCTGGTATCTTTATAACATACCCAGGAGGACCATTGTGAGACAAGGAGTGTTCCCACTGGTAAATTCTGCTCCAACTATACAGCTGAGGTTCAAGCTCTCCAACAGGCTGAGGTTCGAGCTCTCAAACAAGCTGCCAACATGACCCAAAACAGCAATTATGATTGCCACCAAGAAATCATCTTTACGGACGTTTATCTGTGCTGAAAGCACTTAAGGGCGGTAAAGTCGCTTCTGAGAAGTAAACTGGTCAGGATATCTGCTGGAAAGGGAACTCTACTCCAGTGGCTGCCATCCCGCTGTGGTTTTCCTGGAATTGAGAGGGAAGGTAAGCTTGCAAGGAGGGGAGGAGAACCGGAACAAGAAGACAGGGACATCACATACCTTGAGAAAAATAGAGTTGTCCAGGCGGTCAGAAGGGAACAGAACCAACCAAGAGAGTTGTCCAGGCTGTCAGAAGAGAACAGACCCAACCAAGAATGTTGTCCAGGCTGTCAGAAGAGAACAGAACCAACAAAGAGAGTTGTACAGGCTGTCAGAAGGGAACAGAACCAACCCAACGATGACAACCACACCCTTGACCTGCAATGGCAGACTATCATTCTTCGCCTCAGGACTGGGCACAATACACCGAATAAACACATGTACAGGCTTCGTGTGTCTGCTTCACCGCTGTGTACATGTGAGACAGGCGAAAACATGTACAAGCTTCGTGTGTCTGCTTCACCGCTGTGTACATGTGAGACAGGCGAAAACATGTACAAGCTTCGTGTGTCTGCTTCACCGCTGTGTACATGTGAGACAGGCGAAAACATGTACAAGCTTCGTGTGTCTGCTTCACCGCTGTGTACATGTGAGACAGGCGAACTTATGTACAAGCTTCGTCTGTCTGTCTCGCCGCTGTGTACATGTGAGACAGGCGATCAAACTACCGATCATGTTGTGCAGGACTGTGCTCTGTACGGTCAGTTAAGAAGGATACACTGGTCAAATGATTCGACACTACAATCAAAGCTGAATGGAGCAACTGCAGTCAACGGTCGAGTTCATCGCGGAAACTTGTCTGATGGTGTCAACATTTATGATGTGATTTCAAGAAGCAGAAGTTCAGCAAGTCTTCATCGTCATGTCTCTGTATGTTAGTGTCACAAAAGTATGTCTTAGTCTCCCTCTTCCCCTTTTACTCTGCCTTCTGTGTTACAGCGGTTCCATCCCTTGGCCCTCAGGACGTAGATTGTAGCCCAGCCAGACCAGCCGTTGTTTTTATGTCTTTTGTAGCAGCTTTCTTCTATCTTTCTCTCCCGCCAACACGCTCTTTACTTCAATTTCCTCTCTGTCCAGCTCACTTTATTCATCTTTCGATAACGCCACTTCTTAAAGCCTCCAAGTATGTCTTCTCTATTTTATTTATTGTCCATGTTCCAGAACCGTACAACGGCACGGACTACAAATATAGTCATGACTCTTTTCTGTAGCGTCATCGCAATCCTAACGTTCCGGGTTCGATTCCCACTTGTGTCCAGTTTGGTAGACACTGAGTTTTTTCTTCGGGCGAATGCTTCTCCGCGTGTGGAAAGTAATGGCAATCTACCGTACTGCACACTTGCCAAGAAACTTGTAACAGCCAAATAGGTGGCGGTTGTAAGACGCTACGTTCTGTAAAAGGACATGCGACTTACATATTAATTTCACCTGATAACAGTATTTAATCCTTCTAAATGCCTTCTTTGCCAACGCAAAAACGATTTGTTTATAATATTACTACGCCTTACGTGTGAGGCGAAAATTGATGTGATTAATTACCACGAACTTTCAATGGCCTCCAATGTAGAACAGTTTGCGAACCGCTCCTAGATCAATTAGACACATATCTATGCTGACCTTCTACCGTCTCCGCAAAGGTCATCAAGGTCTTGTGACCATCAATTTTATTTTTTACTTAGAATGTAATTGTTTCCTCTGGGTCTGATTGTCTATTTTTTACGTAGAATGTAATTCTTTCCTCTGGGTCTCATTGCCGCGGCATGATAACACTCTTCTTTGGTTCAGCCATAACTATTTTACACATTGGTTCTCAAAATTATTTTCTCAGATGGCCCTAGTAGAGCGAAACGATGCTCGCGTTTTTGTGATTATTTTATTAATATGACACGGGATCAAGATGCTAGCGGTGCATGCGTTGTAGCTGTGAGATACCCATAGAGGACAGCTGGAGTTATGGCTAGCGAACCAGAACTGCCAAGACCCTTCTAAACCTGCACGCGGTGATACTGGATGACAGGATGCAGCAGGACAAACTGGCTAACGAAAAGGGATCGAATTGGGATGACTAACCCGGTACCCAAAAATGATTGCTGACGTGGGATGTCTGAATCAAAAGGTGCTAATATCGAAGTCAATCTATAAACTACGACAGAACGCAATCCGTTCTCCGGACTACATCCTGCTACTTATAAAGCTGTTTTCGTGGGTTAGTAGCCGGAGTTTGAGAACAAGCAAAGAATAATAATATGAAATAACTTTGAAAACATACAGTAACAAACAGCTGTTATTTGTGTTGATAACTTTTCTCTCGGCTTCTTTTCTCCGTCTACTCTTGCTTTGTAGATGCCAGGACAGAGACTGTGTTTGAATGCTCACAGCTCGTTTCTAGAATGTGTGACTTATCCAACATCCATGCCCTTTGTTCATGTTATGTTTCGCTGATAAGTCTGGGAAGCGTGTTGTAGGCGTGTAAATGGTGTACAAGCTTGGATTGGATTCCTAACACACCGGGTTCCAAATTACTCAGTGTCTAGTTTGATTGGAAATGTCGGAGATTTTTTTCCCGGTATGACCGCTTCTCGACGTTTAGAACGATTGTCATTACTAATGGACTGTACAAAAAAACTAGTGGAACATACAACATATTATGAAGAAAAACACATACGCGCATACATACATTGGTCAATATGTCCTGATATAGCCTAAAAGACAACTCGTTGGGGTCGAAAGTACCGTGTCTTCGGCAGTAGAATCCAGAAATGCGAACCTTTAAACATGTAAAGTCTTGTTCTTTCCAACAGTTCCACATTAGTGATCCTATCACACCATTTCAATCTCTTTATTCTGTCTGGTTCTGTCCAACAGTTCCACATTAGTGATCCTATCACACCATTTCAATCTCTCTATTCTGTCTGGTTCTGTCCAACAGTTCCACATTAGTGATCCTATCATACCATTTCAATCTTTCTGCTCTGTCTGGTTCTGTCCAACAGTTCCACATTAGTGATCCTATCATACCATTTCAATCTTTCTGCTCTGTCTGGTTCTGTTCAACATTTCCACATTAGTGATCTTATCACACCATTTCAAATCTTTCTATTCTGCACATACACACATGTGTGCAAGTCTGTACTGTTATGGATGTTGCCCGTATTATAGTCCCAGTGTTTCAGAATCACAACGCACTCTTGTATTGAAGCTGAAGACAATTTTTTGTGTTGGACCATTTCTTTTCATTTTAATAAATTCCCCAATACAAATGAAGCCTCTCTCACATTTATATATTTTTTTTGACTTTTTATATGAAGTCTTGATATTTTTATATGAATTCAATATATTTGTAAATGGTATATATATTTTTATATGAAGTCTACATATTTTTTAATGAAATATATATATTTTTAAATGACAATTTTCTAGTTTCATATGACACGTGACGTGATCTATTTGTATGAAAAGACTTTAAAAATAAAATAAAAATATATTCCTATAATTTTTTTTTTAATGTGTAACATTTGTGGAGAAAAAAATACTGGCTCAGATACATCGATGGAACGGAATGAAAATGATTTCTTTGTTACAGCCACAAAGTTATCGTCAGGGATGAAGTGCATTACTAATGAAACGCAAAATAAACAACGAAAAATGTGAAAATATACATAGCACAAAGTACTGATCTTGAGTACTGATCTTGAGTACTGATTTTGAGTACTGATCTTGAGTACTGATCTTGAGTACTGATCTTGAGTACTGATCTTGAGTACTGATCTTGAGTACTGATCTTGAGTACTGATCTTGAGTACTGATCTTGAGTACTGATCTTGAGTACTGATCTTGAGTACTGATCTTGAGTACTGATCTTGAGTACTGATCTTGAGTACTGATCTTGAGTACTGATCTATTGTAAAAATGAGGTCCTGGATGGCCAGGTATGTATGAGAAATAATAGTACAGAGAACACCAGTTATAACAGAGCAAACAGAGAAGGGTGGACAATATCCCTGACATGCTGACAGTAAACTACATTACAACCATGTCAAAGACCTGTTGTGACGATCACCCACTGCAGTGTCTAAGTCCAGAGGATTGTTCGTGCATTGTGTGTTGTCCCTACATACTCCCCAGGTGGAGTCCAGTACTCCGCAGCCTCGTTATGATAGCTACGAGAAGTGTGTGTTGAACAAACGTTTGTGTCGGCTTTCCATGTCTGTCCGTGTCTGACTCCATATGTCTTCGCGTTCCATCACCGTGGCCTCTGGATTGTGTCCATTTGCGGTTCAGCATGACCCTTATTGTACTGAGAATACGAGGTTGGGAGAGATATGGCGCAACCTCCAGTGGAAGAGGGCAGGAGGTGTCAGTCCACGTAAGAAAACCTTTGAGTAGTTATAACCTGAGTTCTGTGGTGCAGTCAAGCGGAACGGTCAACGCCATCCTAGAATTTTTTTTCTCACGGTTTAAGCCAAGCACAGCCGCAGCAAAATGCAGCATAACTACAGGGTAACCGAACCAAAACATGAATCCCAATGAATAAAGTCCTTGATACTATCTGGTGAAGGAGTCGTGAATTATAATCCGAACAGGAACTAACAAACAGCAGATAACGACACAAACACCGGAGCGAGTCGAGAGTCCAGCCAGTCAGGTGCGGCCATCTTACTTCTCAGTATTATGGTGACAGGATATGTCACATCAGTCGGGCCACCGAGGTGGGGATAGTAGTGTGATTCTTTGGCGATAAATATACTTTACGCGTGCGAAACTTGAACTCTAAACGCGGTTCTAGTGCAAAACATTTCTGCAACAGAGATGAGATGTCTGCGTCGAATCCTTTGCATTTCGTATCTAGACCACATCACGAATAAGGCAGTTTGGGACACCGTTAAGAGAGAAGTCGGCCACTATAAAGACTTACTGACTATGGTAAAAGCACGCAAGCTCACATGCTATGGTCATGGTTCAAGATCGTCTGGGTTGACCAAAACGGTCCATCACCAGTGGCAACACTAGACAAGCTCTATGGCAGTGTCGACAGCCTCAGGATGACCGCTGCTTTTTTCGAAAAAATAAAGGTTGATGTCTGACTGCGTACGAAGAAGAAGAAGAAGACCAAAACGGTCCTGCAAGGTACTGTGCATAGGAAGTGTAAGATAGGGATGAGGAAGAAGAGATGGGACGACACGATCAGAGAGTGGACAGAAGGGTCCATAACTAGAACAAATATCCTGGTACAAAACCGAGTAGACTGGCGGGAACAGGTCATACAATCTGCAGTATCGGTGCCCTAATGATCTTTTAGGTGTCAGGACTGATGATGATGATACTACGGAAGATTAAATTGCACCACAGCCAGGAGCACACATGTCCATCTTCGTCCGTACGCTTTGAGAAGCAAGAAAAAGGACTGTAAACATCCACGAAAGATACTTCCACGAGAGTTGAAATTAACGGACCACAACTAATTGCCAAGAAGAAAAATTATTCCCTAGGCAAGCACAATTGTTTTTCTTATTTCGGGTTGTTAGTTAGTTAACTCAGAAATACAACTGCAGGAACATATAAACAATTTGAATGAAGTCTGTAAACAATTAAAGGGACAAACCAACAATCTGAAGCAGGTCGTTGTCTTCAGACTTCGCACTGGCCACAATAGACTGAGGTACTACCTATTCAACAAATTGAAGATAGGTGGTACTGACGAATGCCCGTGTGGTACCGGGAAAATGACCGCTGAACATTTGCTGCAGAACTGCCCGACATACGAGGATTAGAGAGAGCAGATGTGGCCATCACCAGTGGAACCACTAGACAAGCTCTATGGCAGTGTCGACAGCCTCAGGATGACCGCCGCTTTTTTCGAAAAAATAATGGTTACTGTCTGACTGCGTACGAAGAAGAAGAAGAAGAAGAACAATCTGAATGAGGTCTGTGCAGGTTACGGTGCGACAATCAACAATTAGAATGAGGTCTGTGCGGGTTACGGTGTGACAATCAGTGACAATAAAAAATCAGAATGAGGTCTGTGCAGGTTACGGTGTGACAATCAACAATCAGAATGAGGTCTGTGCGGGTTACGGTGTGACAATCAACAATCAGACTGAGGTCTGTGCAGGTTACGGTGTGACAATTAACAATCAGAATGAGGTCTGTTCAGGTTACGGTGGGACAATCAACACTGAGAAACTCGATTTTATGACAAATGCAAGAAAAGATATAAAAACAGCAACATTCATGGGACACTAACAAGTAAAACAGGTGAAAATGTACCCGAACCTGGGTAACATAATCTCAGAAGATGGGAACGGCAACACAGAAATCCAAAAAATATGTAATAAAGCAAGTCAAATCATTGGCAAAAGTCCACGATTTTACTATGAAATCATGGGACAACGGATTAAAAAAAAATTATATACAACACAATACTCTTACCCATGTTGTCATATCACTTGCAAAAATGGATATTAACAAACAAAGATAGAAGAAACATCTTTACAACAGAGATGAAATGCCCACGAAAAATGCTTGGAGTAACAAGAATGAATCGAATCAGAAACAAAGATATTAAGAGACAAGTAGGTACAACACCAGTGCTAGACCTCATCAAGAGACAGAAAACCAAATGGTTTGGGCACATTACATGACAAACATCAGATAGCATCCGCTAGAAAGGAATGTTATACAGATACAATGGGTTCAAAACCAATGGCCGACCACGCAAAAAGATGGATAACATAATTAACAGAAGCAGTAAAGCTCCCCGTGTACGCAGCCCATACTAGGGTCCGGATAAGAAACCTCTTCCTAACCTGACATTAAAAGGCACAAGCACATACTAGGGTCCGGTTAAGAAACCTCTTCATAACCTGAAATTAAAAGGCACAAGCACGTACGAGGGCCCGGTCAAGAAACATCTTCATAATCTGACGCTGAAAGACACAAGAAGACCAAAAAGCAAAAACAAAGAAGACAAAATAAGTTAGTTAACTGGATTCCACGAACGACTAACCCTTGGATTCTAGAAAATAATAATGTAGAGTCCTTTGATTTCCTTCCCACGCTGACTCCATCCCCATCACAGAGGCTGGGTGTGTACTTACCGCAATGCTAGATCTAAGACCAAAGTATCTGATTAGTTTTGGAAGCTATTATGCGAACATTGAAGAACACAGAAGCAGCAAGAATGTGAACGCTTGAACGCCACAATCCAGCTATCCCGTTAGTAATTTTTCTGACAGCTCTTGATTAAAACTCTTAAAGTGAGAAGGATCGATATGACATGCTTTCAGGGTATGTATTCGTACTAGAAGTGAGGATCCAGCGAGCGTGCCTTCTCTTGTACTCTGAGAGAGAGCTGTAGTTAGATACCGGTATACTCAAATTATATAATCTCGTATTTTGAAGTGTCAAGGTGTTTAAGTGTAGAGACATTGGATAAGGTTTGGTGGCAGCTGGGATAAGGTTGGGTGGCTACTGGGATACGGTTTGACGGCTTATAGGATTAGGTTTGGTGGAATGTGATAGGGTTTTGTGGAATGTAGGATAGGATTTGGTGGAAATTAGGATAGGATTTTGTGGAAAGTGGGATAGGATTTGGTGGCCTTTAAGATACAGTTTTGTGATTCAGTATATGTTTTTTTTGCCAAAATGATAACTTGTGGCACGCAGGATAAGGTTGTGTGAACTGTAGGGTAAGGATTGGGAGACAGTAGGGTAAGGTTTGGGAGACAGTGGGGTAAGGTTTGGGGGACAGTAGGGCAAGATTTTGGGGACAGTAGGGTAAGGTTTAAGGGACAGTAGGGTAAGGTTTGGGGGACAGTAGGGTAAGGTTTGGGGGAAAGTAGGGTAAGGTTTGGGGGACAGTAGGGTAAGGTTTGGGGGACAGTAGGGTAAGGTTTGGGGGACAGTAGGGTAAGGTTTGGGGGACAGTAGGGTAAGGTTTGGGGGACAGTAGGGTAAGGTTTGGGGGACAGTAGGGTAAGGTTTGGGGGAAAGGGGGTAAGGTTTGGGGGACAGTATGGTAAGGTTTGGGGGAAAGGGGGTAAGGTTTTGAGGACAGTAAGGTAAGGTTTTGGGGATATTAGGGTAAGGTTTAAGGGACAGTAGGGTAAGGTTTGAGAGACAGAGGGTAAGGTTTGGGGGACAGTAGTGTAAGGTTTTGGGGACAGTGGGGTAAGGTTTGGGGGACAGAGGGTAAGGTTTGGGGGACAGTAGGGTAAGGTTTGGGGGACAGTGGGTAAGGTTTGGGGGACAGTATGGTAAGGTTTGGGGGACAGTAGGGTAAGGTTTGGGGGACAGTAGGGTAAGGTTTGGGGGAAAGGGGGTAAGGTTTTGAGGACAGTAAGGTAAGGTTTTGGGGATATTAGGGTAAGGTTTAAGGGACAGTAGGGTAAGGTTTGAGGGACAGAGGGTAAGGTTTGGGGGACAGTAGTGTAAGGTTTGGGGGACAGTAGTGTAAGGTTTTGGGGACAGTGGGGTAAGGTTTGGGGGACAGAGGGTAAGGTTTGGGGGACAGTATGGTAAGGTTTGGGGGACAGTATGGTAAGGTTTGGGGGCAGTAGGGTAAGGTTTGGAGGCAGTATTGTAAGATTTTGCTGATAGTAGGGTAAGATATGAGGGACAGAAGGGTAAGGTTTGCGGGACAGTAGGGTAAGGTTTGGGAGACAGTATGGTAAGGTTTGGGGGACAGAAAGGTACGGTTTTGGGGACAAAGGGTAAGGTTTGGGGACAGAAGGGTAAGGTTTGGGAGACAGTATGGTAAGGTTTGGGGGACAGTAGAGTAAGGTTTGGGGGCAGTAGGGTAAGTTTTTCTTAACAGTAGGGTAAGGTTTGGGAAACAGAGGGTAAAGTTTTGGGACAGTAGGGTAAGGTTTGAGGACAGTAGGATAAGATTTTGGGGACAATAGGGTAAGGTTTAGGGGTTGTGTTGGATACGGTTTTGGCGGTTTGTTGGATATGGTTTGGTGGACCTGTTGGATTATGGTTTTGAGGGTTTATTGTATAACGTTTATGGGTCTGTTGGATATAGTTTGGTGTCTGTTGGATAATGTTTTAGGGGTCTGTTGGAAAATGTTTTGACGGCCAATATGATACGTTTTGTGGGCCTGTGTGATACGATGTGACAACAGTCAGATACGCTTTAGTGAATGCAGGATAAGGACCAGTGGACGTCATTTTTGATTCACCCCACGCATTGTCCTCCCCCCCCCCCTCCATCCTCCCACCCCTCTCCCTCTTTTCCCCGATTTCCTGGAAATAGAGAACAATTTCTACTAGTTCCAGGAAACTCTTCTTCTGAACGTAACGTTTTTTCCTTGAATATAAACATGTCTTTTATTGCCAATACACATGTCCCTTTTGCATCAACGTCCAGATTAATGCATTGTTAATTTGTGCAATTAAGGTTAATTAAGCGTTATTGGATGCCTCATTGCACAATATTGTAATGGAGCTGTAACGGCGCTATCGATCTGAAGATATCAGGCGTTTGGAAATAGTTATAGAGTATAGATGCTTTCACTCTGCTCCTACTTTTGAGCCTACAGACTTCTGGAGTATGTCTCTTAATGTATGTGTCAGATCTGTATTTGGGTAAACAATCAAAATCTGAGTCTGATGTCTGTCTGAAGTCTGAATATGAGAGATATAAATAGATCGAAGCAGATCAAATCTAGAGTTCCTGAATGTTACAATTCGATGAAAACGCATATAGATGTTAATTAGTGCACTTTGTTGTTTGTTAAAGATTTGCGTTTCTGAATTCTACAGGCGGAGGCCTTTCCACCCCAGACTGTCTTTTAGGCGATATAAGGATGTAATAATTAGTGGTTGGGTGCGTGTGGGCGAGTGTGCGTCTGTATTCCCTCTGAAAGGACGATTTTATAGGCCAACCCCAACAATAGTGCAAAGGAAGGGCCTCACCCTGAGGACTCTGTAGAATTGTGTAAAAGTGTGATTGTTGGACAGTTACGTGGCTTGGCTTGGCTTCGTTTATTCTCAATCTCCCACTACCAAACACTGAAAGAGCTTAAGTAGCAGAATGCAGTCTAGAGAATGGAATGCGTTATGTCGTAGTTTACAGCTTGGCTGCGATATTTGCACCTTTCAGTCCAACACATCCGACTGCAGCAAACATTTTTTGAGTACCGGGTTAGCATTCCCTCTTCGATCCCTTGTCCTTAACCAGTCTGCCTTGCTGCAGCCTGTAATCCAGGATCACCGCGTGGAGATGTGACAGGGTCTTGGCAGCTCTGGTTTGCTGGCCCTGACACTAGCAGTCAGCTACGAGTCACTGACCACTACAGCTCATGCGCTCGGACAGTTATATGTAGGGGGATGTGAGGACGCTGTGGATAATTTTTAATTTTTTAAATTTTGATGCAGATAATGGTAAGGGTGCCTGCGCAAAGATGAACAATGAATGAATGGATTGAAACTAATTCAGTGAGCAGAAATTGAAAGTATAAGACCATTAAGAAGTTAGGGATACGCTGAAGAGACAGACGGACATGGACAGCTGGGCAAGGAATATTTCAGTATATTTTGTCAGAAAAGAGGATAGTCTTCCTTTTCGTCCAAGCTTGAGAACCGTTTGAGTTCTCTTTGAAGGAATGAAAGCCATATAGTTCTGCTTACAGGTGCCTTTGCCGTAGTCACAGCACTAAAAAGCCAGAAAAATACTGAACTTAATGATTTAAGAGCAGTACTCTGTCAACTATGCCAGCAGTTCGCACCAAAAAGGGTAGTGGTACAGTGGGCTTCATCCCACTGCAACATCTAAGGCAACGAGGAGGCAAACAGACTGGCAAAAGAAGGTGCAAGACTACCACAACCAGATACTAGTGTGACATAAGAAGCGTCAAAACGGTTTATTAGAGCTAGATACATGACCAAATGGGAAACCGAACATACTGGCTACACAAAAAACGATGCCTATTACCAGTTGAACAGAAGAGAGCAGTTCGTGGTCTTCAGACTTCGCACTGGCCACAATAGACTTAGGTACCACTTATTCAACAAATTGAAGATAGGTGGCACTGATGAATGCCCGTGTGGTACCGGGAAAATGACCGCTGAGCATTTGCTGCAAAACTGCCCGACATACGAGGATCAGAGAGAGCACATGTGGCCATCCCCAGTGGCAACACTAGACAAGCTCTATGGCAGTGTCGACAGCCTCAGGATGACCGCTGCTTTTTTCGAAAAAATAAAGGTTGATGTCTGACTGCGTACGAAGAAGAAGAAGAAGAAGAAGAAGAATTCTCTTTGGGGTGAAACCTCATTGCTTGAATACACTCCATACGTTCACGTAAGCTCCCTTGTTATCCTGGCTTATTTTCCACTTCCTTTTATCTTTCTTTATAAATCTCTCCTTTCTGGTTTATTATTGTCTTTTTATTAAAGTGAACTCATATCTTATTCGTGTGTGTCTGTTCTTTTTGTTTTTGTTTTGTGATGTGTTCATGTTTTTGTATGTGTGCAATCAATTTGACCATTTCTTGTTTGGCGCACTGTTTGCCATAACTGGCATGCCGTGTCTAGAACTTTCCTGGAACATCTCGTAAATGGAGGATAACGTTTGGTCGGGCAAAACACATTGATCAGACAATGTTAGCCAGGGTCAGGAGAAATATACTGGCCAAGACCCTCCCCTGACAAGACGAGGAGGCTAACGTCTGGTCAGGCAAAACACACTGATCAGACAATATTATCCAGGGTCAGGAGAAATATACTGGCCAAAACCCTCATCTGACCTCCTCGCTGGTCGTTCTGGAAACGGGCTGTTGTCGAGGACAACAGTCTGGCTAACAAGGTGAGATTCAATAAGATCCCCGTAGTAGTGAGTGACAGAAAGATGAAGCCAAACATTGTACAACTGCCTGAAGGTCCCCGGTCCACTTCATCAGCAAGCTCGGGATGTCAGGAAAGCTACTGTAATCTGCCACAAGTTCCGCCCTTGTCAAGGCGCACAAAAGGGTTACCAACCCATTTTGGGTATTAGCAACCAACTAAACAACCAATGTCAACCTGAAATATTGCATTACGTCTTGTTGTTTGTTGTTGCGATTTGTTGTTTTCGGTCGTTTTCTGTACCTGACGAAGACTTTGGGACCGTAACATAGATATAGTTTTGTTTTTGTTTTGGTGAGGTCCCTCAGCCATTACCTATATGTGTGTTCTTAAAATTAAAGTATGACTATTGTAACGTTATCCTGTACTAGATCTCAGGATATAGAATTACATGAACACGGAATGGCTTGACGGGCTGACACAACTAGGGCCGTCTATAGAACACAAGGATAGACCATGCAGTAATTACACAGTTAAACCAGTCCTTGGTAATTATAACCTGGGAAATAAGGCTGAACAGCTGAGCGACAGGAACAACGGGTTGCAGTGTCAGCTTCTTTTGTCCTTTCACCTGCTACCAGGTTGTAACCGAGTATTCTTGTGTGTATTCGTCTTTCCTTTCTCTCTCGTTACCCGAGTAACTTGTTTCCCCATTCTGCGGCAGGTCTGACTTACGCTGTTTATCCACCTTTTCCTTGGTCTACCTCTTGCTCTTCTTCCTGATGTTCGTCTGTTGAAGGTTGCAGGAACAAAGTGGCCAAACCAATTCATTTTTCGTTGCTCGATGTACTGGAAGCAGGCACCACTGTATTTAGCGAAATGTCACAGCCATTAAATAAAAAAGAACCACAAAAAAAACAACAACTGTCATACGACATTTTTCCCATTAAAATAATGATTTCATAAACAGACTACATATAAGAGAACACCGTCTGATCTTTCAGTTCCGAACAGGGCACACTAGAGTCAGTATCTACTTAAACCGTTTCAACCCAAAGCACCTGCCAGTGACCAGATACTTGAACAATCCCCGGTGAAACAGCTAGACACCTACACTTTGAGTGCAAAACAATTTCAGGCATGAGAAATAGATTCTTGTAAGTGTCGCAAACAACTGCCACTTCAATGTATAACGTAGCAGCACAGCAGGGTATATTGTCGATGGTCGTGTGTCAACTTCACTGAAGTTTTTATTTATCTGGGATAAATGCTAAACTCCGCTGCACGAAGCCACCTGGACATTATTCGAAGAATCGGTCTGGCTGCCGGATCTGTGAATGGCCTGCCCGGAACCTGGAACCAGCAGAGGCTTTTACTGGAAGCTAAGCTACGGATTTACATGTGTTGGGCCCATCCTGCTGTATTGTCTTGAAACATGGACTACATTGCAGAGCGATTAGCAGCTCATTGAAGTCTTTCATATTTTCCGCAAAAGGTGAAGTCTTACGATGCAATGGTATAACCTGGTGTCAAGCGACGTATTTACTCAACGGATAGGTCTGGAAAGCAGACTCGCCATGCTAAGCCGTCGCCGTTTAGCCCTATTTGAACATGTAGCCAGCTTTGCAGAGGAAAATTATGCAGTAGTGTCTCATCTATCAAATCAAAAGTCAGGAGAGTTTAAGACCACTAGCGGAGTAAGACAGGGGGACATTCTATCACCGTACATTTTCATACTCCTCATGGATGAAGTCATCAAAGCCTGCAAGTAACGGACAAAAAAGTATGAAGTAGGGTACTGGAAGATGAGACCAAGTTACATATCGGAACTAGCATTTGCAGACGATGTGGCCCTGATCACGAAAACCGAAGCACATCTCCAGATCAACTTGTAGGTCTGGGAAGAAGAGTTGAAGAAGAGAGAAATGCACATCAGCAACTCCAAAACAAAAACCATGGTGATCGCCAGAGATGAAAAGAGACATCAGATAATCCTGGAAACACGAGCAATAGAGCAGGTCAGCAACTTTAAATATCTAGGAGTGGTAATAGACAGCAGGGGAGGAATCAAAGAGGAGTTAACTGCACGAAGGGCAGCAGGAGGTAGACTGTTCCATGCAATAAACAGAGGTTTCCTCAGTAGAAGAGAAATAAGCAGTAAAACAAAGATAGATGTATACCGCTCGACATATGTGCCTATCCTAACATATGGATGTGAGTCATGGGCAATGACTACAGCCCAAGAAAGGCAATTACAAACTTCAGAAATGAGGTACCTAAGAAAGGCGGTTCAGGTGAAGAAAAGGGACAAGATCGGTAACCAGACAATACGTAGCAATCTTGAAGTTCAACCCCTGCAGACACGAGTGAAGCAGTCCCAACTACAGTGGTTTGGCCATGTCTGTAGAATGGAAGAAGATCGGATACCAAAGCGGTCATGGGAGATCAAAAGTCAAGGACGCAGACCCCCAGGACGTCCCAAAGTACGTTAGGAAGACAACATACGACAGTCCCTAAGTGATAGAGGGCTGGATTGGAAAGAGGCCAGGAAAAAGAAGGCGGATAGAGCAGTGTGGCGTTCTCTTTGGCAAATCTCTACATCTCACGGTAGAAGAGGAGCGACTAAGTAAGTAAGTAAGTGTCTCATCTAAAGTACATGGGGATTTACTGTGGTCGGATTTAGATATGATTCTAGAATGAACTACGATCTGGCAACAGAAGGTTAATGTAGATAAATGTACAGTCATACACGTTTGTAGACCCAAAGTGGAACATGATTACAGAATGGGAGAGAACAATATTAGAATGAAAGAAAAGGAAAGGGAACTAAGGGTTATAATAGATAATACAGGTAAGGTGAGTGAGCAAGTCCAGGTAGAAGTGAAAAAGATAAATACAATGTTAGATATGATAAAAAGAAATATTAGACATAGGAGCAAGGAAGTGATAATCGAACTGTATAAAGCATTAGTTAGATCTAGATTGGAGTACTATGTACAGGTGTGGAGTCCTTATCGTTGAGGAGATATACACGTTTTAGAAAGGATACCGGGAAAAAAGAGCGACAAAGCTGATAGTGGGATTCCAGAATTATAGTTATGAGGAAAGCCTCAGAAAAACCGGCCTACAGTGTCTAGAAGAGAGAAGAATTTGAGGTGACTTAATACAGGTTTATAAGATGATCAAAGGAACGGATAAATTATATATATATTTTTTTTAAAATGCAATCACCATAAAGAACCAGAATGCATTGCTACAAATTAACTTAAGAAAGATCCATTTTTTTAGTCAGAGAGTAGTGAATGCTAGGAATTGATTGCCAAAGGAAGTGGTGAAGGCAGAGACAATTAATGCATTTAGGAATTGATTGGATGTGAATAGATTTTATTTTGAGCAAGGAAATGTAAATGAAACTGGTTGTACACAGACTCTGCAGAGTCTTCTAAACCTGAATAAAGACGTTAAGTTAAGGATGTTTCACATTTCCCCAACTGCTCTAAAATTATGTTATGACCTTCAAGGATAGATAACCTTCAAGGATAGGAAGCGAACCTCTCCGTCATGTTGACTCCTCCGTGGCCGTACACGTATTACCTGTTTAGGTCAAATCAGAAGAAAACATACTCTTCTTTGCATGCAGGCTAGGACTCGGCCACTCATTGTATTCATAGACAGCTGACGCAACCAACCTATGTCAACTACGACACCTACCTACGCACAACCTAATAGCCTGCCTGCCTATCTACCTACCTACCTACCTACCTGCCCTAATGCATGCATTCATACCTAACTACCTACCTACCTACCAATATATATGTATGGCTGCCTACCTGCTCGCCTTCTTTCCTGCCTGCATACCTACTTACTTACCTACTAATCCATCTGCCCGTATGCCTGCTTGTCTACCTACCTACCGACCTACTAATCGATATGTCTGTATGCATACCTGCCTACCTACCTGTCTGCCTGCCTACCTACCTACATGCCTGTCTACCTTCCTGCATGTCTGTCTACCTAACTACCTACCTGCCTACCTACATACATACCTACCTACATACATACCTGTCTACCTACCTGCTTGAATGCCTGCCTGCCTACCTAACTACATACCTGCCTACCTACCTACCTACCTACCTACCTGCTTGAATGCCTGCCTGCCTACCTAACTACATACCTGCCTACCTACCTACCTACATACCTACCTACCTACCTGCCTGCCTGCCTGCCTGCCTGCCTGCCTGCTTGCCTACCTGCCTGCATACCTAACTACCTTATGTCACAGTGGAACAACAGAAGAAAACTAGTACATAATATAATGGCATTAAGAGACGAAAAGTAGAAGAAGGCGGAGGAGGAGAAAGAGATTTAGAAGTAAATAAAGAAGAAGACAATGGCGGTAAAAATACGAAAAAAGAAGAGGGGATAAAGAATACCGTAGAGGAGAAGACGAAGAAAAAGAAGAAGAATAATACGGAGAAGAGCAACACGAAGTAGAAGGAGCAGAAGAATGAGCAGAAAAAGAAGACGAACAAGGGGAAGAAGGGGAAGAGAAAGCAGAAAAGAGGAAGAGCAGAAAGAAGATAAAAGAGACAACGACAAATGAAAGTTTAAGGAGACTATTAAGAAGATTAAGAATACGGAAGAAACACTCTGAATCATAACTGAAAACAAAAACTCAACAAAAACGCGAACGGTCAAACATTCATGGCCGACAGAGTGCCATTCACTTCACTGCGAATGAGTTACGGAAATAGGAACGGCCAGACCTGATTGTCCAATTAGGTATTACGTCATAGATCTGTCTCCATGTAACAGCACATCTGTCACAGTAGCCGAGGCAATTCGACGAGGGCTACACGGCTGTCCGTTGTAATCATTTGTATATAGTAGTTGTAATATATTGTGTAGTTAATGTTGTTATTTAACATCTGTATTTACAAGAAACTGAACTGCAGATGAATTAATCCTTTTCAACAAATTGAAGATAGGTGGTACCGACGAATGCCCGTGTGGTACCGATAAAATGACGGCTGAGCATCTGCTGCAGAACTGCCCGACATACGAGGATCAGAGAGAGCAGATGTGGCCATCACCAGTGGAACCACAAGACAAGCTCTATGGCAGTGTCGACAGCCTCGGGATGACCGCCGCTTTTTTCGAAAAAATAATGGTTACTGTCTGACTGCGTACGAAGAAGAAGAAGAGGATTCAAGGAGTCACACTTACATCGTGTATGTGGAGGTAGTAAATACCTATATACAAAATTACAGTTTAAGTCGGATGCACATGATGCTAAGGCGCCAAACACAGAACATCGCTCTACGCCTTAAGAAACAATACAAACGATGGAGAGAAAACTAAAAAGAAAACTAACAAAAAAAATGCGTATTTTCTAACAGGGCAGCTATTGTAACAAATAATGCATGTTTTTTGTGGACACATTCAACGTTGGCTATCACACCGTCAATTGGTAAAGGTTCCTTTATGTAATACTAAAACCCGCTCTACGATTGAATACTATTTGCAACCTAACATTAGTCGAAAGAATCTACACAGAAGTCAAATACAAGCCAAAGTTATAATATTATTTAACAAGTGTAAGTACTAAAAAAAACAAAAAACTTTCGATTCGGTAAAACCACATTTTGTCTGGCGTTCACTGTTGGAACAAGGTGGCGATCCTGGTTACATCAGAGTTCTCACCAAGTTAGACGAGCTTTACTAACACATTTCGTACCTTCCAACGACCAACAGTGGTACCAGAGAAGGAGGTTCGCCAGGGAATCTTATCTCACCGAACCTCTTAGCCGCATGTTTGGAATCAGTAATCAGCCAATGTGACTGAGACATCTTGGCATCCATATTGACTGCAGACGCCTCGGTCACCTTCGATTTGCTGACGACATAGTGTTCATTACAGAGTTAGCAGCAGACGCCGACCAAAGAATGCAGCTTTTTCATGGGGATGGCAGGAAAGTGGGACTGGATATGAATGTTTCGAAGGGGATCAAGATGCTGAGCAGCGCATGAGCTGCAGTGGTCAGCGACCCATAGGTGAATGCTAGCGTCAGGGCCAGCGAACCAGAGCTGCCAAGACCCTTCTACACCTCCACGCGGTGGTCCTGGACAACAGGCTGCAGCAGAGCAGACTGGGTAAGGAAAAGGGATCAAAGTGGGAATGCTAACCTGGTACTCAAAAACTGATTGCTGAAGTCGGATGTGTTGGACCGAAAAGTGCAAATATCGCAGTCAAGCAGTACACTACGAAACAACGCATTCCGTTCTCTGGACTACATTCTGCTACTTAAGCCCTTTCAGGATTTGGTAGCGGGAAATTAAGAACGAACGAAGCCAAGCAAAGCCAGCCAATGTTTAGAAGACAAAAGTTCTGCGCAATCGTTTTGCCAACTGTGATCCAGTCTTCCTTGGGGTATGCAACTAGAGGACAAGTGCATCTTGAGCGTCTCCTCCATAAAAAGAACAACCTGGAATCTGATCTAACATGGCATCACAGCGTGGGTTGGGCAGCCTTCTCATTCATTAACACGGTCCTGGACGGCTGGCTAGATTAGAATATACCTGCCTCTATCATCAATTCTACTGTGCTCCCTGCAAGGGGCCGAGACATGACACTAACAAAATCACTGGAGGATAAATTCAGTGTAACTTAGACCTCTCTTGAGAGACGATTGGTCGGAATGACTCTCCGCAATCAACGTTTCAAAATCTGCACTATTCTGAGATACGACCATTGTCCTTGGTGAAAGATAATTTGGTAATCCATGCAGACAAAGCAAAATCTAGATGAATAGGTCACATGTTGCGACGAACAACGATGGTTGATGGAGCACGGCGACAGCAGTCTGGTACACCCGAGGCAAAAAGAGATCGCTGGTAAGACCTGCAATGCGTTGGCCAGACTTTTAAGCCGACTCGGGAGCAGGGCTTACCACCCCCTGAACGCCCGTAACCCAAGATAATGTTCTTCTTCTTCTTCTCCGTACGCTGTCAGACGTCAACCTTTATTTTTTTCGAAAAATGCAGCGGTCATCCTGAGGCTGTCGACACTGCCATAGAGCTTGTCTAGTGTTGCCACTGGTGATGGCCGCATCTGCTCTCTCTGATCCTCGTATGTCGGGCAGTTTTACAGAAAATGTTCAGCGGCCATTTTCCCGGTACCGCAGGTGCATTTGTCAGTGCCACCTATCTTCAATTTATTGAATAGGTGGTACCTCAGTCTATTGTAGTCTGTGTGAAGTCTGAAGACCACGACCTGTTCTCTTCTGTTCAACAGGTAATAGGCATCGTTTTTTGTGTAGCCAGTGTGTTCTGTTTCCCATTTGGTCATGTATCTAGCTCTAATAAGCCGTTTTGACTTTTCTTATGTCACACTAGGATCTGGTTGTGGTAGTCTTGCACCTTCTTTTGCCAGTCTGTCTGCCTCCTCGTTGCCTTGGATATTACAGTGGGATGGAACCCACTGTACCTCTACTCTTTTTGGTGCGTAATGCTGGCATAGTTGACATAGTATTGCTCTTAAGTCATTAAGTTCAATATTTTTCTGGCTTTTTAGTGCTGTGACTACGGCCAGCGCATCTGTAAACAGGACTATTTGGCTTTCATTGCGTTCGCCTGTCAGCATTGATTCTACCGCAGCCTTCAGTGCCTCTGCCTCCGCTCTGAAATTGCTTGATAATTTTCCATTTGCCACTGACAGTGTTATTTTTCTACCATTTGGTAGGCTCATGAATACCCGTGCCCCTCCGTTCTGTTTTGTGTTTGTCCCAGAACCGTCGGTGTATGCATGGGTCCATTCCATGCTTGGGTAGTTTCCCGTTTTGTACCTCAGGGTTATGTCTCTTCTTTCTTTTTCAGTATGGCTGTTCTGTTTTCCAATACCTGGTATATTTTCTACCACCTCTGGAAATATAGGCTGCCACCAGTTAGGTTTGCGTACAGTAGGGATGGGCTTTGGTGCTGTTAAAGCGTTCATAAGGTCCTCGTTCCTCTTTGCTTTGGCTATTTCTGCAAAGTTTCTTCGCTTTAGTTTCCATTTTCCAAAATTATTTAGTCTCTTATGCATTGGATGGTCTGTAAGTTTTCTGAGTTTTTCTGCTTGCTGCTGGGCTCTGCAGTTTCTTGAGTCGGTCATGGATTGCAGATTTGTAATCTTTTCCAGTTCTACAATTGGGTTTAACTTCATGCCTCCTGTTATAACTCTCATGGCTTGGTTTTGGAATTTGCTAATTTTGTCAAAGATCGCCTTTGCTGCTGTTGTCCATGCCGCAATGCCATACTCGAGAACAGGTCTCACTCTTCCAGTGTACAGTTTCTTTAGTATACTTTTGTCTGCTCCCCAGCTTGTGCCAGCAAGTTTCCTCATGATTGCCATTCTTTCTCTGGCTCTCAGTCGGTTTCTCTCGATCTGACTTTTCCATGTCATGCGCCGATCAAATGTGACTCCCAGGTAGTTTGGGTTGTCGTTTGGCTGCAGGTATTTGCCGTTAAGACTTAATTTGGTCTTTTGTTGTTTGTTTGAAAGCGAGAATATCGTACATGTTGTTTTTTCCTCATTTATTTTGACCAGCCATGAGTTTGCCAACTCCTCCAGCGATGTTAGGGCCTGCTGCATCCGATTACTTGCTATATTGAGATTCTTTTCAGAGGTCCACATAGCCAGATCGTCTGCAATCATGGAGCTGCGGACTCTTCTTGGTATATTCTCTGCGATGTTATTTATATACATCAGGAAGAGTGTGGGTGACAGTACTCCTCCTTGGGGTACTCCCTGCTCAAGTGTCACCTTTTTGCTCATCTGCCCTTGTACTTGAACTCTGGCAGTCTGTTTTTGAGGTAGTGGCTAATTCATCTGTACATTTTCCCACAAACTTCACTTCTTCGTAGCTTGACTTTAAGTCCCTCTTTCCTGACCTTGTCAAATGACTTTTCTAGATCCACCCAAACCGCTACTGTGTGTTTTTTCTCTTGGTAAGCATCCTCTATTTCCTTGGCTATGAGAGTGATCTGATCCTCAGTGGATCTGTGCTGTCTAAAGCCTGCTTGCTGTGGAATTAGTATGTGTTTTTCTTCCAGATGCCACATCAGTCTGGTGTTTATCATACGCTCCATCAGTTTTCCTACACAGCTCAGTAGACTGATAGGCCTGTATCCATTTGGATCTGATCTATCTTTTTCTTTCTTTGGTACTGGTATAAGTACAGCGTCTTTCCATGCCGGAGGTACAATTCCCCTTTTCCAGCTTTGGTTTAGGACCGATAGTAACTTTCTCTTTGTTGTTTGGCCCAACCCCATCAGCATTTCGTTTGTTACGCCATCTTTTACGGGCGATTTCTTTTGTTTTTAAAGTTCTCATGGTCTCTTCCATTTCATTCATTGTTAGTGTTGCCATCATGTGCTCCTCTGGTGCCATATTGATGTTGTCATGCCTCTTTTGTTCTTCATTAATGTCTGTGTGCCTGTTTGTAAGGACAGCAATGTGGGTTGCTCTGGCATTATGTTCTATAAATGAAGTTGAGACCCGCAGCTACGCTGGGGATTGTGTAATCAAGATCAAAATAATTTACACCTTGAACGTATGGATCTCGGGAGCCCACATTTTGGAGAAAAGAATAGGACCACCTCATCAGCACGCATGTTCCAAAAAGTGGAGAAAGAGAGATATACACGTTGGTAGCAACATCATCATGTCGTGGGCTTACTTTAAGGGATATCTACAGTGGTTGTGGTATGTTTTATATGAAGCACACCTAAGAAGAACTTGTCTTCTCCCTGGAGTAGAACCTGGTTAAAATAGAGAAATTACCACTGTAACCTACCAAGTAGGACACCAAATCTACTAAATAGTGATATAGTTGAGGCAAGTATTATAACAATGTAAAACACAAACTGTTACATAAACCACTACAGCTTAACCCACGAAAGTGATTTGATACAGGCATCCTGCAAAAGCGCCAGCTTCAGTTCTGGCGCTATGCTCTATATAAAGTGTAAGTGATTCAAGAACAAGTGGTCTATGCCAGTACAGCTGGAGAAAGAGTAGAAAGAAATGACACGACCACAACAAGCAGACAAACATTATATAAACAGACAGGCGATCTATTTAAAGCCACATGGTAAGAGACCAATGTGGTCATCAAAACAACTGAGATGGAATGATAGAAGGCAAAGCTAGGACAAATGGAGTCTCATGAGCAGAATCCCCAACATAATGGAGATTAGTTTCTCCTACTGTTATGTGTATATGCCTTATCTTTATCCGTATAATTGGATCAAGATGGAATTATATTGCCCATGCCCACGCTGCCATAATTTGACGTATCTTTTTGGTCAAACGTCGGCCAGGCATGTTGAGGTCTTCTGTCCCTTCTCTCTTACAGCGTGTACAAGATGGGGGTATCCTGTCTCATGCTCAGCTCTCTCTTAGTCTGACGTGTCTGGCTCGCTTCATTTCACCATGTGCGTGGAGGTCTACTACAGAACGATATTATTTTCCAATCTTCATTAGCTCTTCCCTCCTCATGTTCATTTTGTTACAGGTTACAGTGGTTCTTCCTGAATAGTGAGGTACGGACGGAGTGTTCTCCGGGTAAGAAGTCGGCCTCGGGTGCTGGTTGTCGCGAGTTTAAATCACGATGGGAACCAGAACTTTTTTCACTTGGACTTTCTGATATTTCCTAAGCTATCTGGGTAGTAGAGATCGGACGAACGTGTTCAATATCGTGCACTTAAAAAATCCCTCGGAATTTAGAAATCGAAAATATTAGGCTTAACTGCCTCTGTTTGGCAAAATTCCAAATTATGTTGTTGTTGTTGTTGTTTGCCAATGCCCACAATGAGAAAGTTACTCTTTTGTGCGCTGTCATAAGGAGATTTAAAGTTCGGGTTGCAGTAGCTTTCCTCACATTCAGCGTGCTGATAAAGGTAGACCGGGGTCCTCCAAGCGGTTGTGCAATGCTAGGCTTTATCTGCGTGTCACTAACTACTACTAAGATCACATTGATCCCTCACCTCCTCAGCCTGGCTGTCATGAAAACAGCCCGTTTCCAGGGAGGGCTACTATGAAGCCAAGGTGAGGATCTTCGCCAGTATGTTTTGCCTGACAATAACTTTGATTCTTAGACTATACTGAACTAAGCAGCTGAGGTGTATTCTTATTTTAAAAAAGTGAATCCTAGCTGTAGTGCAAAGTATATACCCTAAATGCGTTCATCCCTTCAGATATCTCAGTGCTGATGCCCAATCTCATTGTCCAGACTGAAGCAATATGTTTGGAGGAGGACGATGAGAACTGTAGGTGAGGTTTTGGTAAGTATATTTCACATGTTACGCTTGGCTCCCACTTTCGTCCGTCAAATCTTACAGAATGCCTTATACGTTTCAGTCTTTCCGGTCCAGTAACATCGTAATGTACGAGTGATGTTCAAATGAAACCGGACCAAACTACAAAAAGTGAATTAACGTACGATGCGTATGATGACGTCACTTCTGGTGTAAACAGTATATATCAACCATCAAGTTTGTACAATTTCATTATCCTCCGACTCATAGTTTCCTCAGCAGACGTTGAAAACATGGCGGGCGGTATACGGAATCCGTCCAGAGCGATGCTTCGGTTTCTAAAAGTTGAAGGATGTCGACCAGTTGACATTTATCCCAGAATGCGGGCAGTGTATGGCGACAAAAGTGTATCGAAGACAACAGTGAAGAGCTGGATAACGATGTTTAAAGAAGGACGTGAGTTAACGCAACGAAACGCGCCTGACCTGGTCTCGGAAGACATTTCGTTAACTCACGTCCTTCTTCAGACAACCTCTTCGTTGTCCGCATTGCACCATCCCGTGCAGGATCGGATTTGTAAGACAATTTGTTCTCAATCTGTCTCCATACAAAGCGAGTTTCCGTCCTTTGACAACTGCCAAGATGTCTTCAAAAGGCCCTTTTGCTGTTCTATTTCTTTCTCTTATTTCTTCACGTGTAACTCCGTCTTTGTTTGCGACGTTAAGAAGTCTTCGGGAACATCTCTTCCCCAAGTTATGTATCATCTGTTGCAAGCCAGCTATATTTGTCCATGTCTCACATGCATATAGAAGTAATGACAGGACAATGCACTTGCATTCAATGAGCAGCAAAGTTCCGCAATGACCGGCTGCGAGTCTACATTGCTCTGCTGTTTCAGTTAATTTTAGATTCCGACAGACAATGGATCTGCCAAGAATTCACACTAATCGACGCCTGTCAGTGTTGACGGAAACGTGTTGTTGTTTTCCATTTGGACTGGTTAATTTGTTCGTTTTGTGTGTTTTATTCCGTTAAATTATCCTGGAATGGACATCTGCTATTTGAATAGCACTACGCTTAAACATGTGTCATATTTCACCGTCTAGTTCACACAGCTGAACTTCAGGAGATTGGCGCCCTTTGCCTTAGCTGAAGACAGTGCCAGATTTGTTGTATGAAATTTAAACACACATAAAATGAGCTACCACCTGTGCGGAAAGAGTAACTTAAAGCCAAGCTACGAAGAAGTGAAGTTTGTGGAAAAATGTACAGATGGATGAGCCACTACCTCGAAAACAGAAAAGCCAGAGTTCAAGTACAAGGGCAGATGAGCAAAAAAGGTGACACTGGAGCAAGGAGTACCTCAATTGGGGGTACTGACACCCACACTTTTCCTGGTGAATATAAACAACATCACAGAGAATTTACCAAGAAGAGTCCACAGCTCCATGTTTGCTTACGATCTGGCTATGTGGAACTCTGCAAAAAATCTCACCGTAGCAAGAAATCGGATGTAGCAGGCCCTAACATTGTTGGAGGAGTGGGCGAACTCATGGCTCGTCAAAATAAACGAGGAAAAAACGACATGTATGATATTATCGCTTTCAAATAAACCCCAAAACACCAAAAAAAGTCTTAACGGCAAATACCTGCAGCCAAACGACAACCCAAACTACATGGGAGTCTCATTTGATCGGCGCATGACATGGACAAATCAGATCGAGAGAAACCGAATGAGAGTCAGAGAAAGAATGGCAATCATGAGGAAACTTGAGCAGACGAAATAATACTAAAGAAACTGTACACTGGAAGAGTGAGACCAGTTCTCGAGTATGGCATTGCGGCATGGACAACAGCAGCAAAGGCGAACTTTTATAAAATTAGCAAACTTCAAAACCAAGCCATGAGAGTTATAACAGGAGGCATGAAGTCAACGCCAATTGTAGAACTTGAAAAGATTACAAATCTGCAATCCATGACCGATAGAAGAGACTGCAGAGCCAAGCAGCAAGCAGAGAAACTCAGAAGACTTACAGACCATCCAATGCACCAGAGACTAAATAGATTTGGAAATGGGAAACAAGCGGAGAAACTTTGCAGAAATAGCCAAAGCAAAGATGAGCGAAGACCGTATGAACACCGTAACAATATCAAAGCCCATTCCTACTATACGCAAACCTACATGGAAGCAGCATATCATTCCGGAGGTGGTAGAAAATATACCAGGTATTGGAAACAAGAACAGCCAGACTGAAAAAGAAAGAAGAGACATAACCCTGAGGTACATAACGGAAAACTACCCAAGCATGGAATGGACCCATGCATACACCGACGGTTCTGGAACAAACACAAAGCAGAACGGAGGGGCACGGGTATTCATGAGCCTACCAAATGGTAGAAAAATAACACTGTCAGTGGCAAATGGAAAATTGTCAAGCAATTTCAGAGCGGAGGCAGAGGCACTGAGTGCTGCGGTAGAATCAATGCTGACAGGCGAACGCAATGAAAGCCAGATAGTCCTGTTTACAGATGCCCTGGCCGTAGTCACAGCACTAAAAAGCCAGAAGAATACTGAACTTAATGATTTAAGATCAGTACTCTGTCAACTATGACAGCAGTCCGCACTAAAAAGAGTAGTGGTACAGTGGGTTCCATCCCACCGTAACATCCAAGGCAACGAGGAGGCAGACAGAATGGCAAAAGAAGGTGCAAGACTACCACAACCAGAATCTAATGTGACATACGAAGAGTCCAAAAGGCTTATTAGGGCCAGATACATGGCCAAATGGGAAACAGAACATACTGGCTACACGCACAAAACTATGCCTATTACCAGTTGAACAGAAGAAAGCAGGTGGTCGTTTTCAGACTCCGCACAGGCCACAACAGACTAAGGTACCACCTATTCAATCAACTAAAGGTAGGTTGCACTGACGAATGCACTTGTGGTACCGGGAAAATGACCACTGAACATCTGCTGCAAAACTGCCCGACATACGAGGACCAGAGAAAGCACATGTGGCCATCACCAGTGGCAACACTAGACAAGCTCTATGGCAGTGTCGACACCCTCAAGATGGCCGCTGATTTTCTCGAAAAAATACAGGTTGAGGTTTGACACCGTACGAAGAAGAAGAAGAAGAACTGCCACCCGGAGAGAGATGCACTCCGTCAGGTGTGCAGCGCCTCAAGACACACCGTTGTTGTATTGCGGGAGCTGGTACTACAAACTGCAATAACGGTGCCTCAACGACCATCTAGGCTAAGGGACTGTTGATGATGAATATACTTGCAGACACGCTTTTACCTAGCTTTTTTATCATTCCATCTTTCCTTTATCTTACCATTTGCCTTTCTTTTTTTTCAGTACTGTGCGTGTATACAAACCGCCATCTCGGCATTTCCGTTTGGTCGCTATCGGCTTACCTGGTCTACTTTCACTTCATCCGCCTTCCTGGCTAACCATTTCCGCTCACTTGTTTCACGAACATGTTATCCTACCACACGCGAGTTCACTCTAGAGGAAACAAGTGATGAGTTCGTGTGAACTATACAGATAAGTATATTTTCTTACTTATGGAAGTGTCCATTTATCTATTTTATGTATTCATCCCGTCTCCTATGATCTGTTAGCTAATTTTGTTTTTTTATTTATTTTCCCCGATAAAGGCCTTTAGGTCTCAACAATCTTGTTGAAGTCGGATGTAAAGGCCAGGAAGGCTGTAAACTACTCCTTAACGTAACAACGTTCCTGTCAGGACGAACGCTGGAGAAGACGAGGAAGATCGTAACAATGGTCTCATTAGCGTTTTTGTCTTACCGCGGTACCTTTTCAAACATATAAATGTTTGTTTTACACGTAGACAACACAAAAACACGCAGAACCAGAAGAAGACGAAATAGACTTTAACGTTCATAATTTAAAAAGAACAACAAATAAAATACGTGTATTATAACCCCTACGTCGCTTTCCAAATTTGAAATTTCTCCTTCTACTCCACCATAGTCAGGGTAAGGACATATGACAAACCCATTATATATGTGCATCCAGGACCTGACTACAAAGATTGAAGAACCAATAATCTCTGCCTTCAATCCCCAGTGCAGCGAATGTAAATAATACAAAATCAATCAACAGATGAATCTAAATTGTCCAGTGTAGCAAGAAGTAATCGAGTAGATTTCTGAACATTTCAAATTGTACTATAATCAAAGATCAGGCGGTATTGTGTTCGATATTGCTTTATAAACTAAAACTTCTGAAATTATCTGTCTCACCTTGCTTTGTACATGGTTAAGATTTTTATTTTCTGTATTGTTGTTTTTATTAGCAGTATTCCAGAAAATGAATATACAAACTTACCAAGAGTTCCTTGAAATAGAATTGATTCAAGGACAGACAATTGTGTGGAAACAAATGGCGCATCTGGGACGTATAAATGAAGAATAAGACACACGGGCAGAACCGACAGCAAGAATCACACAGGGGATTACGCAATTCTCAAGGTCTTGTCTTGTCTTGTTTTATCCACTTGTGTCTTGAGGCGGCGTGGGGAGCAATAGTTTTCTGTTCCTGGCCAGACACCCCGCTGAAGTAGTCGTCAAACGACGGAGATTTAATGCAATATTTCCTATCCATCTAGTTATCGGTCTTCCACGGCTGCTAAAACATGATCGCAGTGCATTATACGCGCACAGAGGTAGTTGGCCAAGCTGCATTCTCATTAGGTGGTCGAACCACTAGATTCTCTCCTCATCAATATATTCAGAGAATGGTCTTGCTTCAACTATTATTCTCACATCTTCATTGTGCCTTCTCTCTCTCCAAGTTACGTTGCTTGTTCTCCGGAGGCATCTCATCTCACTTGCCGTGATCTTTCTCTCTAGATTTTGTGTAGAAGTCCATGTTTGGCACTGGTACCAGAGAGTTGCTATGAATATCATGTTGATTATAATTCTTTTGTGGACATGTTCATGTTAGGGTGTTTTAATAATGGTGACATCTGGAATGACATGTTTATGTTAGGGTGTTTCAATAATGGTGACATCTGGAATGACATGTTTATGTTAGGGTGTTTCAATAATGGTGACATCTGGTATGACATGTTTATGTTAGGGTGTTTTAATAATGGTGACATCTGGTATGACATGTTTATGTTAGTGTGTTTTAATAATGGTGACATCTGGTATGACATGTTTATGTTAGGGTGTTTTAATAATGGTGACATCTGGTATGACATGTTTATGTTAGGGTGTTTCAATAATGGTGACATCTGGTATGACATGTTCATGTTAGGGTGTTTTAATAATGGTGACATCTGGTATGACATGTTTATGTTAGGGTGTTTCAATAATGGTGACATCTGGTATGACATGTTTATGTTAGGGTGTTTCAATAATGGTGACATCTGGTATGACATGTTTATGTTAGGGTGTTTCAATAATGGTGACATCTGGTATGACATGTTTATGTTAGGGTGTTTCAATAATGGTGACATCTGGTATGACATGTTTATGTTAGGGTGTTTCAATAATGGTGACATCTGGTATGACATGTTTATGTTAGGGTGTTTCAATAATGGTGACATCTGGTATGACATGTTTATGTTAGGGTGTTTCAATAATGGTGACATCTGGTATGACATGTTTATGTTAGGGTGTTTCAATAATGGTGACATCTGGTATGACATGTTTATGTTAGGGTGTTTCAATAATGGTGACATCTGGTACGCAATTGCATTTGCTTTTTGGCACCTGATCTCAATTTCTCTGTCTAAACCCCCATCATGTGTGAAAACACTGCCCAAGTACTTGATCTCAATCTCTCTATCTAAACCCCCATCTTGTGTGAAAACACTGCCCAAGTACTTGAATTCCCGCACTTGTTTAAACTTGGTACTTGTACGCATGTAGAAATATGTCAACGTATCACTTTAAACTTGGTACTTGTACGCATGTAGAAATATGTGAACGTATCACTTAAAACTAAGAATGTGCCCATAAAGACCTGTGTCCCTTCCTTTACTTTCGTGGTGTATGTGTCTGTTGTTATTGTTGTTGTTATTGTTGTTGGAAGCTACTATGGACGAAGACCAACAGCCTTGGCAATTGTCCACCTGCTGATAGAATCATTGTCAACAGTAACACCTCGATGACTTCATTTAACTGGGAATGACACAGACTTCCATGTAGGTAGCATCCAAGGTATTGCTCGGATAATCGATCTGGCAGTGTCATACATGAACTTCCTCCACAGAGTCTGGATTCAGCTGAGTCTCTGGAAAGCAGGCAGTGCAGTCTATGGAAGCCAAGCAGCGGAGTCTATGGAAGCCAAGCAGCGGAGTCTATGGAAGCCAAGTAGCGGAGTCTATGGAAGCTAGGAAGCGGAGTCTATGGAAGCTAGGAAGCGGAGTCTATGGAAGCCTAGTAGCAATGTGTTTGGAAGCCAAGCAGCGGAGTCTATGGAAGCGAAGTATCGGAGTCTATGGAAGTCAAGCAGTGGAGTCTATGGAAGCTAAGTAGCGGAGTCTATGGAAGCGAAGTAGCGGAGTCTATGGAAGTCAAGCAGCGGAGTCTATGGAAGCCAAGTAGCGGAGTCTATGGAAGTCAAGCAGCAGAGTCTATGGAAGCGAAGTAGCGGAGTCTATGGAAGTCAAGCAGCGGAGTTTATGGAAGCCAAGTAGCGGAGTCTATGAAGTCAAGCGGCGGAGTCTATGGATGTCAAGCAGTGGAGTCTATGGAAACTAGGAAGCGGAGTCTATGGAAGCCAAGTAGCAATATGTTTGGAAGCCATGTAGCGAGTCTATGGAAGCTAGAAAGCGGAGTCTATGGAAACTAGCAAGCGGAGTCTATGGAAGCTAGGATCGCGGAGTCTATGAAAGCTACGTAGCGGAGTCTATGGAAGCCAAGAAGCGGAGTCTATGAAAGCTAAGTAGCGGAGTCTATAAAAGCTATGTAGCGGAGTCTATGAAAGCTACGTAGCGGAGTCTATGAAAGCTACGTAGCGGAGTCTATGGAAGCCAAGTAGCGGAGTCTATGGAGGTCAAGTAGCAAGGTCTTTGGAAGCCAAGAAGAGAAGTCTCTGGAAACCAAGCAGCGTATCAATAGATCCATGTCTTCCCAATCCATATGTATAGTTCCCAAACAGAAACGGTCTTACCAGAAGACCAGAAGTGTCTTAAGGCCCTCCATGTGTGCAACGAAAAACACATTCATCTGCTTCTATAGGATAATTGCATCAATACGAAGGTCGTCCAACTAACATCTCAAAAACCATTCATTTCGTATGGATCGACGCCACCTCTCAATCTTCGGCCACCCATCCCATCTCTCCCAAAATTCATATTCTTCACCAAATCGTATGATATGGTAAACCTAATATTTTCTTAATATCCAATACACCTTATCCTATGATAAACCTAATCGTATCCTACTCTCCACTACACCTTATCATATGATAAACATAATCGTATCCTACTTCCCACTATATCCGAATGACAAGTAAAAGAGGCTCATCAATAAACTCGCAACTATGGGGATTACCATATTGATCCCTTCCTCATTGACCAAACTGCTGCGCCGCATCCAGCTTCCATTAGCTGTAACAGGAACAGAATGTGGGGCTCTTTATGGGTCTGTTTCACCTGACTCTAACCTTAACCCTAAACATAACCCTAAGCCTATCCTTAACCCTAACCCTGAATCTAACCCTAAACCTAACTCTAACCATAGCCTTAACCTAACCCTAGCCTTAACCCTTACCTTAAATCTAAACCTTAACCTAAACCTAACTCTAACCATAGCCTTAACCTAACCCTAGCCTTAACCCTTACCTTAAATTAAACCTTAACCTAAACCTAACTCTAACCATAAACCTAACCCTAACCTCTAACCCTGACTCTAACACTAACCCTGACCATGACACTGTCCCTAACCCTAAACATAACCCTAAACCTAGCCTTAACCCTAACCTTGAATCTAACCCTAAACCTAACTCTGACCATAGCCTTAACCCTAACCCTAGCCTTAACCCTAACCTTAAATCTAACCCTAAACCTTAACCCTAACCCCAACCCTGACCCTACCTCTAACCCTGACCCTAAGCCTAACCCTAACCCTGACCTAACATTAATCCTAACTCTAACCCTGAACCTAAGCCTACGCCTTAACCTTAACCTGAACCTGACCCTAAACCTTAACCCTAACCCTGACCCTAAACCTTAACGTAACCCTACCCCTAACCCTGACCGTAACTACTTTTCCCTCTCTGTACGTACGCAACATTGAGATTAATACTGCATTTGAATCAACATTAAAAAAAAACACTGATGCGTGACATATTCCTGCGAAAACGTACACAGATCATGTCCGATATGTCCAACACACTAGGACAACAACTCAACGGCCTTACTGGCCGCATGCAGACTTACTGACTGAAGAGAAAACATGCAAACTGTGAGAAACAGTCGTCCATCAGTATCAAGGCCTGTAACACAACATTATAATCAAAGGAACAGTGGTAGAAACACGAGTGAGAGGAAGACCATGGATTTGGCAGACATATCATGTTTAGAAATGGGCGAGATACATTTTGATTAAAAGTAATTATTTAAAAAAGTAGAAATGCCGTCGGGAGTGAAGTGTTTGGCACTTATAGAAACAGACAATGCATACGTTACAGAGATGTGATTCTCCTACAATCTCATAAACGGGGAAGGGAACAAGAAGAAGAAGAAGTAGAAGAAGAAGAAGAAGGAGAAAATGAAGAAGAAGAAGAAAGCGAAGAGGAAAAAAGAAGAAGAAAAGAAGAAAATATAAGAAGAAGAAAGAGAAAAAAAAGAAAGGGAAGATGAAGAGAGAAAATAAGAAGAAATTGAAGAAGCAGAATGATAAGAAGAAAACAGAAAAATATAATGAAGTAAAAGAAAAAAAACGTAGAAGAAAACATCGAAAAAGATATATGTGAAGAAAGAAGAAGAAGAAGAATAGGAAGAAGGAGAAGAAGAAAGAAGAAGAAGAAGAAAGAAGAAGAATAGGAAGAAGAAGAAGAAAGAAAGAAATCAACAATGTAAAGATCGACCTATTCTTTGACTCAGAAACACGAAGAACAACACAAACTTTCATAAATGAGCGATGATGTAAAACAGAATGAATGAAAAAGTAAGTTTTAAGATCACTAACGTGGAACTGTTGGATAGGGCCAGGTAGACAACATCACGCATACAGTCTGGAAAAGATACCGGCATTTGATAGGGCGAACATTAAAGAAACCAACCGAAAGGTTAAAGAGGCAATCTTTGTTATGTAATCCTCATTGCACACGAGATGGACAGGTTAAAACGCACAATCAAGAAGAGGGATAGGGGCAAACACGAATAAAAACGGAATGATGGAGAAACTGAGGGATATTTTCAGGACAGATTGAAACTTGTTTTTGTTGAAGACTAATTCTCTGCAGGGAGTTGTAAAGGATTTAATGAATTTACTGACACAGAAGGAAATAATAAAAACACAATTTCACGTCTCCTCAAAGTCTAGTAATAAAAACCATGATAATTGATCATATCGGTTGATAAAGTGAATTGGATAATACCGGAAAGGTGAGTTTTGGAAACCTTTCAATAAAAGTAGAAATCAAAGGCGAGGTAAAAATCAACAAGGTAAAATAGATGATAAATCATAAGAAGGATAAAATAATTGATGATAAAGAAAGATAAATAAAGAGATGGATAAAATAAAAAAGGAAAATCAAGAACAAGATAACATAAGAAAATAAAGATGATAAATCGAGAGCAGGATAAAATAAGAGGGTAACGAGGATAAATCATGAACAGGATAAAATAATGGAACGAAGAGGATAAATCGAGGGCAGGATAAAATAACAGGGTAACGAGGATAAATCATGAACAGGATAAAATAATGGAACGAAGAGGATAAATCGAGGGCAGGATAAAATAAGAGGGTAACGAGGATAAATCATGAACAGGATAAAATAATGGAACGAAGCGGATAAATCGAAGGCAGGATAAAATAAGAGGGTAACGAGGATAAATCATGAACAGGATAAAATAATGGAACGAAGAGGATAAATCGAAGGCAGGATAAAATAAGAGGGTAACGAGGATAAATCATGAACAGGATAAAATAATGGAACGAAGAGGATAAATCGAGGGCAGGATAAAATAAGAGGGTAACGAGGATAAATCATGAACAGGATAAAATAATGGAACGAAGAGGATAAATCGAGGGCAGGATAAAATAAGAGGGTAACGAGGATAAATCATGAACAGGATAAAATAATGGAACGAAGAGGATAAATCGAGGGCAGGATAAAATAAGAGGGTAACGAGGATAAATCATGAACAGGATAAAATAATGGAACGAAGAGGATAAATCGAGGGCAGGATAAAATAAGGGAAAAGAGAGAATACATCAAGTACAAGATAAAAAAAAGAAGATAAAGAGGATAAATAAATGACAGGATCAAAAAAGAGAATAAAGTGGATAAATCAAGAACAAGATTAAATAAGAGGATAAACCAAGAACAAGATTAAATAAGAGGATAAATCAAGAACAAGATTAAATAAGAGGATAAACCAAGAACAAGATTAAATAAGAGGATAAAGAGGATACATTAAGGGCAGGATAAAATAAGATGGGATAGATCAAGGACAGGATAAACTACAAGAAGAAAAAGAGGATAAATCAATGCCATGATAAAATAAAATAACGATGACAAATTGAGGACAGCATGCCGGTAAAATTCGTAGCGCGAACAATCAAATGTGCTTATTTTTGATTGTGTGTTGTATCTATCTACAGGGGAGGGGGAGGCAGGTGTTTGGGAGAGGGGGGAGTAGAGGCCGTGCAGAGGGTGGTAAACATCTTTTATTTGTCATGTGGTCTATAGTGGTCTACCTGGTGTCCTAAATGAATCCGTTATACATTCTAACGGATCGTAAAGTTGACTCCTTTATGGTTTCACCTAATCGAATAGTTGACCGTGTATAGGTTCTACCAGATAGTATACTTCACTCTACCCAGTCTTCTCTCTGATAGTATAATCCTCTCCACAATATATTCTCTCTGATAGTATAGTCCTCTCCACAATATATTCTCTCTGATAGTATAGTCCTCTCCACAATATATTCTCTCTGATAGTATAGTCCTCTCCACAATATATTCTCTCTGATAGTATAGTCCTCTCCACAATATATTCTCTCTGATAGTATAGTCCTCTCCACAATATATTCTCTCTGATAGTATGGTCCTCTCCACAATATATTCTCTCTGATAGTATAGTCCTCTCCACAATATATTCTCTCTGATAGTATAGTCCTCTCCACAATATATTCTCTCTGATAGTATAGTCCTCTCCACAATATATTCTCTCTGATAGTATAGTCCTCTCCACAATATATTCTCTCTGATAGTATAGTCCTCTCCACAATATATTCTCTCTGATAGTATAGTCCTCTCCACAATATATTCATTCCGATAGTAAAGTCCTTTTTATTATAGTTCATACATGTATTTGTCAAACAGCAGTGAGAGCGCACACCCCTTGCTTACCTTGTGATTATTTGAAGACAAAAACACCTACCATTTATCGGTCCTTTCTATCACACGTGTGTCCATATGGTACATCTTCACACATTATTACGCAGCTTTCCAGCTACTAACCATGGCTCTAATATCATCTTTAGTGAATTCCATCATTAGCTTTTACCTGAAGAGGATGACATTCGTTTTTAACTTAATTATTTTCAGGTGAAAACTCGATCCCAGCATCAAATGTCCTCACAGAATCTGAAATCTGCCGAGCTGGGATTCAACAATTGATGAAACGTATTTTTTTAATATTTTCATTTTCATTCCTCGAAGAATGACTAAGTTGTAATGTATCTCGTTTTGTATAACACGCCTTTTATGTATCATTATCAATATCAGTCCCATGACCTAGACGGTCGTTAAGGCATAGTTATTGCAGTTTGTAGTACCACCTCCGCCATACAAGAACTGTATGTCTTGGGCCGCTACATAACTGACGGAGCGCATCTGTGAATTAGAATCAGGAAATGAGAGCGTTGACTAATTCATGCTAAGCCTTCGGGTTAATTTTTAAGTCTAGACATGCCCCCTATTGTTTCAAGTATAAATGTGCACCTTATTTATTGTTATAGAAGAAAATGCAGCGAGGAAGGGAAGCTAGCCTGATCAGAAGTATATACAACGATTCGGCTTTAGAAACCGCCATTATAAACATTCTTATCCCTTATCTTAGTGAGTTCAGCAGCTATAGTGCAATGATACTGAATTTTAACAAACCAGCATAGAACAAATGAAGCATTCACAATCCTTCGTTGTATACCTTTACGTCTGAGAAAAATTCAGGCTATGGGGCTCGCTAATTCCTCACACAGCTGGGATCAGATCACGTGGGCTGCAATTGGCAGCTGAAATTACCATCTCTTAAGAAGTCTCGCGAGACCAGTGACTTTATTATGCGACGTCTCATTGTATTTGAAGTAGATTGAACAGTTCCCTTTATAACTGTCCTGTCTTCCCTAACTATGTTAGTTACTCACTTACATCCTGATAGAATGGAACGTGTCCAGCGAGGGATTCAGCCCAGTGTTTTAACAGATTTGCGACTCAAACAGTCCTGTCCTTGGTGACTCACGAGCTCTTCCAACACTGAACACATGCGATGAGTGTGGCTACTTATACAATTATTGAATTAGATCTCGAGTCCTCAGTGATGAAGTTCTAATGTTCGATTCTAGTTCATCCAAAGAATATATTAGAACGCCTCTTGAACATATCACGCGATAACGAACGTGCAAATAATCAATAACAAATCGATAAGTAATATCTCACTGACCACACCTGGACACAAACACAACTGTGCCTACATTAGCACCATACCACCTTTGCCAGGGACAGTCAACAAACAATTACATCTAACAAATCACAACAAAAACAAAACATGTATTTAGATCATACACAACGGTTTGAATTGGCCGCCATTAAAAGGAAGTGGCCAGGAATGCGCGAGTCTCTATTTGCCAGTTGTGAAACAACAATTTATTGTAAACCAAGTTTTTCTATACTTCCACGAGAAGTTATACGGAAGTGCACAACCCCTTGAGTCGACTACCGCCTTCGTTAGAATCATTGAGGTTGAGCTCTGAAGACAAACGAGGAAGAAGAAGAGAAACATTCCGCCTGTGAATTTTGTTTATAAGTGGTTAGGGGAAAACTTCGAAAACTTTACTGGTAAACCCAAAACATTTCTACCCAAAACTTTCTGTAACTACAGCGCGCGGGACGAGAGGGCACGAGACTATGCGTGATTGGAATTTACCAAATGTAAATATAAAAGTATATATATACAAAGCAACTGTATATTCGTATTAAACAACTTTTGAATGACCTGGCTCGACAAACTGTCACAACGGTAGCTCAAAGACATTCTAGGTTACGAGACTGAGGATGATGATAAATGAACTGTCCAGGTTCCATCACGATTTGATAGGTCGCACTAGTAGAGGCTGTGTACACAATGTCAGCTCTGGGTTTTAGGGAAGTTAGTTAAAATAGGAGAAATAGAAGTTCACGCAAACGGACAACGGTCGTGTCAAGTTAAATCAAATCTGGTAACAATGTAGACCAAACAAGAAGCAGTGAGTATGGCTACGTGTTCAATAAATGCAAAGGAAACGGTGCACAGTAGGCGTTTCTAGTTAGTTAGTTAGCTAGTTAGTTAGTTAGTTAGTTAGTTAGTTAGTATGTTTATTCACATGTGATAGCTTAACTTGACTTAACGTTTTTATGCTGGTTTATAAGACTCATCAGAGCATGTAGACAAAAAGTCACATCTGCATCACCCTGCTCTAAAAACTATGCACTTCCAATCTATTCTTAAATGCATTAATTGTCTGTGCTTCCACCACCACTTGTGGTAATGCATTCCAAACTTTCACCACTCTCTGACTAAAAAATATACTTCCTAATATCTTACCTGGATCTTTAATTAGTTAATTTGTAGCTATGCCTCTTGTTCTTGTAGGTGGTTGTATTTTGAAGAAAAAAAACCCGTTATAGTCTAATTGTACCTTTCCTGTGATTATCTTATAAACATGTATTAAGTTACCTCGAATTCTTCTCACTTCTAGACACTGTAGGCATATCAGTTTTGTCGCTTTTCTTAGTATCATTTCCAGCATGTTTATATCCCCTCTACGATAAGGACTCCACACATTTACACAATACTCCAATCTAGGTCTAACTAATGCTTTATACAGTTTGACAATCACATCCTTACTCCTAAGTTTAATATTTCTTTTTATCCTACCTAACATTGCATTTGCCTTGTTCACTGCTACCTGGACTTGTTCATTCATTTTTCCTGTATGCTCTATTATAACCCCTAGGTCCCTTTCCTTATCTATCATTTTAATATTGTGCTCGCCCATTATGTAATCATGTTCGACATTGGATTTACCCACGTGGATGACTGTACATTTATCTTTATTAAAGTCCGTTTGACATTTTACATACCAGTCTCGAATTTTATCTAAATCTGACCTCAATTTATCCACTTCTGCTTTAGACGAGACATTACTACATAGTTTTGTGTCATCAGCAAATATTTCAATCATCGATCCTATATCATCAATGTGATTGCATGACTGTACAGACGATCTGCTTGTGATCGCATGACTGTACAGACGATCTGCTTGTGACAAACTATACCGGACGTAAACATCGTTAATAATTGAGCCGTCTTGCATTTTGTCCTTTTGTGCAGCTCGCTTTTCATGAACCACAGTAATGGATCTCAGCTCAGTGGTGAGAGCATCATGTGTGATGGCAGTGCGCTAGGGTGAGCGGTTCGGAGTAAACAGCTTCCAAACAGCGCCACTAATCGATAAAATATTAAAAGAAACTTTTAGAGTGTCTTTGTGTCTTTTCGTCCCCCCCCCCCCCCCCCCCCCCCGGCGAGCGCTGTGATGTCCTGTCCTGAGCTAAGCTCACAATACAGGTTCTCTAGGGAAGCGCCCACCTGACACGAGAACAACATACTAGGTCCATCTGAACTAGCTTTCTGAAGTCTGTAGCAGCGCATGGATGCCAGATAGTCTGGCCTTGCTGACTACATAATCAGACACTCTATGCTATCACCCGATCCTGAACATTCTACAAAGCCAGTTGACAAAGAAATGCTTGGCACAGGCTGTCCATGTTTCGCATGCGTACAAAAGGATGGTTAGCACATCAGCACGATTCACATTGATCTTGGTGGCAACACTGATTCCTGACGGTCTCAAACGTTTTTAAGTAGTCTTCCAAAAGCAGCCTCGCTTTGGAAATACGTTGTGGACTTACAATATTCGCTTCTTTGGTGGTAAAGGTAGGTAAAGCTATCACCTGGTTGTAGACGATCGCCCTGTTCAGTTATGTTTAGTTTGCGGTAGAGTTCTCCGGGTGCAGGTAAATAGATAACCTCCGTTTTCTCTACTTAATTACTTTTACATCGAACGTACCAACTTAATTTGCTCTGAAACACTGACACCAAATCATAGGCCTGAACGCTCAGTCTCTCGCTTTATTGTCAGTGCAATAAACAGAGGAAGACCCTACTTTACGTCCACACCAGACACAAAGAAGCATGTTTTGTTACAGCAACCTAGTCAACTAGGTGGCGAAGTGATACCGTTGGTTATCTGTAGAATAAAATAAATCGAACCTGCATAGTTATTGAAGGTCATTGAAGGGTCGTTTTGTTAGGGCCTTGGTTCGGTCACTGAGCCTATATGTGCTATAAATCAACTGTGGTTGTCCAAATGATAACATTTCCGAGAAACTTAAAACTGCACTACAGAGGGAAGTGTTAAAAACCACCTTCGTTAGTATGTCCAGGTATATAAGTAGATCCACTTCAACATGCTTCTAGAAAATCAATAAAGAATTATCATTTCCTGACGAATACCTCAGAACAAAAACAAATACAAGAGACCAGCCTAAACCGACAATACTTTCGTAGTGCAGCACTCTTTTTGTTTGCTAACACAGAGCATTGTACTGTGTTCCTCAGCTATGTCAGCACTCTTGTTGTTTGCTAACACAGAGCATTGTACTGTGTTCCTCAGCTATGTCAGCACTCTTGTTGTTTCCTTTATGAAAGTAGGCATTCAGAACATTGAAAGAAAAATAACAAAAACTTACATTAAAGTTTTTGGAAAAATATATTTTTTCTTGTTCGCATTGTTTCCTAACACAGAGCATAGTACTGTGTTCCTCAGCTATGTCAGCACTCTTTCCTTTGCCACTATCAGGCCCCCCCCCCCTCCACTGTACAGGATGTCCACATACTAGGACATTTAATCAGGTGTTCAGGGTCCTTGACGGGCCCACATTCGCAATATTCATTGTCTGCATATCTCCACTTTTCCAGACTAGACCCTCACCTGGACACACCTGTCCTTAACCTGTTCAGAGGTCTCCACATAGTGTATTGCAAATCATGTCCTGGTGCAGGGAATTCCGTGGAAAAGTGGTTAAGCCGTCGGCCTCGTGATCAGGTGGTGTGGTTTCGTCTCTGGACTCCGCCATCTTTTCCCCTGCATCTCGTAGTTGCCTCCTAGTCGTCTTGTCCTTGACTTGCCACTGAGGTCGGGCTGCTGGAGATGAGAGAGTGAGGATACAAAATATACAGTTAATCCTTACTAAAAATAGCGCTAGCAAAATTATGCCATCATCGTCTACAATGGACGGCGGCCATTGCTTTTGTCCTGCTACAAGTTCTTCTTTGATCTCCTTCCAACCTTGACCCTTCCTTTGGCGCCAATTTTCTATACGGCTGATCTCGGGATTTCGTTTTAAGGGCTCTACAGTCCGTAAACAGCTTGTCCGAGACCTCGGTCGTTTTCTTTCTGGTGGATGTCCTCTGATCACAGAACTGCTTTTGTCAGATAATATAAAATTCCCAGATAATAATAATGATATAATAATCCTCTTATGCGACAAGGACCCGTTGCGTCGCTCGCATGTGACCCCCGAATGATGACATAATTTCATGAGGCGCATAGCTTTGATGAGGTACCGGCGATCTGTCGCAGTCAGGTGATACGAGGAAGACTCCGGAAGTGTCTCTTTGTCGGACGTGACCTTTATCCACCCGTTATTTTGACAGGCATGTGCATGATCTGATTGGCTGTGCCATTCTGAAAGAGCAGGGTAACATGATAAGGAGGCGGAGATGGCTAAAAATAGAAACGATTCTTCGAGATGCGTTTGTCGGACGATCTCAGTGCGGCTAACTAGATCATACTTACATATTCATAAAATGCGCCTCTGACTGTATATTTACCGCTTCAAGATAATTCAGTTGTATTGAGCATATTTTGTCATCTTTCATAATAATTCCATTTCATTCATCCTCGTTGTACACCTCACTACATTACATGTTCACAATGTTTTGTAATTGTAAGTATATTATCATTTGGTAATTAAAGGAAAAAATATTATTAAAAACAAATTTTCTTAACATAAAATATGTATATATATATATATATAAATCAGGAAAAGAAGAAAAAATTCATAAAACGGGTCCAGATCAATTATGAAGGAAAATAAATATACTCGTTCACAAAATGGTCCCAGGAAAACAATTGGGCATATTTTGCCTAGGAAACTCGACAGTGTAAACCGAGGAACACACGAAAATGAAAATAGCAACCAAATACCTACGAAGGAAAGAAGAGGATCATCAAATGGTGAGGAACAACGGGAGGTGCATCACGGAAACACCAGGTTAGCTACAAACAGATACACACACAGATCCAAGCACTGGTTTATGCGTCTTAATATCGCCCAAATTGACTACGGTCTGGGTAGGAATAAGCGCGCCTCCCCCAGTAGAAACTAGTGAGGCAAACAAATACAATCCAAAAAAAATAATTTAAAAGGAAGAGGAAATGAAATATAAAAGTCTTGGAGGGTTCTGTTCAACTAATCTGCATAGAGACAAGACGAACTGTAGTCTCTTGGATCTGAATAAAACATACGATATCATTCCTGCCTTTATTCCGATATTTTCAGATAACGGTTGGATAGACAAAGCAGTAACCGCGCAATAAAACGAACCACTGAGAATAATACTCAGGAAATCTGGATGAACAGGTGGCGGAGACAGGTCGCAGTGTATTTAGGGATATGTCACAGCCAACAAGTAACGATGACATAAATAAACTACATAAATGAGATCAAAGTCTCATCTTTCAGTTCAGAAACGGACAAACAGTGGCAATAGCTAATAGAAATACATCAATCTCCAGCACATGTCCTTGCGCAGACATTGCTCTCGTCCTGATTAAACAGTTTGACACCTACTCGTTGAGGGCACAGTGCCCGCGGACACGAGGAAAAGATTCTTATAAGTACTGTAACAATTGTTGACACTTTACGGAGCAGTGAAACAACTGAAGAAGACCCGTATCTAAATAAGATTGCCATTGGCTATCAAGAGCAGGCTTGCTTAGCAACTATGGAATAACAACAACAACAAAAAACGTCGATATTTGAAGTTCATCTAATAGACATATATGACTTTGGACTATAATCTGATTGCCCATGCAGTACATGTATTCAATGTTTACTTTTAGGACGTGGCTGTAGTCGAGACGTAAAACACTCGCCTCGGAAATTGCGAGCTATCAAAGCGAGCAAGTTTCAAATGATCTCTAGTCTCAGGGGGCGGTAAAAACAGAAGGGCAGCATCCTGATTTACCTCCATTCGTTTAGACTTGTTGTCTTGGCACTGATCCAAGGTAGCTCGCGACGTGAGAGTGAGGTTGGCAACCAGCACAATTTCTTCATTACTTTAATCCAAATACAACGCAAGTTACGTCACAAATCAGCTTGCGTTGATTAACTAACTTTACGAAATTCTACTCACAATCGAAAGAAACCTTTGCACTTTCAGGATTTTGTTGTTGTTTTTTTGTTTTTTTTTGGCGTTCGCCTCATTTCTCGATTCCCCAAGGCGGTGTGCGTTGCACTGTGGTTTTTATTTTGCGCCTGTCGGCCCAGTGCATCCGACTTCAGCATGCATTTTATGTTAGGGCCTGCTTCCTCCTGCATTTTCTAAGGGTGTGCTTCCCCGGGATAACGGCCGGTGCTGTGGTGGGGATCGAACCCAGTACCTTCTGGTTGTGAACCGTGTCACTTAACCACTAGCCTACGCCGTCCCTCTTTCAGGATTTGAACCCTTATCTCTGTGGTCACGAGATCGCTATCTCACTCATCCGACCATCTGGCCTTTTCAGATGACAACTGCAAACAAATAACAAGACATTTATTTCGGGGTGATAACTAATTTGTTTTCATATTGTTTGTCTTGAATTTCCCTCCTGGCCTCATATTTCCCAATTTTTTCGGTTTTTGCCCTGAAAGTTTTGTTTGTGTACACAAAAAAACCACTCTTATTCCCGTAAGACAAATTATAGAGAACATTACAAAAAGGCATAAAACGTGACACACAATTCAATTTTTGACCAATTATATTCCCAGATACCAGACTTTCAATATTACAAGTCTTCGTGAAATGATGAAATCTGTAAGACCTGATACAAATGTATTTCACTATCTATTTGGTGTCATTTGGTTAGCATTTTTTTGTGTGAAGGTTTTTCGTTTAGCTGACTGACTTCTTCAAAATACAAATACATATATAGAAAGATTACAAATCCTTGATAACTAAAATCAATTTAATGTGGAGATTAATTCTCTCTGAGTGAGATGTATGCATGTGCAACATGTACATTTAATGATAAAAGATGATATGAGAAATGATGGCATGGGAAATGATGACATAGGAAATGAGGACATGAGAAATGAGGATATGAGAAATGAGGACATGAGAAATGATGGCATGATAAATGATGGTATGAGAAATGATGGTATGAGAAATGATGACATGAGAAATTATGACATGAGAAATTATGACATGAGAAATTATGACACGAGAAACTATTACTTCCGGTTGTTCAAGATGGTGGTTGGTTTTTAATTGACAGAACAGAGATTTATAACGTTTCAGATAAGTATTAGTGTTGATAATTAATTTGTGTAATAATAACATAGTTGTGATTGTAGTTTACTGTAGCATACGTATTTTCAAATATAGTGGCCTTGTTATAACATATAGTTATTGACTTGACATAATTAAATAGCTTCGAACAGTGAGCGGTAGTATCACTCAAGTAACACTAGGCCTAGTCGTTAGCAATACGTTGTAGAAAGGTAAACATCAGCGACATTTGTGTTTTTGTTTGCGTTGCTTTAAGAAGTATACATTGTTTTAGGTGCTGGAGATTGATGTATTTCTATTAGCTATTGACTCTGGTTTGTCCGTTTCTGAACTGAAAGATGAGACTTTGATCTCATCTATGTAGTTTATTTATGTCATCGTTACTTGTTGGCTGTGACATAACTTATTGGCTAACGGTAATAAATAGCATAATTAGTATGGCCACTAAGACGAGATGAAATGCTGCGAAGAAAGACCAAGTCAGATTGTGTGATTTGTGTGGCGAAAATGTTAGTATTACTAGTGTAGGAATATAAAGGCCTACAATGTTGGAAGATGAAGGAACCGTTTTATGTTGGATATGTAGAGTTGAAGAGAGGCATGCACAAATGGAGTGCAATATAATGGAAAATGAGATGAGATTGGAGGAGATAGAAATAAGGCAGATGGAAATAGAAGGGAAACAAGTGAAAATGGAGGACATTTTAAAGAAGCTGCAGCCAAGGTGTAGTCAAGGAAGTAGGGAGATTTGAGTGAGGAAACAGTTCACAGGGCAGAGAGCTTTGGAGAGAAGTATGCACATATAGGGGAGGGATCAGTATTGGTAGTAGGAGATTCAATGGTGAGAGAGGTTGGCAGACATTTGTCTAAACAACACATGTTCGAAAGAATGGATATTGGGGGGGGGGGGGATAGAGGACATAGAGGGGAGAATAAAGAGGATAGATGACTAAGGAAACAGTCATGTGGTAGTATTGGTAGGAACAAATAATGTAAAGAGAGAAGGTACAGAAATAATTATGGATTAATATAAAATTCTTATGGGAACACTTAAGGAAAAAAAGTTTAGAAAGGTCACAATGATGGGCATTTTAGATAGAGCAGATGGTTCAGACTATCTAGATAGCAAAATAATAGGTATCAACCTTAGGTTACAGGTGATGTGTGCAGACATGGGAATGGAATTTCTTGATGTGAAAGTAGACAAAAGTAAAATGTTAGATAGGGGAGGTTTACATCTAAATGAGATAGGACAGCATGTTGTAGCAAAGTATATGTTCACTCATTGTGTTAGAAATTTAAACTAGTAAGGCCTATGAAGTATGAGACTAAAGATAGGCCTACAACAGGGTGCTATAGAGGATATAGTCAAAGGGGAGAGTTGGTGTCAGGGAAGTGTGAAATAAATAGTGGAAAAGCAAACACTAAAATGATAAAGCAGAAGCAAAAAGAGAAAAACCAACAACATAACAAACTAAAATGTTTTTATGCAAATGTGAGAAGCATAGTACATAAAAGAGAAAAATTGGAACTGTATGTAGAAGAAGAAAAACCAGATATAATAGGGTTAACAGAATCATGAACATATGAGGAGATTGCAGATAGAGAACTTGAAATAGAGGGATATACAATGTTAAGGAAAGATAGGATAATTGGAGACAAGACTAAGGGAGGTGGCGTTTTATTATACTGTATAAATTATGTTAATATAACGATCAAAGATGATTTATCATGTGGTAACAAAAATTAAAGTGTAGGGGAAGAAATAGAAAGCGGGGGTGAAAAAACAGTGATTGGAGTGTTCTATAGATGTCTATCAAGTCAAAAAGGGGAAGACGAGGAGCTGATTAGTAGCATAGCAAAGGCAAGTGAAGGGAAATTATTATTAATGGGAGATTTCAACTTTCCAGAAATAAAATGGGATATGGTAGAAGCACTTGTAGAGTCAAATCCTTTTGTTAAGTGCATAACTGACAATTTTCAAACTCAACATGTAGAAGCAGCCACCAGAGGCAAAAAAATACTGGACCTAGTTTTTAATACAGAGGAAAATATGATTGAAAACGTTACCGTTGGGGAACTGTTTGGCTCAAGTGACCATCAAATCATCCGTTGGGATCTTTTTGCAGAGAAAGAAGTAAACATAAACACGCGAACATACGACTACTCTAAGGCAGATGTTAAGCGGATGAAAGAGGCAGCGAACCACATAATCTGGAAAGATATTGTCGTAGGAACAGATGTTGAACAGGAGTGGGAGAGTTTTAAAACAGTTCTAGAAACGCTAAAAGAGGAATGTGTTCCATGAAGGGAGGTAAACCCCAAGCGTAAAAAGTGGATAACTAGATTTGTAGTGAAATGTGAAAGAGCGGAAAAAAAGCATGGAACAAATATATAGAGGCAGGTAAATCAAAAGAAACATGTAAAATATTTGGACAAGCAGAACATATCTCAGAAAGCGAATAAAACAGCAAAAATAGACTTCGAAAAAAAAACTTGCTCAGAGGATCAAGACTGACAGTAAAAGCTTCTTCTCTTATGTTAGAAATAAACAAAGAACGAAAGACAAAGTAGGCCCTCTCATAGACAATACAGGGAAAATAATAAGTGAGAATAGGGAGGCAGCTAATCTACTCAATCAGTACTTTGGCACAGTCTACACAAAAGAGGACTGCTCCAAGATCCCAGAGCCTATAGATATTTTTCAAAGAGACATGGATACAGCGGGATTAAGATCAATCTGTATTACAGAGGAAATGGTTTTTAAAAAATTGGAGGGGTTGAAAGTGAATAAATGTCCAGGTCAAGATGGTATTCATCCAAAATTGCTGTATGCAATCAGAGACCAACTAGCAAAACCATTGGCTATATTATGTTCTCAATCACTTACAAAAGAGATTGTTCCACGGGATTGGAAAGATGCAGGAGTGATCCCCTTATTAAAAAAAGGCAAAAAATCTGATCCAGCGAATTATAGGCCGGTGAGTTTAACGAGCATAGTCTGTAAATTGTTAGAGTCAATAATCGAAGAAAACATTGTAATACATTTACACAAATTTAATCTAATTAGAAATAGTCAGCATGGATTTACTAGAGGGAGATCATGCTTAACAAATCTATTAGAATTCATTGAGAAGGTTACTAAAATCATAGATAAAGGGGAGCCAGTGGACGTTATTTATCTAGACTTTGCAAAGGCCTTTGATAGAGTACCTCATCAAAGATTATTTCGAAAGTTACAATCACATGGAATAGGTGGGGAAGTTGCCAAATGGATTGCAAATTGGTTAACGGGAAGAAGGCAGAGGGTGGGCATAAATAAGGAGTGCTCTGAGTGGTGTGAAGTGAAAAGTGGTGTGCCACAGGGCTCGGTTTTGGGACCAATTTTGTTCTTGATATATATAAATGATTTGGACATTGATATGGGATCCATGATTGCAAAATTTGCTGATGACACAAAACTATGCAGTAGTGTCTCATCTAAAGCGGAAGTGGATATATTGATGTCGGATTTAGATACAATTCGAGAATGGTCTATAAGCTGGCAAATGGAGTTTAATGTAGATAAATGTACAGTCATCCACATGGGTTAATCCAACATGGAACATAATTATAGAATTGGAGAAAACAATATTAGAAAGATAGATAAGGAAAGGGACCTAGGGGTTATAATAGATCATACAGGAAAGGTGATGGAGCAAGTTAAGGTAGCAGTGAAAAAGGCAAATGCTATGTTAGGGATGATAAAAAGAAATATTAAACATAGGAGCAAGGAAGTGATCGTCAAACTGTATAAAGCATTAGTTAGACCTAGATTGGAGTATTGTGTACAGGTGTGAAGTCCTTATCTTAGAAGGAACATAAACATGCTGGAAAGAATACAAAAAAGGGCGACAAAGATGATAGTGGGATTCCAGAATTACAGTTATGAGGAACGACTCAGAAAAACCGAACTACAGTGTCTCGAAGAGAGAAGAATTCGTGGTGATTTAATACATGTTTATAAGATGATCAGAGGAATGGATAAATTAGATTATAACAAGTTTTTTTTTGGTGTCTGCTTGGAATGCATTGCCAGGGGAGGTAGTGGAGGCGGGGACAGTTAATGCATTTAAGAATAAACTGGATGCGCATAGCTTTCAGAGCAAGGTGATGTAAATGTAACTGGTTGTATACAGACTCTGCAGGTCTTCTAAGCCAGTATAAAGACGTTAAGTTAAGTTAAATGATGATATGAGAAATAATGACATGAGTAATGATGACATGAGAAATGATGACATGAGAAATGAAGATATGAGAAATGATAGTATGAGAAATGATGGTATGAGAAATGATGGTATGAGAAATGATGGTATGAGAAATGATGACACGAGAAATGATGACATTAGAAATGATGACATGAGAAATGATGACATGAGAAAAAAAGGCATGAGAAATGATAGCATGAGAAATGATGACACGAGAAATGATGACATGAGAAATGATGACAGGAGAAATGATGACACGAGAAATGATGTCATGAGAAATGAAAACATGAGAAATGATGGTATAATAAATAATGACATGAGAAATGATGACATGAGAAATGATGACATGAAAAATGATGACATGAGAAATGATGACATGAGAAATGATGACATGAGAATTGATGGTATGTGAAATGATGACATGAGAAATGATGACATGAGAAATTATGGTATGAGAAATGATGGTATAATAAATAATGACATGAGAAATGATGACATGAGAAATGATGACATGAGAAATGATGACATGAGAAATGATGGTATGAGAAATGATGGTATCTTCTTCTTCATCTTCTTCTTCATCGTACGCAGTCAGACAGTAACCATTATTATTTTTTTCGAAAAAGGCAGCGGTCATCCTGAGGCTGTCGATACTGCCATAGAGCTTGTCTAATGTTGCCACTGGTGATGGCCACATCTGCTCTCCCTCTGATCCTCGTATATCGGGCAGTTTTGCAGCAAATGCTCAGCGGTCATTTTCATGGTACCACACGGGCATTCGTCGGTGCCACCTATCTTCAATTTGTTGAATAGGTGGTAACTAAGTCTATTGTGGCCAGTGCGAAGTCTGAAGACCACGACCTGCTCTCTTCAGTTTACTGGTAATGGGCATCGTTTTTGGTGTAACCAGTATGTTCGGTTTCCCATTTGGTCATGTATCTGGCTCTATGAGCCGTTTAGACTCTAGGTACGTCATTCTAGTATCTGGTTGTGGTAGTCTTGCGCCTTCTTTTGCCAGTCTGTCTGCCTCCTCGTTGCCTTGGATGTTGCAGTGCGATGAGACCCACTGTACCACTACCCTTTTTGGTGCGGACTGCTGGCATAGTTGACAGAGTACTACTCTTAGATTATTAAGTTCAGTATTTTTCTGGCTTTTTAGCGCTGTGACTACGGCAAGGGAATCTGTAAGCAGGACTGTATGGCTTTCATTCCTTTTACCTGTCACCATTTCTTCCACTGCCGCCCTCAGTGCCTCTGCCTCCGCTCTAAAATTGCTAGTGTATTGTCCAGTAGCGAATGACAGTGATGTTTTTCTGCGATTTGATAGGTTCAGAAATGCTCCTGCCCCTCCGTTCTGTGTTGTGTTTGTTACAGAACCGTCGGTGTATGCATGGGTTCAGTCCATGCTTGGGTAGTTTTCAGTTATGTAGCTCAGGGTAGTATCTCTTCTTTCTTTTTCAGTCTGGCAGTTTTTGTTTCCAATACCTGGTATATTTTCTACCACCTCTGGAAATATAGCCTGCCTCCAGGTAGGTTTTCGTACGATAGGGATGGGCTTTGGTGTTGTTAGTGCGTTCATGGGATCTTCGTGCATCTTTGCTTTGGCTATTTCTGCAAAGTTTCTCCGCTTTAGTTTCCCATTTCCGAAATTGTTTAGTCTCTGGTGCATTGGATGGTCAGTCAGTCTTCTGAGTTTCTCTGATTGCAGCTGGGCTCTGCAGTCTCTTCTGTCGGTCATGGGTTGCAGTTTTGTAATCTTTTCAAGTTCTACAATTGGCGTTCACTTCATGCCTCCTGTTATAACTCTCTTGGCTTGGTTTTAGAGTTTGGTAGTTTTATTGAAGTTCGCCTTGGCTGCTGTTGTCTATGCCGCAATGCCATACTCGAGAACTGGTCTCACTCTTCCAGTGTACAATTTCGTTAGTATACGTTCGTCTGCTCCCCAGCTTGTGCCAGCAAGTTTCCTCTTGATTGCCATTCTTTCTCTGGCTCTCATTCGGTTTCTCTCGATCTGACTTTTCCATGTCATGCGCCGATCAAATGTGACTCCCAGGTAGTTTAGGTTGTCGTTTGGCTGCAGGCATATGCCGTTGAGACTTAATTTGGTGTTTTGGGGTTTGATTGATAGAGAGAATATTGTACATGTCGTTTTTTCCTCGTTTATTTTGTCCAGTTATGAGTTCGCCCACTTTTCCAGCGATGTTAGGGCCTGCTGCATCCGATTTCTTGCTATGGTGAGATTCTTTTCAGAGGTCCACATAGCCAGATCGTCTGCAAACATTGAGCTTTGGACTCTTCTTGGTATATTCTCTGTAATGTCATTTATATACACCAGGAAGAGTGTGGGTGACAGTACTACCCCTTGGGGTACTCCCTGCGCAAGTGTCACATTTTTGCTCATCTGCCCTTGTACTTGAACTCTGGTCGTTCTGTTTTTGAGGTAGTGACTTATCCATTTGTACATTTTCCCACAAACTTCACTTCTTCTTAGCTTGACTCTAAGTCCCTCTTTCAAAACTCTGTCAAATGCCTTTTCCAGGTCCACCCAAACCGCTACTGTGTGTTTCTGTGCCTGGTAGGCATCTTCTATTTCCTGGGCTATGAGGATGACCTGGTCCTCAGTGGATCTGTGCTGTCTAAAGCCGGCTTGCTGTGGAATTAGTATCCGTTTTTCTTCCAGATGCCACATCAGTCTGGTGTTTATCATACGTTCCATCAGTTTGTCGAGACAGCTCAGTAGGCTGATAGGCCTGTATCCATTTGGATCTGTTTTGTCTTTTCCTTTCTTTGGTACTGGTACAAGTACTGCGTCTTTCCATGCCTGGGGTACAATTCCCCTTTTCCAGCTTTGGTTCAGGACTTATAGCAGTTTCCTCTTTGCTGTTTGGCCCAGCCCCATCAGCATTTCGTTTGTTATCCCGTCTTTTCCGGGAGATTTCCTTTTCTGTAATGTTCTCATGGCGTCTTCCATTTCAAAATGATGGTATAAAAAATGATGGTATGAAAAATGATGATATGAAAAATGATGGTATGAAAAATGATGGCATGAGAAATGATGACATGAGAAATGATGACACGAGAAATGATAACATGAGAAATAAAAGTATGAGAAATGATGATATGAGAAATGATGGCACGAGAAATGATGTCACGAGAAATGCTGGTATGAGAAATAATGATATGGGAAATGATGACACGAGAAATGATGACACGAGAAATGTTGGCATGAGAAATAATTGTATGAGAAATGATGACACGGGAAATGATAGTATGAGAAATGATGCGTGAGAAATGATGGTATGAGAAATGATGGTACGAGAAATGATGGTATGAGAAATGATGACATGAGACATGATGGTATGAGAAATGATGACATGAGAAATGATGCATGAGAAATGATTGTATGAGAAATGATGGTATGAGAAATGATGACATGTGAAATGATGGTATGAGAAATGATGGTATGAAAAATGAGGGTATGAGATATATTATGCGAAATGATGGTATGAAAAATGATGCGTGAAAAATGTTGGCATGAGAAATGATGTTATGAGAAATGATGACACGGGAAATGATGACATGAGAAATGTAAAAAAAGTAAAGTAATGTATCCCATAGCATTACTGCCATAGGGGTGTGAGGTGTTAGCGATCTCACATTTCAAAGGCTCAGCTATATGAGAGCGGTAGCCATCTCCTCTCCCTGGCCGCTTTTACTTTCCGGACTGAACCGGTACCCATTTAAGGCTGGGTCGACCGAGGAGCCATTGCGGTCTGAAAAAAACATTACTGCCTCAACTGGGGAATGAACCCAGGACTACTCAGATGCGAAGCCAGCGCGATAACCACTGCGCTACGCGGCTCCCTATGAGAAATGATGACATTAGAAATGATGGCATGAGAAATGATGACATAAACACTATAAGAACGATTTTCTCAGACTATACCAGAGAAGTTCATGCCTTTGGAAGACAAAATATATCCATATATTAATAGCATCTACAAATTAATGGCGCAATTGTCCACCTTTAATGGAGCGAAAGTGGTGCTCCAGTGGATACCTGGCCATGCCGGAGTCCAAGGAAATGAGAAGGCTGACGAGCAGGTCAGAAACAGGGCGTCGCTACCACAGCGACCACCTACCATCACACTACAGACATGCAAGCAGATCAAGAAACAAACAATACACATGAGTGGCTAGACCAGTGGACCACATACCAAACAGACCGAGTATATTTCGAACACCAAGCAAAACTAGATCGACAAGACCAACCTAAGAAGGTGAATCTAAGAGATCAGAGTTCGATCTTCAAGCTTAGAACAGCCCATGCCCCTCTAAAAAAACATCGGGATATATTAGACCAACTATATGAACCAAACTGAAGATTCTGACACTACCATGAGGAGTCAGTCGAGCACCTCCTGACTTTGAGCCCAGGGCTGGGTGATCGGCGAAAGTGGTTGCTCCCACCCCACTGTACACAACACATTCTACACGTCACTACAACAATTATGTGCTTTTATCCGAGAGGCATTGGGCCGACAAGAGCCTTCAGCTCACAGCTAATGAAATCACATCATCATCATCCGGGGAATCCGTGGCGAAGTGGTTAAGCCGTCGGCCTCGTGATCAAGTGGTGTGGATTCGACCCTAGACTCCGCCGTCTTTTTCACGGGTGGTTGATGAGGAGTCCCCTGCATATTGTAGACGCCCCTCTAACCGCCTTGCCCTTGACTTGCCACTGGGCTCGGGCGGTTCGAGACGAGAGAGTGAGGAAGAAAAGTAGCGCACAAAATCCTTACTAAAAATAATAGTTGTCCATCACAAGTGATGAAGACCACTCTCTTTGTTCAGCCGTGTGGACAGTCGTATCTCTTGCTGTGTCAGCTGAAATGGGTGACTTGCGCGGGGATTTGGATTAAAGTGAGGAAGAAACTGCGCCTTTTGTATACCTCACTCACAGAGCCTAGGCTACCTTTTGCCAGCGGCAAGACATTCATCGAGACGACTGGAGATAGCATATGATGCAGAGTTTGCCTTAGGGTTACCACCGAAGCCTTTCCGTAAACATGTAACCCGCAGGGTAGAAAGGTGGGATGGCATATAACGCAGTTTGTCGTGCCTTTTCGATAACCACAAGAGGTCGTATGGACAACACTCAGCGTGTGAGTGGGTCTCGCATCTCTCCCCAGCTGTATTCATCTCATCATAGTAGCATCTAAAATTCCCTCACGCCAAATTCGTGAAGGTGAACCGGCAAAACTAATCCGTGAAATACGACACAGGTATTAGGGTATTGCCATTCAGCCGGCGTCCAGACCAGGATAAACGGATGGAAGAAATCACAAAAAAACAAAAAGAAAGAAATGACAAGTCCAGACGGAACACACCACCACGTTTCCGTGAACAGAAGTGTAAGTCGTCGACTAGTGTGAATTCCAGGCAAATCCGTGGTCTGGCGGCATTTATAATGATCCAAAACAGTAGAGAAATGTAGACTCGCAGCCAGTTGTGGCGCCATCTTTGCCAGATTTTTGTTGTTGTTTTCTTTTGCGCTAGCAAAATTAATTATGCCATCATCGTCTACGATGGGCGTGGGCTTTGCTTTTGCCATCATCATCCATAGTGCAGAACACATCAAACATAAAAAGGGATAGCTCAGTTAACTTTTGAGAAAACAACCTAATTAAATATCACTGCGCGCGTATAGCAAAATTATGTCTGCTTTAAGAGAGGAAGATAAGAGACGTGGATAAAAGATGACATTAAATAAATCTTAAAATAACTAGGGGACCCCACTCACACAGCGGCACACGTGGGACAAGAACCTGAGCTTCAGGACTTGGTGCTGCTTAACGGGGGCAACATTTTACGGTAGAAAGTGAATCAGGCAAAATATTACAGGAGAAAGCGAATCAAGCAAAATATTACAGGAGAAAGCGAATCAAGCAAAATATTTATTACAGGAGAAAGCGAATCTAGCAAAATATTACAGGAGAAAGCGAATCAGGCAAAATATTACAGGAGAAAGCGAATCAGGCAAAATATTACAGGAGAAAGCGAATCAGGCAAAATATTACAGGAGAAAGTGAATCAGGCAAAATATTACAGGAGAAAGTGAATAAAGCAAAATATTCACTGAGAATGTCAATCAGGCAAATACTAAAAGAGAATGTAAGGCAAGCAAAATATTGAAAGAGAACACAAATGAAGTATATTATTAACAGAGAACGAAGATTACTCAAAATAGTTTAAAATAATGTAAATCGTGCAAAATATTTAAGGAATATGGTAACTAAGCAATACGTTAAAGGAGAATGTAAATAAGGCAAAATATTTTAAATCAAGGAAATTATTCACTTAGAAAGTAAGTCAAGCGACGCATTCAGTCAGAGGGTGAATCACACAAAATATTCAATGAGAATGTAATTCAAAGTAAATATTCAATAAGATAGTAAATCAAGCAAAATGTGGTAAATCGAGCAAAATATTCTTCTTCTTCATCGTACGCTGTCAGACGTCAACTTGAATGTGTTCTAAGAAAGCAGCTGTCATCCTGAGGCTGTCGACACTGCCATAGAGCTTGTCTAGTGTTGGCACTGGTGATGGCCACATGTGCTTTCTCTGGTCCTCGTATGTCGGGCAATTTTGCAGCAGATGTTCAGGGGCAATTTTACCTGTACCACAGGTGCATTCGACAGGGCCACCTATCTTCAATTTGTTGAATAGGTGGTACCTCAGTCTTTTGTAGCCTGTGCGAAGTCTGAAGACCACGACCTGCTCTCTTCTGTTCAACTGGTAATAGGCATCATTGTTTGTGTAGCCATTATGCTCTGGTTCCCATTTGGTCATGTATATGGCCCTAATAAACCTTTTGGACTCTTCATAGGTCACACTAGAATCTGGTTGTGGTAATCTTGCACCTTCTTTCGCCAGTCTATGCCTCCTCGTTGCCTTGGATGTTACAGTGGGATGGAACCCACGGTACCACTACTCTTTTTGGTGCGGACTGCTGGCATAGTTGAAAGAGTACTGCTCTTACATCATTAATTTCAGTATTTTTGTGGCTTTTTAGTGCTGTAACCACGGCCCGGGCATCTGTAAACAGGACTATCTGGCTGTCCTGAGCAAAATATTCAATGAGAATGTAATTCAAAGTAAATATTCCATAAGATTGGAAATCAAGCAAAATATTGTGAATCAAGAAACATATTGTAAATCAAGCAACATATTGTAAATCAAGCAAAATATGTAAATCGAGCAAAATATTCAATGAGAATTTAAAACAAACGGCTAGCAGTATAGGTAACATTATGAGAAGGAGCCAGGTTTCAGAATGAAGAAGAGATTCTGAACGCTGTCATTGATGGGTGTGGAGGTGCATTTGCTCTCAATTATGTGTAAATGGATCGATGCGATGGAATAGCCACTGATAGCAGTGTTTCACTTGGTCTTCTTACAGCATGGAAGTCCTGTTTAACGTGAAATGAGGAAATGTGTGAGTCTCTTGTGCGCTGAATAAACATTTAATGCTTTACATAGATAAAGTCATTAGTCGAGGGAGGTTATACATTTAGAAGAGAAAATACGCTGTTTTGAAGGCAGTCAGACGGCATGCAAGAACCGAAGAAAGAGAGTGAGAGAGAGAGAGAGAGAGAGAGTGAGAGAGAGATAGAGAGAGAGAGAGAGAGAGAGAGAGAGACTTGTTGAAGGGCAAGAATTGACAGAACATGCCAATTATCTTTGTTTCGTTGACGACAAGCGGATGTGCCATGCCTTAAGGCGAGTTCATATGTTATATAGTCCAACTGTTCATATGCGATAACAACCAATTTTTGTTCAGGACAACAAATCAACCATTAAAAAGTAAATAAAAGTAAGGACAATAAAAAGAGTAGAAGAAACGAAAAACAAAGAAGGAGAAAAAGAATAACAAGAAGAAGAAACAGAAAAACGAAGAAGAAGAAGGGAAAGAAGAAGAGTAAGGATACGAAGAAGGTAAAAAAGACGAAAAAAAATATAAAGCTAGAATACAAAGGAGAAGACGAAAATATAAAAAAAGGAGAGGACGAAAATATAAAAAAAGGAGAATAAAAGGCACTTGGACAGGATAAATAAGAGACAGATTAAGTGAGATGCAGGAAAAATAAGAGAGATGAAGAAGACAAAGAAAATATTAACGAAATGATTGCCCACATGAACATGGAAGGTAAACACGACGTAAATATAAGGAAGATACGAAAAGAAGAGACAGACCAAACACACAACATGTTTCCGAAGGCCGTCCTAATCAATTCACAAGGAAGCTAACCGGATTAATGTGCAACTAAGAACAAATATGTAAGAATATTAAACAATGAACAACATTAAACATCGATTTCCCTTCAGATCCTGATTGTTCCTGAGCCAGAATTAACAAAAACAAATGTCATTTCAAACGAAATAAAACCACATGTAGCTGTTTCCAGCAATAATTGCGAGCTCTCGGAGGAGGGGGGGGGGGGGACACACACACACGCACCCACGCAAACACGCACCCACGCAAGCGTGCGCACCACACACACTCACACACCCGAAACACACACACATAGACACAAACATACACACACACACATTCTTACAGAACACAAACCACGGAACTTTGATTTAATTATTGTCTGTTCACGCGATGTGTGTCAGATTTGGTACTCAGTGTATGTCTTTCTATAGGGCATTATAAGATTGTTTTAGAAAACAAATGGGCTGTATATTAGCGTCCAAGGTGGGAAATGTCAGAGAAGTAGTTCCTAAACGATCTATTTAAGGCATGTGTGTCGTTGTTTTCGGTCTTAATTCAACGTTAAGTAAAATTCACGGCTGACTTAACGAGAATTAAAACGAGTTTTCATTTAGAAGAGTTAATGAATGATGAAATAAGTAAGACAAGCAGAAGTCAGATAGTGGTAAATGCTTGAAATACATTGTCACTGGATGGGGTGGAGGCAGAGTTAGTTAATGTATTTAAAAACAGATTGGATGATCAGTCATTTATAATATTTGTGGTGTAGAATGAGCTGGTTGTATACAGACTATGTACAGCCTTCTACTCCAGTATAATGAAGTTAAGAAACGGAGTAAAAGAAGAAAAAGAAGAAGAAGAGAAGAAACAGAAGAAGAAAAGACGAATAACAAGACTGAATAGAAGAAGAAAAGTGAAAAATAAGAGGACTGAGAAAATGAAGAAAAAGTAGAGGAATAAAAAGAGAAGCAGAAGAATAATGAAGAAAAAAACAAGAAAAAGAAACAAGACAAAAAGAAAAACATTAGGAAACGATTATTAGAACATGAACGAGGAGAAGAAAAAGAAAATGTAAGAAGATAAAAAGAAAATAAGAAAAAGCTTGAAGCTGAGTAAGGAGAAGAATAGGAAAAATATGATATCGACGATAAAAGTAGATGAAGAAATAGAAAACGACGAAGAAAGATGAAAAGGAACGGACAAAAAAAAAAAGAAACAATAGAACAAAAATTAAGAAAATAAAAAGCAGCAGACGGAGAAGAAGGAGACAAATAAAAAAAACAATTATGAAGAAGAAGAAGAGGTTGAGGAAAAAGAAAAGAATTAAGAAAAAGATGCTGTTACTCTTTTGTGCGCCCTGAAAAGGGCGTGAGGTGACGGGTTGTAATAGCTTTCCTCTCATCCCGAGCGTGCTGATGAAGGGAGACCGGGGTAATCCAGGCGGTTCTGCTTTGCGTGGTTTCATCTGCGTGTCGCTCACTACTACGGGGATCACGCAGTCGATTTACATCTCATCAACCAGACAGCCTTGAGAACAACTTATTTCCAGGGAACGCTTCATGGGACAGAGATTGCAGTCTTCGTAAGTATTTTGTCCCTGAATCTGTCGCCACGTCATTGTCAGTATGTTGTGACTGACTGGACTACAGTTTCAGTTTCCCTTGAAGACGAGAACTAAGATGAAGAGGAAGAAGAGGAATATGAGGAATGGAGAAAAGGACACATATGCAACTAATTAAATTATTGATTGTCCAACTGCACATGACACGTATTTACAAATTGAACATTACAGTTTCGAAGAAGGTAACATAGAGAACAGTTGAATAACATGTATACGTAGGCCAAATCCTAATAAAATCACAAGAAAGATAAAAGACAATTAGAGAGTATAATTAATAGATATGTAAGAGGAGGAAGACTAACGTCTGGTGAGAAAATATACTGATCAGACATGTTAGTCAGGCTCAGGCAAAATATACTCATCAGACATGTTAGTCAGGGTCAGGCAAGATATACTGATCAGACATGTTAGTGAGGGTCAGGCAAGATATACTGATCAGACATGTTAGTGAGGGTCAGGCAAGATATACTGATCAGACATGTTAGTCAGGGTCAGGCAAAATATACTCATCAGACATGTTAGTCAGGGTCAGGCAAGATATACTGATCAGACATGTTAGTGAGGGTCAGGCAAGATATACTGATCAGACATGTTAGTCAGGGTCAGGCAAAATACTGGCCAAGACCCTCAACTACGGCTCCCTAGTAGCCCTCCCTGGAAACGGGCTGATTTCATGGCAGACTGGCTAACAGGATGAGGGATCGACATCATCCCCGTAGTAGTGAGTGACACGCAGATGAAGCCAAGCATAGCACAATCGTCTGGAGAACCCCGGTCCCCGTCACCAGCACGTTCGAGATGTAAGATAAGCTACTGCAACCCGCCACTTAACGTCTTTTTCAGCGCGCACAAAGGAGTAACCTACTCGTAGCGAGCATTCGTAAACAACAACAACAGAAACGTAAGAATATTAAACAATGAACAACATTAATCATCGATTTCACATCGTATCCTGATTGTTCATGAGCCAGAATGTACAAAAACAAAGTAATTTCAAACAAAATAAAGCCACATTTAGCATTTTCACGCAATAAAGGTGCGCTGTTGGGGCACACACACATTCTTAACAGAACTGAAAAACAGAACTTTGATTGAATTCGTGTCTGTTCACGTGATGTGTGTTGGGATTAAGTACTCAGTGTCTGTCTATCAACAGGACATTCTACGGTTGTTCTAGAAAACAAACGGGCTGTTTCTTAGCTGCGAAACGAGCGTCCAAAGTGGAACATGTCACAGAAATGGTGCTTATGTGGTCTATTTATAGCCTTTGTATCTCTGTGTTCTGTCTCAGTTCATCGTTAAGTAGAAACTCACGGCTGATCTAACGAGATTCAAAACGAGTGTTCCTTTAGAAAAGCAGATGAAAAAGAAGAAGAAGGAGAAGAAGAACGAGGAGAAGAAGAAGAAGAAGAAAAAGAAGATGAAGAAGAAGAAGAAGAAGAAGAGAAGAAGAAGAAGAAGAAGAAGAAAAATAAGAACAAGAATAGAAGAAGAATAAGGAGAAGAAGAAGAATAAGAATAGAAGACGAAGAAGAAGAAGGAGAAGAAGAAGAAGAACAAGAACAAGCATAGAAGAAGAAGAAGAAGAAGAAGAACGAGGAGAAGAAGAAGATGAAAAAGAAAGAGAAGAAGAAGAAGAAGATGAAGAAGAAGAGAAGAAGAAGAAAAATAAGAACAAGAATAGAAGAAGAATAAGAAGAAGAAGAAGAAGATAAAGATGAAGAAGATGAACAAGAAGAAGAAGAAGAAGAAGAAGAACACGAATAGAATAATAATAATAATAAGAAGAAGAAGAAGAAGAACAAGAATAGAAAACGAAGAAGAAGAAGAAGAAGAAGAAGAAGAAGAGGAAGAAGAAGAAGAAGAAGAAGAAGAAGAAGAAGAAGAAGAAGAACAAGAATAGAAGAAGAATAATAATAATAAAAAGACGAACAAGAATAGAAAACGAAGAAGAAGAAGAAGAAGAAGAAGAAGAAGAAGAAGAAGAAGAAGAAGAAGAAGAACAAGAACAAGAAGAACAAGAATAGAAGAAAAAGAAGAACAAGAATAGAAAACGAAGAAGAAGAAGAAGAAGAAGAAGAAGAAGAAGAAGAAGAAGAAGAAGGAGAAGAAGAAGTTTTTTTAAAAATGACAGAAGAACAATAAGGAACATAAAGAGGTAGAAGTGATGAGGAGCACACGAAAGTGAATGAGAGGAAAAAAAGAAAATAAAAATAAGAGAAGTAAAGAAATATGAAGGTATATGAGAAGGAGAATATGAAGAGAATGTTTTGTTTTAATATGAAGATGATGAAAAAGAGGACAGAGAAATAGGACGACGAAGAAAAAAGTGGAGGAAAAAGAGAGCTGAAAAGACGATAACATGCACAAAATAAGAAATGATCAATTAAGATTAAAGGAGCAGTAGAAGTAAAGATAAATAAACAAGAAATGATTAAGAAGAAGATGATCATAATTAAATGATTTCCAAAATAGAAATGAAACATTTACACATATTAAACATTAGAAAGATTCCAGAGTAAGTTAACGGAAGAACAACAAAACGAGATCCATCTAAAGGCCAAGTCCTAATCAATTGACAATGAAGCAAATCGAACTCTGTGAGAACTAATGAACAAATATCTAAGAATGTTAAACAATCAACAACATTAAACATCGATTTCCCAGTGCACCCTGATTGTTCTCTAGTCAGAATGAACAAAAACAAAGTAATTTCAAACGAAATAAAGCCACATTTAGCTGCTTCCAGCAATAATTGCTCTGTCTGACACACGCACACAAATTCTAACAGAAAACAAAAACATAACTTTGATAGAATTCTTTTCTGTTCATGCGATGTGTGTTGGGATTTGATAGTCAGTGTCTGTCTATCAATGGGACATTCTAAGTTTGTTGTAAAAACTACTCGGTGGTTGTCCTGTCAGCGAACGGATGTGCAAAGTGGAACATGTCACAGAAATAGTTTTTAAATAGTCTATTTATATATAGTCGGTGTCACATCGATACGTGCTGTGTGTTTTTTTTCGCCCTGAAACGAAAAAGTGATAAAGTAACTCGTAGCTTTACTGATGTTAGCGATCTCACATATCAAAGGCTTGGCTATATGTGCCATGTGCTTTCAAAGCCATGTGCGTTCAAAGATTCAGCTATATGTGTCATGTACGTTCAAAGGCACGGCTATATGTGCCATTTGCGTTCAACGATTCGGCTATATGTGCGATGTGCGTTCAACGGCTCGGCTGTATGTGCCATGTGCGTTCAAAGGCTTGCCTATATGTGCCATGTGCGTTCAAAGGCTCGCCTATATGTGCCATATGCGTTCAAAGGCTCGGCTATATATGCCATGTGCGTTCAAAGGCTCGCCTATATGTGCCATATGCGTTCAAAGGCTCGGATATATATGCCATGTGCGTTCAAGGGCTCGGCTATATATGCCATGTGTGTTCAAAGGCTCGGCTATATATGCCATGTGTGTTCAAAGGCTCGGCTATATGTGCCATGTGAGGTGTGTGAAAAAACATTTCCATCTCAACTGGTGAATGACTCTAGACAACTCAGATGCGAAGCCAGCTCGCTAACTACTGCGACGCGGGTCTCTGGGATAAACATGGAGTCCAGTCATTTATATTATACAAATACAGGGTAACGTTAAAATCATAATTTGCAGATGGTGGTGACTTAGCAACATCTTTAAGTCTTAACGTGGTGTTTTATTAAACTGTACTAATTTATTAATATAACGTTCAGAAAAGATATATAATCTAGCAACAAAAATGAAAGTTTATCTGGAGAAATTGAACGTTTAGGTGAAAAAGAAACAGTAGTTTGAGTATGCTAAAAATGTCCATCGCGTCAAAGAAGAAGATCAGGATCTGATTAGCGGCATAGAAAAGGCTAGTGCGGGGAAATTATTATTAATGGGGGATTTCAACTTTCCATAATTACAATGGAATATGGCAGAAGCTCTTTTCTAGTCAAAGTTAGTTAGTCAGTTTTCTGTCTACTTGTGCCGTTGAGCGTCGTGGGGAGCTTAAGTCGTCTGCCCTTCGACAAGTGTGTTTTGTCGGTCAATGTGACGCTATGTCGCTGCACAATCACTTCAATGTCATCTATCCACCTGCCTCGCGGTCGCCCTCTTACCCTGTAGCAAGATCTACCAGCGTTGTAATACATCAGTGGATGTTGATGAGGGTCTATTCCAAAGTAATTTCTGCCTGGAAATGTATTCGGTACAAGACGTAGTGACGACCAGATTTCGAATGTTTTCGTTCCGCATTCTGTCTCTCCTGGTAACACCGTGACCTTCCTCAAACACTTCATTTCTCACGCGCCCTGGACAAGGCCATGTTTGGCACTAGTAGCACTGAGGCGGCATACATATACTGTTTATCAGCTTTTGCTTTGTTGCCAAACTAATGCTCGGGTGTCTAAGCAGTGGTGACAGCTGATAAGTCACCGCGTATGCTTTCTGACACCTAGTCTCAAATTCCCTGTCGATCTAACGTCTGCCGAAAAAGTACTCCCCAAATACTTGAACTCATGGGCTTGTTGAATAGCAAAATCATTTAGACTTATCTTGAGTGACCCAGGTGTTCTGCTGATCATAACAATTTCTATTTTGTTCTCGCTAACTCGCATATTGTATTTAGCACAGGTAGTCGCAATGGCTTTTTGCAGTTTATTTTCATTGATGTGTCGAAAAGGTGTGTTGATGTGTGCATGACTGACAATTTTGTTATTCTTCTTCTTCTCGTTCGCCATGCTTTTTCCTGTAACACGTGAAGCCTCGTTCTCTTGATAAATGTGGAGAGTTGATTCAACATGGGGAAGAAGATATCAGAAGCAAAAACTAACTCGACCTAGAATATAAGTAAACGTAAAGTAAAGTAAAAGTAAAAGTAAAAGTAAAAGTAAAAGTAAAAGTAAAGTAAAGTAAAGTAAAAGTAAAGTAAAGTAAAGTAAAGTAGAGTAACCCATTGCATTACTGCCTTAGTGGTGTGAGGTGTTAGCGATCTCACATTTCAAAGGCTCGGCTATATGAGGCTGGTAGCCATCTCCTCTCCGTCGCCGCTTTTACTTCCCGGACTGAACCAGTACCCATTTAAGGCTGGGTCGACCCGGGAGCCATTGAGGTCTGAAAAAAACATTTACCTCCTCAAATGGGGAATGAACCCAGGACCACTCAGATGTGAAGCCAGCGCGCAAACCACATAGTATATACTACGGAGGCAAATACAGCCGTCTACAAGAACAGGCGGGCACCGCTATAAATTAATTAAATATAGGTTCAGATAAGATACCTGGAAATATTGTTATTAGTCAGAGAGTGGTGGATTCTTGGAATGCATTGCCACAGGAACTAGCAGCGGAAGGCTTAATTAACGGGATGAGTTACCGTTTTATACCTTCATTCAATGATGCATTTCTTTAGGTTTCATCTCATTGGTGCTCAAAAACGGATAACAGCTACTCCTCGGGGGTGTGTCATTATTGGGGCAGCCATTGCACGAGAGTGCCTGCATCCAAAGTTACCTCCAGTCGTCTCGACCAATAGTCTTGCCACTGATCCAAGGTAGCTCGAGAAGAGAAAGAGATGAATGACCAGTACAGCTTCTTGCCCACTAAACGGACTAAACGGTCTTGCGATGGACAATAACTTTATGTGTGCATGCATAAACACACACATGCACACACATACACAAACCACGTGCATATATATATATATATATATATATATATATATATATATATATATATATATATATATATATAAATGTATAGTAAAAGACAATAAGTATTATGCACTGCCGTCGGAGATAAAGTGTTAAGAAACAAAATAGTAATATGTTGTATGTTTGATGAGGTGAAATTGTCAGTTCCCTTCAACGCCGCTTTGCTTTCCCTTATAGGCGGTACTAATTTACTGCTGGGTATACTATGGCGTCTCATTTCGACAATTGATTCCGGTATATTTTCTGCTAAGTGACTAATGTTCTGCAGACAAAAAGACTTTATACCATTATGTAGCATGCCCTTTGCAGAACGTCGGTTCTCATCACAGTCTGACAGAATCTCATTCTCTTGCTAAATTCTCCAGCCTACCACAGAGAAGAGTCAGACCCAAGCATTGCTTTCCATCTTCGTTCCATCGCCTTCTTAGTCTACCTCTTCTAAATTATCCAGCTTACTCCAGAGTAGATGAGTCAGACCCAAGCATTGCTTTCCATCTTCGTGCCATCGCCTTCTTGGTCTACCTCTTCTAAATTCTCCAGCCTACTCCAGAGTAGAGTCAGATCCAAGCATTCCTTGAGATCTTGTTACCATCGCCTTCTTGGTCTGCCTCTGTTTCTCATGCCAGCACCATATCTTCCATTATAGTTCTCTCAAAACTGTTGTGTCTTTTGATTTTGCTAAATTATTTCAATTTTTTGTTCATGATGGAATTTACAAACCAGTTCTCTTCTATGTCCAACTCTTGTCTAATGTCTGCATGCATCTTATTTTCGGTCCATGGTATTCTGAGAACGTATATATAGCATTTCGACTCGACGGACTCTTCTTCTTCTTCTTCTTCGTATGCTGTCAGACGTCAACCTTTATTTTTTTCCAAAAAAGCAGCGGTCATCCTGAGGCTGTCGAAACTGCCATAGAGCTTGTCTAGTGTTGCCACTGGTGATGGCCACATCTGCTTTCTCTGATCCTCATACGTCGGGCAGTTTTGCAGCAGATGTGCAGCGGCCATTTTCCCAGTACCGCACATACATTCGTCAGTGCCATCTATCTTCAATTTATTGAATAGATGGTACCTCAGTCTATTGTGGCCAATGCGAAGTCTGAAGACCACGACCTGCTCTCTTCTGTTCAACTGGTAATAGGCATCGTTTTTTGTGTAGCCAGTATGTTCGGCTTCCCATTTGGTCATGTATCTGGCTCTAATAAGCCTTTTTGACTCTTTGTATGTCACACTAGTATCTGATTGTGGTAGTTTTGCACCTTCTTTTGCCAGTCTGTCTGCCTCCTCGTTGCCTTGGATGTTGCAGTGAGATGGAACCCACTGTACCACTACTCTTTTTGGTGCGGACTGCTGGCATAGTTGACAGAGTACTGCTCTTAAGTCATTAGTTCAGTATTTTTCTGGCTTTATAGTGCTCTGACTACGGCCAGGGCATCTGTATGCAGGACTAAATGACTTTAATTTATTTTGCATGTCACCATTTCTTCTACTGCAGCCCTCAGTGCCTCTGCCTCCGCTCTGAAATTGCTTGAGTATTTTCCAGTTGCCACTGATAGTGTTGTTTTTCTACCATTTGGTAGGCTCAGGAATTCCCCTGCCCCTCCATTCTGTGTTGTGTTTGTTACAGAGCCGTCGGTGTATGCATGGGTTCAGTCCATGCTTGGGTAGTTTTTCGTTATGTACCTCAGGGTTATGTCTCTTCTTTCTTTTTCAGTCTGGCTGTTCTTTTTTCCAATACCTGGTATATTTTCTACCACCTCTGGAAATATGCTGCCTCCAGGTAGGTTTGCGTACAGTAGAGATGGGCTTTGGTGTTGTTAATGCGTTCATAGGGTCTTCGTTCGTCTTTGCTTTGGCTATTTCTGCAAAGTTTCTCCGCTTTAGTTTCCCATTTCAAAAATTTTTTAGTCTCTTATGCATTGGATGGTCTGTCAGTCTTCGGAGATTTGCTGCTGAGCGCTGCAGTCTCTTCTGTCGAAGGACTCGATTCTCTTCCTTAAGGTTTAGGTAACTGTCCATGTTTCGCAGCCGTACTCTGTGATTCCTTACTCTTTGATATATGCTCTCTTGCAGTTTGTTAAAGAAGCTATTTTGGTATTTGTTATTAATGCCACTCTTGTTGGGTTGATTTAACTATTGATAGCGTTTTTGTGGGGGTGGGTTACAGTGGCTGCACTTCCATTTCGAAGGCCAACGATTCAAAACTAGACTTAAAGCTGTACCGTTCTGAAGATTATCTCCAGACGACTTTGCACGGGGTCCAGTAGGGTCAGTTCCAGTATCCAAGGTCGTATCGGTATTTAAGAAGAGCAACAATATTTTATGGTTTTTTTTATTGCGATCGCCTTATTTCTCAATTCTCCAAGGCGTTGCACTATGATTTTATGTTGCGTCTGTCGGCCTAGTGCATCTGACTTCGGTATTAATTTTATGTAAAGGTTTGCTTCCTCCTGCATTTTCTAAGGGTTTGCTTCCCCGAGGTAACGGCCGGTGCTGTCATCGGGATCAAACTCAGCACCTTCATGGTTATGAGCCATGTCACTTAACCACCGTCAGAGCAACAGTAACCAGCCAGGAAGGAAACGTCGTTAAGAGATGAATTAACTAGGTACACGTGGCTTCCACAACATCAGCATGATGAGGTTGCTAGTCGCAAACACAACCCTTTTTATTCTTCTCTGACAACATGGTTGGATTATAAGAATGGTCTATTCTTTTCCACCCGGAAACAACACGCGGGGAGCCGCCGGAATAGTACATCTGAATTAAATCAGCGTACTGCCGGATCAACATGGGAGCCTGGACAATACAATCAGTCAATCCTCACGCAGCCCAGCCTTGTGTTAGTGACGGGCCTAATTTCTGCCAGTCTTAAGTCTCGCTGTAGGCTTGTTCTTGCCGGACTGATCTTGTCTGGATAAATTAATTCATTTATGAAACGTGTTATTGGTAGGTGGCGGAGTTGAATGAGACGTTTCTTATATCGCAGTAAAACAGATAGCATGCGTGCCCTAGTCGCGTCATGGGATGTTTACCCGTACGTTGATTGGTACTTGCTTGTTAAAGAAAACGTATTGGACTGATAGGCGACAAGGCTGTTGATAATTTTGATATCGATGAAACACTGACCTTGTAGAAATATGTGTCGCGTCATTTGCTGTCTACCCTAACGTGATATTGGTACATGCACCATCTGGCGCACTAGTATCACCGATGGAGCTCAAATCGCAGAGAGTACAGCCATCACAGCAAAAGTGTGCTGCCTCCACAAGCAGCACGGACGATGTTTCCACAGCCGTCTCCCCACATGTGCGTCCTGAATGTGGCAGGATATGCCATCCCAGGATTGGACTTTACAGCTATCAGAGAATACATTTCGCAGCAATTGTCTGACGGTGTCGCCATGTTTGCTAGCGACGGGAAAGTGTTATTATTAGTTGGTGCATGTCTCTGACAGGGGAAACATAATTGAGCTATTGATACTATTATAGATTAGTCACAGATCAGATACAGATCTAGCTTGTAACAGTAAATATGACGGAAATAGAATCCAAGTTCGCTTTGTGCGAGTTTACCCGGAGGTTTATTGGTACGTATCTTTTGCATAAAACAATTAATATATTTGTTTACTGTGTCATAGATAATGTTGATTGACGGTTAGAACCTATCTTAAGCAGGCCTTTGAAAATCCTTCTTCCTTCACGACCGTCTTCAGACCTCGACTTTAAGAACTCTAAAAAAGGCAGCAATCGACTTGAGGCTCTGTACACTTCCGTACAGCTTCTCGCGGAAGGAAACTGGCTGTTCCAAAATGCTACTTCTTTTGTCGGTATATAGTGGGCAGGACTGCAAAATGTGTTCTGCCTACATCGGGGCTGTGACGCAGGTACAAAGGTCTGTAGTGCCAATTTTGAACTTGTTGTACAGATGGCATCTAAGTCTGTTGTGACCTGTGCGTAGCCGGAGAATTATCACCTGGTCTCGTTTGGAGAGTTGGTGGTAGGTATGGCTTTCTATGTGGTCAGAGTGGTCTTTTTTCCATTTTGCTTGTACGTGGCCCTAATGGCTGCTTTTGTCCCATCATATGTGGTTCTTGTATCACTCCGCTGTAGTGTCCCATCCTCTCTGGCGAGTCTGTCCACCTCCTCATTGCCTGGAATGTTGCAAAGAACCGGCATCCACTGGACTAGGCTCTAATCGTTTTTTCAAGATCTGGGACAGGGTTTCGAGTGAGTCTGCCAGAGCGTCGGTTTCAATTCTGTGCAAAATATACAAGAACGTAGAGAAATGCCCATACACTTCCATTGTCGAATGAGAGTTGTAGGGCCAATCGTCTAGTTTTGATGGGTTGACCCTCATGAATAAGAGTATCGGCTCTGCAACATGTATAAGCGGGTGGCTGTGACAGGACATGGCCGATCAAGTAGATCCGTTCCACTACTCCATGAATCTTTAACTTTCAAAATTCGGTCGCATTTCTTGGCAAGAGAAGACAAGTGGAGTTATTGGTGAAGTTTAGGGCGAAAAGAGAATTAATAACAGAAATGAGGGTCAAGGTGTTACGCTATTTTGGCCGAACAACAAGACAGGATGATATTCGTCCATCGCAAGTGATGTAGACCACTCTCTTTGTCCAGCCGTGTGGGCTGTCTTTTCTCTTGCTGTTTCCGGTGAAATGGATGACCTGCGCGGTGATTTGCATTAAAGTGAGTAAGAAACTGCTCTTTTTGTCAACCTCACTCTCTGGTCTTGAGCTACCTTTGGCCAGTTGCAAGATATTTATCAACACCACTGGAGATAGCATAGGATGCAGATCTTTCATCGTGGTTTACTCCCGAAGCGTTTTCTGTAAACAGATACCCCACAGGGCAGCGGAGGGGAGATGACATTTAAACTTGTGTGTTTTGCCATTTCCATAACCACTAGAGGTCGTATGGACATCACTGAGCGAGTCTGGCATCTTTCCCCGGCTGTGTTTAGTTAATTAAAGTAGTGTCTAAATTTCTCACACGCCAATTTCGTAAAGTTCAGCCGTTTGAACTAGACCGTGAAATACGACAAAGGTTTAAGCATAGTGCTATCCATATAGCCGATGTCTAGACCATGATAATCGGACGGAAGAAATTACAAAAAAACCAACGAATTAACTAGTCCTAACGGAAAACAACACCACGCTTCCGTGAACACAAGTGTAAGTCGTCGACTAGTGTGAATTCCAGGTAAATCCGTGGTCTGGCAGCATCCATAATGAAAAAAACCAGTAGAGCAATGTAGACCCGCAGCCAGTTACGGCGCCATCTTTATTGAACCTGCCTCCTTGTTGAAAACCATATTAAAGGGTAGGGTGGAAGGTAGTCGTTTAAGTAGCAGACAACGTTATTAATTGGTGGAAAACATCAGGAATATGGACTTAAAAAGCCTGTCATATTGTACCACTACGGAAAGAGATAGAGTACACTGGGGATTGATTGAAGTTGACCTTCAATACGGAGATGGCACTTGAACTGAACTTTTATTCAGAATGTATACTTTCAAAAGTCACGAATGGAAAAACTGGAAAGTTGGTCGTTGAACCGACTTTAATGCAGCTGAGCGTCATCATTTGACGTTAGTCGCTTTCGTTGCTAGAAGTGTCAACTCCAGGGTACGAACTATGTAGCTCCCGTAGCCGCTTCGAAATTGTCCCCTGACTTTGCTAGGTACCCATTTACAGCTGTATCGACTAGAAGAAGCGTATCTAAATTTGGAAAACCATCTCGCAGCTAGGAAGGTGTTGCAGCTTCAACTGGATTTGATAAAAAAGAAACAAATACTTTGTATATAGGGATGAGGATGCGGGATAGTGAATGAGCTGGTAGTAGCCAGCGACACATAGTTGGGTTCTTTCTTTAGGGTCGGTGAACCAGAGCGGACAACACCCAGCTACATATAGCTGGGGTCTTGCCTTAGGGTCGGTGAACCAGAGCGGACAACACCCAGCTACACATAGCTGGGTGCTTGCTTTAGGGTTGGTGAACCAGAGCGGACAACAGCCAGCGACACATAGCTGGGTTCTTGCTTTAGGGTCGGTGAACCAGAGCGGACAACACCCAGCTACATATAGCTGGGGTCTTGCCTTAGGGTCGGTGAACGAGAGCGGACAACACCCAGCTACACATAGCTGGGTGCTTGCTTTAGGGTCGGTGAACCAGAGCGGACAGCAGCCAGCGACACATAGTTGGGTTCTGGCTTCAGGGTCGGTGAACCAGAGCGGACAACAGCCAGAGACACATAGTTGGGTTCTTGCTTCAGGGTCGATGAACCAGAGCGGACAACAGCCAGCGACACATAGTTGGGTTCTGGCTTCAGGGTCGATGAACCAGAGCGGACAACAGCCAGAGACACATAGTTGGGTTCTGGCTTCAGGGTCGGTGAACCAGAGCGGACAACAGCCAGAGACACATAGTTGGGTTCTTGCTTCAGGGTCGATGAACCAGAGCGGACAACAGCCAGCGACACATAGTTGGGTTCTTGCTTCAGGGTCGGTGAACCAGAGCGGACAACAGCCAGAGACACATAGTTGGGTTCTTGCTTCAGGGTTGGTGAACCAGAGCGGACAACAGCCAGAGACACATAGTTGGGTTCTTGCTTCAGGGTCGGTGAACCAGAGCAGATAACAGCCAGAGACACATAGTTGGGTTCTTGCTTCAGGGTCGGTGAACCAGAGCGGACAACAGCCAGAGACACATAGTTGGGCTCTTGCTTCAGGCTCGGTGAACCAGAGCTGACTAAGATCCTACTCCGTCTGCAAGTGGCGGCCCAGAAACAGACTGTACTAGGAGGGTCTGGCTAAGAGAATAGCGATCACAGTTAGAGGGTAAACCAGGTACCCTCCAAACAGCCAGCTGAAACTTGATGTATTGGATTTTAAGGCGCAGATATCGCAGTCGTTGGAAACTTCGGCACAACGTCTTGTATAATACCCACACAAAAGACAAATAAGAAGAAGAAGAAGAGAAGAAGAAGGAAAAGAAGAAGAGGCAGAAGAAGAAGACGAAGTAGCAGCAGAAAAGAAGAAGAAGAAGGTGAAGGAGAAGAAGGAGAAGAAGAAACAAAGATGAAGAAGACGAAGACAAAAAACACGAAGAAGAAAAAGGGATGAAGTAGAAGAAGACGATGAAGAAAAAGAAAAAAATAAGGAAGGTGAAATACAGAAAATAAGAAGAACAGAAAGAAAAAGAGGAGACGAAGAAAAAAAGGATGAAGAAATTTATATTTGATTTTGATTGTCATCTAATCATATCCATCATTATTGATCTGTTTTTTTCTAGTTAATGATAAAACATCGCCTACCCAAAGCTATGGAAATTGTTCGCATTGGAAGACAACATAACATTAGTTGAAAACCTAACAAGGCCGCATTTAAAATCTTCAATTAGATGCACTGTAAAATGTACAACATGTTGCACAAATCTAGTTGCTACAACTTGTCCTGAACTAAAAGATGGAAACATAAATATTGTTGTTTAATGTCCACAGTGAGTATGCTTGATCACGCCACGAAAAATGCGTTAAATGCGTGGAATGTTGCAGGTTTCCTCACATCCCTTGCCAGCTGATGAACGTTGACCATGGTAGTCCGGTTGGTTGTGCTATGCTTGGCTTCATCTGCGTGATGTTCAGTACTGTGCAGATCACGTTGGTCCTCAACTTGTCAGCCAGGCTACATTGATAACAGCCAGTTTCCAGGAAACGCTTCACTGGAGAGAGGTTTTGGTCTTGGTCAGTATATTGTGCGCGACTCTGATGCGCCGTTATGTCCAGTATGTTGTGGCTGACCCGACTAGTGTCTCAGTTCGCTGTGCAATCTCTGTCAATGTGATAATTATACAATTGGGTTTCATCATGTTAGTCAGTCCGGAGACTGGTGTTGAAGTCTTCAGATCGTGTCACGCCACTGTCCTCTGTTATCCAGTCAGGAGACTGGTGTTGAAGTCTTCAGATCGTGTCACGCCACTGTCCTCTGTTATCCAGTCAGGAGACTGGTGTTGAAGTCTTCAGATCGTGTCACGCCACTGTCCTGTTATCCAGTCAGGAGACTGGTGTTGAAGTCTTCTGATCGTGTCACGCCACTGTCTGTTATCCAGTTAGGAGACTGGTGTTGAAGTCTTCTGATCGTGTCACGCCACTGTCTGTTATCCAGTTAGGAGACTGGTGTTGAAGTCTTATGATCGTGTCACGCCACTGTCCTCTGTTATCCAGTCAGGAGACTGGTGTTGAAGTCTTCTGATCGTGTCACGCCACTGTCCTCTGTTATTCAGTCAGGAGACTGGTGTTGAAGTCTTATGATCGTGTCACGCCACTGTCCTCTGTTATCCAGTCAGGAGACTGGTGTTGAAGTATTATGATCGTGTCACGCCACTGTCCTCTGTTATCCAGTCAGGAGACTGGTGTTGACGTCTTCTGATCATGTCACGCCACTGTCCTCTGTTAGTCAGTCAGGAGACTGGTGTTAAAGTCTTCTGATCATGTCACGCCACTGTCCTCTGTTAGTCAGTCAGGAGACTGGTGTTAAAGTCTTCTGATCATGTCACGCCACTGTCCTCTGTTAGTCAGTCAGGAGACTGGTGTTAAAGTCTTCTGATCATGTCACGCCACTGTCCTCTGTTAGTCAGTCAGGAGACTGATGTTAAAGTCTTCTGATCATGTCACGCCACTGTCCTCTGTTAGTCAGTCAGGAGACTGGTGTTAAAGTCTTCTGATCATGTCACGCCACTGTCTTCTGTTCCTAGCATATCTCTTCAGCTCAGTTCAAGTCTGCACTTCCCTGTTCTTGCACGCCTGTGTAATATAATTGTTTTTTTGGACACCCTTATCATTTTGACATGAAGTTCTCCTTTTGCTTCAAGTTTTTACAATACTTAACCTCCACGTATTTTGTTATTAGCAACCCAAGACAATTTACCTTCATGAATACTCGTTATCACTTGTCTATGTGACCCTATATCTTTAACAGCTTGTTCATTGACATTTTTCGATACAGTTCACTCTGTACATCTTGCGATATCACCACATCTCAAGAGGTTCTAATACTTTATCATCTCTTTCGCTGTCTCTCCATGTTTCATAGCCGTACAAGGCTATAGACATGATATGTCTAGTGATTATTCTTTCCTGAGGTGCTATATTCACGTTATTTCTTGTTACACGTTTTTGCTTCCCAAAGGAATACCTTCTCTTCTAGTGTGAACCTAGTTCTAATTTTGCACTTCACAATTTATTTTCAATGCCTAGCTTTTCGCAATGTTAAAAAGATCATTAATTATTTTAAGAAACAGAAATATATAAAGTTAGATTTAAAGCCAATTTAATCGATGGTTCCCTGGAGTTGAACCATAATGTATGTAGGTACATACTACATATATTTTGTGTAATACTTATTATTCCTTATCAAACACTAAGCGGTCAATATATGTTGGGTCGCAGTGCCGAGTGTCGCCAGTTTGAGACCCGTGCATTTACATTTCTTTATAACCAGGGCTTGTCAACCTTATAAAAATACTTGGCGCCCACTTTTATAATTGTTTGTGAGGGTCAACTATCCTTGGCCCGTCCACTAAAATCTCAATTATTTGTGAGTGTCAACTATCCTTTGCCGTCTACTAAAATCTCAATTGTTTGTGAGGGTCAACTATCCTTGCCGTCCACTAAAATCTCATATGTTTGTGAGGGTCAACTATCCTTGGCCCGTCCACTAAAATCTCAATTGTGTGTAAGGGTCAACTATCCTTGGCCGTCCACTAAAATCTCAATTGTTTGTGAGGGTCAACTATCCTTGCTGTCCACTAAAATCTCAATTGAAGAAAAAATTTCGCATTCGTCAACGGCGTCTGTACATTTTGAATGTTTATAATACATCAACATCATGTTTTAAATATCTAGGAACCAAATGTGAAGTGTTGGCCAGAATAGCACAGACAATAGCGGCGCTTGCATGGCTTATCACAACCTGGCAAGATAAACGTACATCACTAAGCACGAAAATCAGATTAATGCGTACACTGGTCCTGTCAATATTCCTCTATGCTCGTGAGACATGGAGTTACAGCTGACTTTCAGCGACGAATACAGGCCTTGGAGATGAGATGTTGCCGAAGACTTTTAAACGTCAGGTACAAAGATCGAGTTACAAATGAGGAAATAGGAGATAGAATTAAAATAGCAATAGGGCCTTTTGAAGACCTCTTGGCAACGGTCAAAAGAAGGAAACTCGCTTGGTACGGTCACATATCGACATCAAATGGTCTTGCAAATACAATCCTCCGCGGAAAGGTGCAAGGCAGACGACGAAAAGGCCGGCCCAAAAAGAGATGGGAGGACAACATAACAAAATGGACCAGTTTCCGCCCAGAAGAGGTACAGGCAGAGGCCGCTGACAGAAAAGGGTGGCGTGGGGTTGTGAGGATGTCTTCATGTGTGCCCCGACGACATCACCGGTTACGGGATGACCTGACCTGACCTGACCATCATGTGGCTTGTCCTTTGCAGAACGTCGCTCCCATCACAGCTTTCTAAAAGCAACTTGATGTCTTGCCAGAGTCATGCCCAAGCATTCCTTGACATTTTGGTGCCATCGCCCTCTAAGTCTGAGTTTGTCTTTAATTACCTGCACCATGCATTACATTACAGTTCTCTCAAGACCGCAGCGTTTTTAGATCTGGCCAAAGTATTTCGATGTTCAGTTTATGATATTATTTATGAACCAGTTCTCCTCTAAATTCAACTCTTGTCGAATATTTGCATTCTTCTTTTTTTCGATCTACGGTATTCTGAGAACATTTCCAATATAACATTTCTATTCAAAGAATATCCTTCCTTGAAGTTTGATTAACTGTCCATGTTTCGCAGCCGTATGCTGTCACGTAAAGAAAACAAAGGTTCTCAAAGTTTTAACTTTTGTTGGTTTCATGGAATTCTCTGGTAGTTTCCTCAGGTTGTGTAGCCTCTGCATTGCCGTAGACTCTGCATTGAAAGAACCTCGGAATTGCTGTAGACTCTGCATTGCTGTAGACTCTGCATTGCTGTAGACTCTGCATTGCTGTAGACTCTGCATTGAAATAGCCTCTGCATCGAAATAGACTCTGCATTGAAATAGCCTCTGCATTGCTGTAGACTCTGCATTTCTATCGCCTCTGCATTGCTGTAGACTCTGCATTGAAATAGACTCGGCGTTGATGTAGCCTCTGCATTGATGTAGCCTCTGCATTGATGTAGCCTCTGCATTGATGTAGCCTCTGCATTACCATAACAAATTATATGTTTTTAATACCGAATGTAAGTATTCTGTTACGACCCACATTAAAACCAAAATCGTCCACTAGTGTTGGGTAGCACCCAATGTGAGAAGCACTGCTTATATCAATAAAATAATGACACTGACACATTTAGCCTTGTCATCATGGCTGGAACGCACTAAGCTACACTGACACTATGGCATACATGACATTTTCAAATAGCAATAGATTTCTGGCGTTCGGTAATTGTTATATTAAGTAAATGTTGCATATTCTGCTGCTGGATTCATCGATTAGGCATGTGCAATGAAGTCTCTAGTACTTCATCCAGGAAGTTGTTTTATCTGTTGTGGTGGGGTTAATAGTGTCCATCCCTTGTTCCTGACCCAACGGTTAGTGTACTACTAAACCAATTTAATGCTGAAAAGACTGGTGCGAGAATTCGGGTTATCTTCTATGTGAGAAAATCGGGCTGATGACTGTACCAGGCAGACGTCTTCTTCTTCTTCCTCCTCTTCTTCTGCTTTTTCATCTTATTTTTCCTATTCTTCTTCTTCTTTTTATTCTTCTACTCCTTTTTCCTTTTCGTGTCCTTCTTCATCTTATTTTTTCTTCTTCTTCTTCTTCTTCTTCTTCTCCTTTTTCATTTTCGTATTTTTCTTTATCTTCTTTTTCCAATTCTTGTTCCTAGTATTTTGTTCTTCTTTTTTTTCTTGTTATTATCTTCTTTTCTTCCTCTTCTTCTTCTTTTTTTTCATCACCTTCTTCTTATTCATCACCTTATTCTTCTTGTTTCATTCTCCTTCTTGGCCGTCTATTTCTTTATGTTCTTCATTTTCCTAATTATCATTTCTAAATCATCCTTATTATCATTATCTCCGTCTACTTACTCGTTACCAACTTCATTATCAACAACTTCTTCATCGCGATCATTATCTTCCACCTCTTTTCTTTATCATCTTCTTCATTGCTGCCATCTTCTTCCTCTCATTGTTTATCATTATATGATCATCATCAAAGTCTTCCTTTTATTCTTTATCATCATATATCACAATCATCTTCTTCATCATCATTTCACGATCTTTTTCTTCAGGATATCTTTTTTTTCTTCATCTTTACCTTCTTCTTTCTCTTCTTATTCTACCTCTTCTTACGATCTCGCACACATCGATAATGTATATATTTCTCCAGAACCATATACATGACAGATACGAACAAAGAATATAAATATTTTTACATCTCAGGCATGTCGATAGAGTACTACTACGGAAGTGTTGACATGGATATCACATCCTGCAGCAAATAAAAACCACAAAAACAAATTTGAACAGGTTAATTATAAGTAACATTATATAGACTGAATTGATTAAAACAAGACTTACCATGCATTTTCTGAAGTGATGCACCAAACCGGACGATATTGATCAGTTGATATTGAGGATTTATTTCTGGAGCTTTCATTTAATAACGACTAATCCCCACTCAGCAGACGTTTGGTTTCTGTAAATTTCCGGAATTACAATACAATCAAAAGAAGACTTCTACTTGAAAGGTGATATCCTCAATCTCTTCCTATCACAAAATAGGAAAGTATTCACATGACAAATCTACACTAGTAACGTGGGGACATGTTACAGAATTCCGTTTTCGTTTCGTGTGTATCAGCGTTTCCCAACCAACTTTACACTCGCACATCGGTGAGAACAAGAACATTGTTGTGTGGGCCAGTGAGAACAGGAACATTGTTGTGTGGGCCAGTGAGAACAAGAACATTGTTGTGTGGGCCAGTGAGAATAGGAACATTGTTGTGTGGGCCAGTGAGAACAAGAACATTGTTGTGTGGGCCAGTGAGAACAAGAACATTGTTGTGTGGGCCAGTGAGAATAGGAACATTGTTGTGTGGGCCAGTGAGAACAAGAACATTGTTGTGTGGGCCAGTGAGAACAAGAACATTGTTGTGTGGGCCAGTGAGAACAAGAACATTGTTGTGTGGGCCAGTGAGAATAGGAACATTGTTGTGTGGGCCAGTGAGAATAGGAACATTGTTGTGTGGGCCAGTGAGAATAGGAACATTGTTGTGTGGGCCAGTGAGAATAGGAACATTGTTGTGTGGGCCAGTGAGAATAGGAACATTGTTGTGTGGGCCAGTGAGAATAGGAACATTGTTGTGTGGGCCAGTGAGAATAGGAACATTGTTGTGTGGGCCAGTGAGAATAGGAACATTGTTGTGTGGGCCAGTGAGAATAGGAACATTGTTGTGTGGGCCAGTGAGAATAGGAACATTGTTGTGTGGGCCAGTGAGAATAGGAACATTGTTGTGTGGGCCAGTGAGAATAGGAACATTGTTGTAGGAACATTGTTGTGTGGGCCAGTGAGAATAGGAACATTGTTGTAGGAACATTGTTGTGTGGGCCAGTGAGAATAGGAACATTGTTGTAGGAACATTGTTGTGTGGGCCAGTGAGAATAGGAACATTGTTGTGTGGGCCAGTGAGAATAGGAACATTGTTGTAGGAACATTGTTGTGTGGGCCAGTGAGAATAGGAACATTGTTGTAGGAACATTGTTGTGTGGGCCAGTGAGAATAGGAACATTGTTGTAGGAACATTGTTGTGTGGGCCAGTGAGAATAGGAACATTGTTGTGTGGGCCAGTGAGAATAGGAACATTGTTGTGTGGGCCAGTGAGAATAGGAACATTGTTGTGTGGGCCAGTGAGAATAGGAACATTGTTGTGTGGGCCAGTGAGAATAGGAACATTGTTGTGTGGGCCAGTGAGAATAGGAACATTGTTGTGTGGGCCAGTGAGAATAGGAACATTGTTGTAGGAACATTGTTGTGTGGGCCAGTGAGAATAGGAACATTGTTGTGTGGGCCAGTGAGAATAGGAACATTGTTGTGTGGGCCAGTGAGAATAGGAACATTGTTGTAGGAACATTGTTGTGTGGGCCAGTGAGAATAGGAACATTGTTGTGTGGGCCAGTGAGAATAGGAACATTGTTGTGTGGGCCAGTGAGAATAGGAACATTGTTGTAGGAACATTGTTGTGTGGGCCAGTGAGAATAGGAACATTGTTGTGTGGGCCAGTGAGAATAGGAACATTGTTGTGTGGGCCAGTGAGAATAGGAACATTGTTGTGTGGGCCAGTGAGAATAGGAACATTGTTGTGTGGGCCAGTGAGAATAGGAACATTGTTGTGTGGACCAGTGAGAATAGGAACATTGTTGTGTGGGCCAGTGAGAATAGGAACATTGTTGTGTGGGCCAGTGAGAATAGGAACATTGTTGTAGGAACATTGTTGTGTGGGCCAGTGAGAATAGGAACATTGTTGTGTGGGCCAGTGAGAATAGGAACATTGTTGTGTGGGCCAGTGAGAATAGGAACATTGTTGTGTGGACCAGTGAGAATAGGAACATTGTTGTAGGAACATTGTTGTGTGGGCCAGTGAGAATAGGAACATTGTTGTGTGGGCCAGTGAGAATAGGAACATTGTTGTGTGGACCAGTGAGAATAGGAACATTGTTGTGTGGGCCAGTGAGAATAGGAACATTGTTGTGTGGGCCAGTGAGAATAGGAACATTGTTGTGTGGGCCAGTGAGAATAGGAACATTGTTGTGTGGGCCAGTGAGAATAGGAACATTGTTGTGTGGGCCAGTGAGAATAGGAACATTGTTGTGTGGGCCAGTGAGAATAGGAACATTGTTGTGTGGGCCAGTGAGAATAGGAACATTGTTGTGTGGGCCAGTGAGAATAGGAACATTGTTGTGTGGGCCAGTGAGAATAGGAACATTGTTGTGTGGGCCAGTGAGAATAGGAACATTGTTGTGTGGGCCAGTGAGAATAGGAACATTGTTGTGTGGGCCAGTGAGAATAGGAACATTGTTGTAGGAACATTGTTGTGTGGGCCAGTGAGAATAGGAACATTGTTGTAGGAACATTGTTGTGTGGGCCAGTGAGAATAGGAACATTGTTGTGTGGGCCAGTGAGAATAGGAACATTGTTGTAGGAACATTGTTGTGTGGGCCAGTGAGAATAGGAACATTGTTGTAGGAACATTGTTGTGTGGGCCAGTGAGAATAGGAACATTGTTGTAGGAACATTGTTGTGTGGGCCAGTGAGAATAGGAACATTGTTGTGTGGGCCAGTGAGAATAGGAACATTGTTGTAGGAACATTGTTGTGTGGGCCAGTGAGAATAGGAACATTGTTGTAGGAACATTGTTGTGTGGGCCAGTGAGAATAGGAACATTGTTGTAGGAACATTGTTGTGTGGGCCAGTGAGAATAGGAACATTGTTGTGTGGGCCAGTGAGAATAGGAACATTGTTGTAGGAACATTGTTGTGTGGGCCAGTGAGAATAGGAACATTGTTGTAGGAACATTGTTGTGTGGGCCAGTGAGAATAGGAACATTGTTGTGTGGGCCAGTGAGAATAGGAACATTGTTGTAGGAACATTGTTGTGTGGGCCAGTGAGAATAGGAACATTGTTGTGTGGGCCAGTGAGAATAGGAACATTGTTGTGTGGGCCAGTGAGAATAGGAACATTGTTGTGTGGACCAGTGAGAATAGGAACATTGTTGTGTGGGCCAGTGAGAATAGGAACATTGTTGTGTGGGCCAGTGAGAATAGGAACATTGTTGTGTGGGCCAGTGAGAATAGGAACATTGTTGTGTGGGCCAGTGAGAATAGGAACATTGTTGTGTGGGCCAGTGAGAATAGGAACATTGTTGTGTGGGCCAGTGAGAATAGGAACATTGTTGTGTGGGCCAGTGAGAATAGGAACATTGTTGTAGGAACATTGTTGTGTGGGCCAGTGAGAATAGGAACATTGTTGTGTGGGCCAGTGAGAATAGGAACATTGTTGTGTGGGCCAGTGAGAATAGGAACATTGTTGTGTGGGCCAGTGAGAATAGGAACATTGTTGTGTGGGCCAGTGAGAATAGGAACATTGTTGTGTGGGCCAGTGAGAATAGGAACATTGTTGTGTGGGCCAGTGAGAATAGGAACATTGTTGTGTGGGCCAGTGAGAATAGGAACATTGTTGTGTGGGCCAGTGAGAATAGGAACATTGTTGTAGGAACATTGTTGTGTGGGCCAGTGAGAATAGGAACATTGTTGTGTGGGCCAGTGAGAATAGGAACATTGTTGTGTGGGCCAGTGAGAATAGGAACATTGTTGTAGGAACATTGTTGTGTGGGCCAGTGAGAATAGGAACATTGTTGTGTGGGCCAGTGAGAATAGGAACATTGTTGTGTGGACCAGTGAGAATAGGAACATTGTTGTAGGAACATTGTTGTGTGGGCCAGTGAGAATAGGAACATTGTTGTGTGGGCCAGTGAGAATAGGAACATTGTTGTGTGGGCCAGTGAGAATAGGAACATTGTTGTGTGGGCCAGTGAGAATAGGAACATTGTTGTGTGGACCAGTGAGAATAGGAACATTGTTGTGTGGGCCAGTGAGAATAGGAACATTGTTGTGTGGGCCAGTGAGAATAGGAACATTGTTGTGTGGGCCAGTGAGAATAGGAACATTGTTGTAGGAACATTGTTGTGTGGGCCAGTGAGAATAGGAACATTGTTGTGTGGGCCAGTGAGAATAGGAACATTGTTGTGTGGGCCAGTGAGAATAGGAACATTGTTGTGTGGGCCAGTGAGAATAGGAACATTGTTGTGTGGGCCAGTGAGAATAGGAACATTGTTGTGTGGGCCAGTGAGAATTGGAACATTGTTGTGTGGGCCAGTGAGAATAGGAACATTGTTGTGTGGGCCAGTGAGAATAGGAACATTGTTGTAGGAACATTGTTGTGTGGGCCAGTGAGAATAGGAACATTGTTGTAGGAACATTGTTGTGTGGGCCAGTGAGAATAGGAACATTGTTGTAGGAACATTGTTGTGTGGGCCAGTGAGAATAGGAACATTGTTGTGTGGGCCAGTGAGAATAGGAACATTGTTGTAGGAACATTGTTGTGTGGGCCAGTGAGAATAGGAACATTGTTGTAGGAACATTGTTGTGTGGGCCAGTGAGAATAGGAACATTGTTGTAGGAACATTGTTGTGTGGGCCAGTGAGAATAGGAACATTGTTGTGTGGGCCAGTGAGAATAGGAACATTGTTGTAGGAACATTGTTGTGTGGGCCAGTGAGAATAGGAACATTGTTGTGTGGGCCAGTGAGAATAGGAACATTGTTGTGTGGGCCAGTGAGAATAGGAACATTGTTGTGTGGACCAGTGAGAATAGGAACATTGTTGTGTGGGCCAGTGAGAATAGGAACATTGTTGTGTGGGCCAGTGAGAATAGGAACATTGTTGTGTGGGCCAGTGAGAATAGGAACATTGTTGTGTGGGCCAGTGAGAATAGGAACATTGTTGTGTGGGCCAGTGAGAATAGGAACATTGTTGTGTGGGCCAGTGAGAATAGGAACATTGTTGTGTGGGCCAGTGAGAATAGGAACATTGTTGTGTGGGCCAGTGAGATTAGGAACATTGTTGTGTGGGCCAGTGAGAATAGGAACATTGTTGTGTGGGCCAGTGAGAATAGGAACATTGTTGTGTGGGCCAGTGAGAATAGGAACATTGTTGTGTGGGCCAGTGAGAATAGGAACATTGTTGTAGGAACATTGTTGTGTGGGCCAGTGAGAATAGGAACATTGTTGTGTGGGCCAGTGAGAATAGGAACATTGTTGTGTGGGCCAGTGAGAATAGGAACATTGTTGTAGGAACATTGTTGTGTGGGCCAGTGAGAATAGGAACATTGTTGTGTGGGCCAGTGAGAATAGGAACATTGTTGTGTGGGCCAGTGAGAATAGGAACATTGTTGTGTGGGCCAGTGAGAATAGGAACATTGTTGTGTGGGCCAGTGAGAATAGGAACATTGTTGTGTGGGCCAGTGAGAATAGGAACATTGTTGTGTGGGCCAGTGAGAATAAGAACATTGTTGTGTGGGCCAGTGAGAATAGGAACATTGTTGTGTGGGCCAGTGAGAATAGGAACATTGTTGTGTGGGCCAGTGAGAATAGGAACATTGTTGTGTGGGCCAGTGAGAATAGGAACATTGTTGTAGGAACATTGTTGTGTGGGCCAGTGAGAATAGGAACATTGTTGTGTGGGCCAGTGAGAATAGGAACATTGTTGTGTGGGCCAGTGAGAATAGGAACATTGTTGTGTGGGCCAGTGAGAATAGGAACATTGTTGTGTGGGCCAGTGAGAATAGGAACATTGTTGTGTGGGCCAGTGAGAATAGGAACATTGTTGTGTGGGCCAGTGAGAATAGGAACATTGTTGTGTGGGCCAGTGAGAATAGGAACATTGTTGTGTGGGCCAGTGAGAATAGGAACATTGTTGTAGGAACATTGTTGTGTGGGCCAGTGAGAATAGGAACATTGTTGTGTGGGCCAGTGAGAATAGGAACATTGTTGTGTGGGCCAGTGAGAATAGGAACATTGTTGTAGGAACATTGTTGTGTGGGCCAGTGAGAATAGGAACATTGTTGTGTGGGCCAGTGAGAATAGGAACATTGTTGTGTGGACCAGTGAGAATAGGAACATTGTTGTAGGAACATTGTTGTGTGGGCCAGTGAGAATAGGAACATTGTTGTGTGGGCCAGTGAGAATAGGAACATTGTTGTGTGGGCCAGTGAGAATAGGAACATTGTTGTGTGGGCCAGTGAGAATAGGAACATTGTTGTGTGGACCAGTGAGAATAGGAACATTGTTGTGTGGGCCAGTGAGAATAGGAACATTGTTGTGTGGGCCAGTGAGAATAGGAACATTGTTGTAGGAACATTGTTGTGTGGGCCAGTGAGAATAGGAACATTGTTGTGTGGGCCAGTGAGAATAGGAACATTGTTGTGTGGGCCAGTGAGAATAGGAACATTGTTGTGTGGGCCAGTGAGAATAGGAACATTGTTGTGTGGGCCAGTGAGAATAGGGACATTGTTGTGTGGGCCAGTGAGAATAGGAACATTGTTGTGTGGGCCAGTGAGAATAGGAACATTGTTGTGTGGTCCACGTCCGGTGCTGGTCCGAAGATAATTCAATAAGACAATGATTGTATTTTATGTTTGAACACTAGAGTGACATGAGAAGTTGACTCGATCAGACAATGATTGTATTTTATGTTTGAACACTAGAGTGACATCAGAAGTTGACTCGATCAGACAATGATTGTATTTTATGTTTGAACACTAGAGTGACATGAGAAGTTGACTCGATCAGACAATGATTGTATTTTATGTTTGAACACTAGAGTGACATCAGAAGTTGACTCGATCAGACAATGATTGTATTTTATGTTTGAACACTAGAGTGACATCAGAAGTTGACTCGATCAGACAATGATTGTATTTTATGTTTGAACACTAGAGTGACATGAGAAGTTGACTCGATCAGACAATGATTGTATTTTATGTTTGAACACTAGAGTGACATCAGAAGTTGACTCGATCAGACAATGATTGTATTTTATGTTTGAACACTAGAGTGACATCAGAAGTTGACTCGATCAGACAATGATTGTATTTTATGTTTGAACACTAGAGTGACATGAGAAGTTGACTCGATCAGACAATGATTGTATTTTATGTTTGAACACTAGAGTGACATCAGAAGTTGACTCGATCAGACAATGATTGTATTTTATGTTTGAACACTAGAGTGACATCAGAAGTTGACTCGATCAGACAATGATTGTATTTTATGTTTGAACACTAGAGTGACATGAGAAGTTGACTCGATCAGACAATGATTGTATTTTATGTTTGAACACTAGAGTGACATCAGAAGTTGACTCGATCAGACAATGATTGTATTTTATGTTTGAACACTAGAGTGACATCAGAAGTTAACTCGATCAGACAATGATTTTATTTTATGTTTGAACACTAGAGTGACATCAGAAGTTAACTCGATCAGACAATGATTTTATTTTATGTTTGAACACTAGAGTGACATCAGAAGTTAACTCGATCAGACAATGATTTTATTTTATGTTTGAACACTAGAGTGACATCAGAAGTTAACTCGATCAGACAATGATTGTATTTTATGTTTGAACACTAGAGTGACATCAGAAGTTAACTCGATCAGACAATGATTTTATTTTATGTTTGAACACTATAGTGACATCGGCAGATAACTCGATCAGATTTTCTTGTGCATGATTTAACATCATTCTTGAAAGGGCAGTTAATCCAAATCTTATCTTTACGATAACACCCAATGCGAGGGTAATCATCTTTACAGTTTTGAGCTAACACTCTTAACTTTGTGCTAATTACATTGAATTTGAGTTTTTTTAAAGTACAATCAGAGCTTAGATCACACCAGAGTGATCTCCTGGCACTAAAAAAGTAAAAACCTTTTCGGGGACTGGCAGAATGATTATGTGAACCAGCACCGACCCGTGGACTAGCACCGTTCCGTGGACCAGCACCGACCCTGGACCAACACCGGCCGAAGACCAGCACCAGAAGTGGACCAGCACCGGCCGTGGACCAGCACCGGCCGTAGACCAGCACCGGCCGTAGACCATCACCGGCAGTGGACCAGCGCCATTTCGTGGACGAGCACCGTTCCGTGGACCAACACCGACCCTTGGACCAGCACCGGCCGTGGACCGACGGTTGGGAACCAGAGATAATGACGCAAACACAAAGCAATGGATATTATTTTCGCCAATTGCGTTCAACAACTACACAGATAAAATCACTCACTACACAGATAAAATCACTCACTACACAGATAAGGTCAACCACTACACCGATAAGGTCAACCACTACACAGATAAGGTCAACCGCTACACAGATAAGGTCAACCACTACACAGATAAGGTCAACCACTACATAGATAAGGTCAACCACTACACAGATAAAGTCATCCAAAACATAGATAAGGTCATCCACTACATAGATAAGGTCATCCACTACATAGATAAGGTCATCCACTACATAGATAAGGTCATCCACTACATAGATAAGGTCATCCACTACATAGATAAGGTCATCCACTACATAGATAAGGTCATCCACTACATAGATAAGGTCATCCACTACACATATAAGGTCATCCACTACATAGATAAGGTCATCAACTACACAGATAAGGTCATCCACTACATAGAACAACATGAACTACTACATAGAACAACATGAACTACTACATAGAACAACATGAACTACTACATAGAACAACATGAACTACTACATAGAACAACATGAACTACTACATAGAACAACATGAACTACTACATAGAACAACATGAACTACTACATAGAACAACATGAACTACTACATAGAACAACATGAACAACTACATAGAACAACATGAACAACTACATAGAACAACATGAACTACTACATAGAACAACATGAACAACTACATAGAACAACATGAACTACTACATAGAACAACATGAACTACTACATAGAACAACATGAACTACTACATAGAACAACATGAACTACTACATAGAACAACATGAACAACTACATAGAACAACATGAACTACTACATAGAACAACATGAACTACTACATAGAACAACATGAACTACTACATAGAACAACATGAACAACTACATAGAACAACATGAACAACTACATAGAACAACATGAACTACTACATAGAACAACATGAACAACTACATAGAACAACATGAACTACTACATAGAACAACATGAACAACTACATAGAACAACATGAACAACTACATAGAACAACATGAACTACTACATAGAACAACATGAACAACTACATAGAACAACATGAACTACTACATAGAACAACATGAACAACTACATAGAACAACATGAACTACTACATAGAACAACATGAACTACTACATAGAACAACATGAACTACTACATAGAACAACATGAACTACTACATAGAACAACATGAACAACTACATAGAACAACATGAACTACTACATAGAACAACATGAACTACTACATAGAACAACATGAACTACTACATAGAACAACATGAACTACTACATAGAACAACATGAACTACTACATAGAACAACATGAACTACTACATAGAACAACATGAACTACTACATAGAACAACATGAACTACTACATAGAACAACATGAACTACTACATAGAACAATATGAACTACTACATAGAACAACATGAACTACTACATAGAACAACATAAACTACTTCACAGTTAAAGGTCAGCCGCAGAATATGTACATCAACATAGTAGCTTCTCGTATTGCTACCAATCCGAGTGGTATTCAATAACAAGAACAGATCCACAGTAGCCTATCAGCAACATCATCATGTAGATCAATTGATATTGACGCCGACAAAGGCCAATGTCCAGACGAGTAGCTCGCTTCTCCTGGAGCCAAACAACGATCCATCACAAATATGTGTCGTTACTCGGAGATTGTTCAACCCGTTGAGAAATAAATCTCACGTCTGTCAAAGAAAACGTAAGAGAGGTTCATCTAGGCTGGGGTGGGGTTCAGTGTGTTAATCCTGTAGACAGGAAGTGACGCAGCGTGGCAGCTAAAGAAAACCAGTTACAGGTACTGAGCAGATGGATACAGCAGTCACTTCTGTCGCGTTATATCTGTGTCATAAATGTCACGTTATATCTGCCACGCTTGTCAAGATAAATGTGTCATAAATGTCCCGTTATATCTACCACGCTTGTCAAGATAAATGTGTCATAAATGTCACGTTACATCTGCCACGCTTGTCAAGATAAATGTGTCATAAATGTCACGTTACATCTGCCACGCTTGTCAAGATACATGTGTCATAAATGTCACGTTATATATGCCACGCTTGTTAAGATAAATGTGTCATAAATGCCACGTTATATCTGACACGCATGTCAAGATAAATGTGTCATAAATGCCACGTTATATCTGCCACGCTTGTCAAGATAAATGTGTCATAAATGTCACGTTATATCTACCACGTCTGTCAAGAGGCATGTGTCATAAATGCCACGTTATATCTGCTACGCTTGTCAAGACAAATATGCCACGTCTGTCAAGACACGTCTGTCAAGACAAATCTGTGACGGCTGTAAAGACAAATCTGTCATGTCTGTCAAGACAAATCTGCCACGTCTGTCAAGACACGTCTGTCAAGACACGTCTGTCAAGACAAATATGCCACGTCTGTGAAGACAAATCTGCCACTTATGTCAAGACAAATCTGCCACGTCTGTCAGGACAAATATTCCCCGTCTGTCAAGACAAATCTGCGACGGCTGTAAAGACAAATCTGTCATGTCTGTCAAGACAAATCTGCCACGTCTGGCAAGACAAATCTGCCACGTCTGTCAAGGTCACTTTGTCCCGTATGTTAACTAATCATCTCCGAAATATCCTAACACTCTGTGCAAGCATTTTTTTTTAATGTAATTTTTCAGTTGCAAACAAATGCACATTTATTTATTTTTAGAAAATTGTTATTGAGCAGAATGTAAATGTATGTATCGCACTATCTCTAGGTCAATATATCGGCTATGAAGCATTGTAAAAAAATATGCAAGGCGATGTGTCGGCTTAACGGACTGAACGAGCCATGTTAAATCTACCACGTCTGTCAAGTCTAATCTGTAAGGTCTTTCAATGACACGCAGATAGAAGCTCTATTAGGAGGACTAAAGTACAAATGGACACTTTGCTAGAGGAATTATCTTCATTGTAAAATTTCACACGTGAAATAGTACAATACATACCTCCGTTTGTTCTAGTCTGTTTGGTGTACTTCATACAGCATAGTGAGTTTGCTGGTGATGTCACGTAGTGAGATGGCTGGTGATGTTACGTAGTGAGATGGCTGGTGATGTCACGTCGTGAGAAGGCTGGCGATGTCACGTCGTGAGATAACTGATGACGTCACGTTGTGATATGGCTGTGATGTCACGTCGTGAGATGTCTGCTGATGTCACGTCGTGAGATTGCTTGTGATGTCACGTCGTGAGATGGCTGGTGATATCACGTCGTGAGATGGCTGGTGGTGTCACTGCGCGAGTTTGCTGGTGATGTCACGTCGTGAGATTGCAGGTGATGTCGTGTAATAAGATTTCTGATGAAATCACGTCGTGACGTGACTGTGTATTTGACCAAACGGTACCCTATATTAGCCAGTTTGAATTTGATGACATGATATAGAAATGTTAATCTTCCTACAGGACCCGTATATTAAGTTTTAGCTCAGTTTATTGCCCATCGGTTGGACAGCAGGCCACGTGAGACCAACGAGTTCAGGTAATGGTAATCAGACGACTTGGTCCATCACTAGTTTCAACAATTGTAGGACACTTTTTCTGCTGGTTTTTATTTTGATTGTGTAGCAATGTTTTAGGTTTAGCAGCTACGTCCAACAATTGTATATATTCTTGTCCACTTTTATCTGGAAATACATTTGCAGTAAGGCATTTTAGATCCAAGGACGTACTAAGTAAGGTTCTTGTTGTGAATGCAATTAATTTTTTTGTTTGCGTAAGCCTTATTTCACTAATCCACAAGTCGATATGCATTGCACTGTGGTTTTTATTTTGCGCCTGTCAGCCCAGTGCATCTGACTTTAGCATACATTTATGTAAGGGCCTACTTCATCCTGCATTTTCTAAGGGTTTGCTTCTCCGGGTTAACGATCGGTGATGTGATGAGAATCGAACCCAGCACCTTCGAGTTGTGAGCCGTGTCACTTAACCACTAGCCCACGCCGTATCCAATGACATTAATGAGAAAGTTTACTCTTTTGTGCGTGTCCTGACAAGGAATCTAGTGGCGGGTTGCAGTTGCTTTCCTCACGTCCCGAGAGTGCTGATAAGGGTGAACCAGGGTTTTTAATGCGGTTGTGCTATGCTTGGCTTCATCTGCGCCTCGCTCACTACTACGGGGATCACGATGATCCCTCTGCTTGTTAACCAGATTCTCAAGAAGAACAGTAGGGTTTTACGGAGGACCGAGGAAGGCGAGGTGTGAGTCGTTGCCAGTATATTTTGCATGACCCTGACTAACATGCCTAATCAGTATTTTCTGTTTGACCAGACGTCAGTTTTCCTCGCCGCTGAGAAAAGTTAGCATGTATTCCTCTGGATGTAGTGAAATGCAAAGGTTCTTAACAGAATAACCACTACTGATATCATAACATTTGTCACGCCCTCTTTGGCCAGACTGCTGTAACACAGCTGATTTCCAAGCGCACAACGTGGAAGTGATTGAACTAAAAACAGCTTTCGTAAGCCATTGCAAACGTCCGTTATTCCTCATCGATATAGATCACCCCGACGGAGCGTATCCACGTGAACAATTTTGAAATAATAATTATACTAACATCTCCAGAATTGCTGGTTGCAGCCGACGTTTTTCAAAAAGATATGTGTGTCTCGTTACATTTGGTCGTCTAACAAGACCTTAACAACATCTATTAACGAAGGTCTCAAATCTGAAATATGATACTTCTAGCTACCTTCCCTCATTTTGAGCCATATAGAAAAATTGATTTTAAGTTAGATAAACACCACATACACGAACTGGAACATCTGTGCGGCCATTAAAAGTCAACATATCCAACCCACAGACCAGACTTTCATGACGAAGTACAAAACTTTTAACAAATGAACACCCATTAATTTTCCTCATGTGATATTGTGTACAGGAAATGGCTGTTATATATTCAGTTATTGAGTCCAGTGTCTTGTTGTGAGTTCTGGTCAACTCTAACGATACCGCTGAGGCTCAGACACTTAAAAAAACTGTAAATATGATTTGTAACAGTAATTATGACTGCCGCCAGATAGCCAACACCACTATATCTGTCCTGCCAGCTCTCAAGAGGGAAAACTGCCGTATCTGGGGAAGGAATCATCTACCAGGAAGCGAAGCGTTCTTCAGTAGCAATTTATGTGGCTCCCATTCCACTGCGGCCTTCCAGGAAACGAGACAGACGGTAAGCTTGCCAAAAAGGGTAGGGATTATGAACAATGAAGACATTAAATAACATACTTTTAGAAAAGAGAGATAGCCAGGCTGTGAGAGCAGAAGCAACCAAAGTCAGACTATCGCTAGCTTGACATTGCAAAGACAATTGGTCATTCTCCGCCTCAGTGCATGGCACAGAAGACCGAGTCGACACTTAACATCTTTATACTGGTTTAATGACTCTGTGGAGTCTGTATGCAACCAGTTTATTGGAGGGTGGTTAACCGATGTGCGAGTCCAATCTTAATAGACTCAAACACTACAGCAAAGTAGACCCGCAGACTGTTAGGCGCTCTCTGTTTTGCTCTAAACAAACCACCTAACAACTCCCAGTATTATGCCATGTCACACATTTAACCGCCTCTTACGACATGCTCGTCCATAATAGAACACATAACCCAACGACAAAACACCCTCCCTAGTAGAAAACCTTACCTCTTGATAGAACACCTTACCCCATGATACAACACCCTCCCTGATAGAAGACCCTCACTGATAGAAGACCCTCACTGATAGAACACCTTGCCTCTTGATAGAGCACCTTACTTCTTGATAGAACACCTTACCCCATGAAAGAACGCCTTACCCCATAATAGAACACCTAACCCCATGATAGAACACTCGCCTTGATAGAACACCTTAACTCTTGATAGAACACCGTATCCCATGACAGAACACCTTACCTCTTGATAGAACACCTTAACCCATGATAGAACACCTTACCTCACGATAGAACACCTTACCACACGATAGAACACCTTACCTCATGATATAACACCTTACCCCATGATAGAACATCTTACCTCATGATAGAACACCTTACCCCATGATAGAACACCTTACCTCATGATAGAACTCCTTACCCTATGATAGAACACCTTACCTCATGATAGAGCACCTTACCTCATGATAGAGCACCTTACCCCATGATAGAACACCTTACCCCATGATAGAACACCCTCTCTGATAGAAAACCCTCTCTGATAGAACATCCTCTCTGATAGAACACCCTCTCTGATAGAAAATCCTCTCTGATAAAACACCCTCTCTGATAGAACACCCTCTCTGATAGAACATCCTCCAAATGTACGAGTTGTCAAAAATGAATCCAAATTTTCCGTTGTTCCCAGAACGTACCCCATTACGGATACACCTTCGCTCTCCTTGACTTAAATAGGACACAGTGACCTCTGCCTGGTTGTTTGTTTGGGGGTAGGGTAACGGAAGTGCAGAACAAATTAACAGTAGCATGTGTTCTCTTAAATTGTTCAATTCCACGAGCAGATCAGACGCAGAGCATGACTGCCTGACCCACAAGTGAGGGCGAGATGATTATGCGCAGATGGGTAAGCTTATGTTTGGGAAAGGGGGGAGCAGATTAAGTCTGGTCAGGTGCAACATATAGATCAGACTAAGTTAGTCAGGGTAAGGTAAAACATACTGATCAGACTATGTTAGTCAGGGTAAGGTAACAAATGCTGATCAGACTATGTTAGTCAGGGTCAGGTGGAACATATTGATCAGACTATGTTAGTGAGGGTCAGGTGAAACATACTGCTCAGACTAAGTTAGTCAGGGCCAGGTGAAACATACTGATCAGACTAAGTTAGTCAGGGTCAGGTGATACATACTGATCAGACTAAGTTAGTCAGGGTCAGGTGGCACTTACTGGTCAGACTAAGTTAGTCAGGGTCAGGTAAAACATACTGATTAGACTAAGTTAGTCAGGGTCAGGTGAAACATACTGATCAGACTAAGTTAGTCAGGGTCAGGTGAAACATACTGATCCGACTAAGTTAGTCAGGGTAAGGTAAAACATACTGATCGGACTATGTTAGTCAGGGTCACGTAGAACATACTGATCAGACTATATTAGTCAGGGCCAGGTGAAACATACTGATCAGACTAAGTTAGTCAGGGTCAGGTGAAACTTACTGATCAGACTAAGTTAGTCAGGGTCAGGTAAAACATACTGATCAGACTAAGTTAGTCAGGGTCATGTGAAACATACTGATCAGACTAAGTTAGTCAGGTTCAGGTGCAACATACTGCTCAGACTAAGTTAGTCAGGGTCAGGTAAATCATACTGATCAGACTAAGTTAGTCAGGGTCATGTAAAACACGGATCAAGATACTACGTCACTTCTCCATGGAAACATGCTGCTTCATGGCAGCCTAGCAAACGAGGTGGGGACTGGCCCTCTGATCTCCATAGGTATGATCTTACTGAGAAACTTCGCATTGCACTACAGCCAGGAAAACCCCAATGCACACTTCAAAAGACGCAAAAGAGTTGTAAGGGGAACCCCTGAAACCCAACACACGAAAGAAAGTCCCAAGGAGCCTGTAGCTCAAGAACGAGGCATTAGCAATAACATGAGCGCCAAATATGTGAATTCTGTAGCGATAAACTTGCAGTGAGGAACTGCTACAGTAGCAAAGTCAGGTTATTGCTTCTAAAAAACAAACAACGAAAAAGGGAACATTCGAAACCCGTGAGTTTCAAGTGAGTCCTTCTTTCAAAGTGGTTGACATCCAACGCCAAGTAAAATCGGATACGGACTATAAAGTCGGAGGTCCCATGTACACATTGCACCGATAAAACAACCCTTGAAGTTGAAACTTTAAACAAAGCTGGCGGTTAAACGCAGAGCAGACATCAATTTCTAAAAGAAATGATGAAATGTGTACCAAATACTTCAACTGCTTCGTCCCAGGCGTAGTTTCACAAGCAGTAAGGTCGCAAAAGGAGCATACTACAGATAGGCTTCGGCTGAATGGCAGTAGTTATATTTAAATACAAGGAAGTCAAATATTTCGAACTTACACGTATACAATGATGCGAAAAAGCTGTGAGAACGCCACGTTTATGAAAGGAAAACGTAGTTTGGGGATGGAGATGAATTTTGGTGTTGTAAGAGCATTCTATGAAAGACGTTTAAATTGTGTTCATGAAATCCTTAGAATATTGAATATGTTCACATTGGGGCCGTTAGAGCAGCCGTAAGACATTGAACATGCCATGAATCCATTGAACGTGCCAGGAATCCATTGAACGTGCCACGAATCCATTGAACATGTCATGAATTTATTGAACATGCCACGAATCCATTGAACGTGCCTTCATCGGAGACTTCGAGAAATCGAACATGTCTTCATTGAGATATTTAGAGTAGTTAACGTTTTTCCAAGCTAACGAAAATCGGTGTATCGTCTTCTCCTGTGATGTGTAGAATATTAAATGTGTCTTTGATCGGCTTTCGGGCCTTGAAATAACGTGCAGCGGCTCTTAAGCCTTCAAATCTGTCTTGGCCTCTCGTGGCCGTTAAGGTAAGAGAAATATTGATCTTGCAACGGAGCGTGTCCTTGGGTTAAACTTGGGCCGCTTTCTGTCATGCAGCCCTAAATAGCCCCCAAATCTACCCTCCTACGGCTCAAAGGCCACTAAACATATGCGATCCTTAAGCCTTTAAATCTATTCTCATGAGGCCCTTAGGCCACAAACCTATTCTCATACAATCATAATCCTGTTAACATATCTTCATGGGGCCCTAAGGCACAAACGTATCTTATGCGGTCTTTAAGCCATAAACCTATCCTCATGCGGCACTTAGGCCAGTACAATCGACATGCGGCCCTTAAGCCTCTACATCTATCATCATGCGGTCCTTAGATGATCGGACCCATTCTAATGCGGCCTTTAAACTACCAAATCTATCCTCATGAGGCCTTTAGCCCAGCAAACCTACTCTCCTGCGGCCATTAGACAAGTCATATGTATCCATACAGCATTTTAGTATCAAACTTAACATTATGCAACAGTCAGGTATAGAATTTGTCCACATGCGATTTGTATGTATCAAACTTGTCGTTGTGCTGAATTTAGGTACTAAACGACTTTGTTCAGATTTCATTATCAAACTTGACTGTGTGCAACTCTCAGGTATCAAACATGACTCTGTGCATGTTTCGTGTGTCACACTTGACTTTGTGTAGATTTCATATATCAGACTTGAAGTTTTAAAACATTCAGGTTTCAAACTTGATTTTTATAAAGATTTCATATATCAAAGGACTTTGTGCAGCTTTCAAACTAAATTTGCCCTCGTGTGGTAGTCGGAAATCGAACTTGCTTTTTGCGACTTTTGGGTTTCAAATCTGAGCTCATGCGAAGTAGGATCATCAAACTTGTCATCATGTGGCCCTTACAGCATCAAACTTGTCATCATGTGGCCCTTACAGCATCAAACTTGTCATCATATAACCCTTACATCATCAAACTTGTCATCATATGGCCCTTACATCATCAAACTTGTCATCATGTGGCCCTTACAGCATCAAACTTGTCATCATGTGGCCCTTACAGCATCAAACTTGTCATCATGTGGCCCTTACAGCATCAAACTTGTCATCATGTGGCCCTTACAGCATCAAACTTGTCATCATATAACCCTTACATCATCAAACTTGTCATCATATGGCCCTTACATCATCAAACTTGTCATCATGTGGCCCTTACAGCATCAAACTTGTCATCATGTGGCCCTTACAGCATCAAACTTGTCATCATATGGCCCTTACAGCATCAAACTTGTCATCATGTGGCCCTTACAGCATCAAACTTGTCATCATATGGCCCTTACAACATCAAACTTGTCTTCATGTGGCCCTTACAACATCAAACTTATCATGTGGCCCTTCCAGCATCAAACGTGTCCCCATGTGGGCCTTGGACAATGAAACTTGTCATCATGTGGGCCTTCGACCATCAAAATTGTCTTCATGTGGCTCTTCGACAATCAAACTTGTCTTTATGTGGTCCTTTGACCATCAAACTTGTGTTCATGTGGCCCTTTGACTATCGAACTTGTCTTCATGTGGCCCTTTGACCATCAAACATGTCTTCATGTGGCCCTTTGACCATCAAATGTCTTTATGTGGCCCTTTGACCATCAAACTTGTCTTGATATGGCCCTTTGACCATCAAACTTGTCTTCATGTAGCCCTTTGACCATCAAACGTGTCTTCATGTGTCCCTTTGACCATCAAACTTGTCTTCATGTGGCCCTTTGACCATCACACTTGTCTTTATGTGGCCCTTTGACCATCAAACTTGTCTTTATGTGGCTCTTCGACCATCAAACTTGTCTCCATGTAGCCTTAAGACCATCAAAATTGTAATCCTGCAGTTTCCGGGCGTCAACAATGTTGTTATATACTCTGACCATGGTCTTGTGCCCTAGTGGCTCCTGATCTATGTGATTGACATCCATGACCCAGAACCAATGGCAAAAACACCTTCAAGGGGACATTTTAAATTGATTTGCAAATCTTCTGATGATAAATCCATATTACCAAGTAGGACACACATAACACATCAGAGATGAGCTCCCGAGAGCAGAAGATCCAGAAACCGGCAGATCGATGGAGAAGATATCGGGTTGGTAAAAAATTGACAAAAACTGGGTCAACGTCTGTGATATGGCACGTTTGTTTTTATTGTGGGGTGGGGACGACCGGGGGAGGAAGGGTAGAAATGCGGTGGGGGGTGAACATCGGATCCAAAATAAAACACGTACTTTCGAAGAGAGGTCACTACAATTGGTGTTAAAGATACATGGAGACAAAACACAGGTTTTAAAAATAAATGCAATTAATAATGATATAAAAAAGTTGGGAATCTCCCACCTTCAGAGTGTGGAGTCTTTCATCTACTTTGACAGCAATGTAGACATATTAAGAGGTACAAAAGACGTTGTTCAGTTTAGAATACAGAAAGTGAGAAGAACTTTCGTTTCATTGAGATTTTATGGAAGATCAGAGAATTTAAAACCACCACCAAAATAAAATGATACAACTCAACTTAAAATCTGTTCTATTATATGGTTCTAAAACACGGAGGACTTCACAGGGACAATAAAAAGGTACAGACTGTAGTAAATGGTTGACTGCGCAGCATACAAAGAGGGAAAGGGTACGACAAGATTACCAGCCTGGAACTGATGGGGAAAACGGGGCAAATACCAGTGGAGCATGAAATATGCAGGAGGCGGTGGCGATGGATAGTTTCCACATTACGGGAACTACTGGCTAACATTACCAGACAAGCTCTGTTCAGGAATCCACGGGGTAAGAGAAGTAGAGGAAGACAGAGATACTCGTGGAAGAAGGAAGTGGAAGCAAATGTAAAGTTAGCAAACATGACGTAGACAGAATTGACTCAGATGGCCCAGGACATAGAAGGAAGAGACTGGGTATACATAAGGAGTAGTCTTAGTGGCATGAAGTAAAAGAGTGCAGTGCCACAGGGCTCGGTTTTGGGACTAATTTGGTTCCTAATATATATTGACGATTTGGACAACGATATTGCATCCATGATTGTAAAATTTGTTGATGACACAAAACTATGCAAAAGTGTCTCATATAAAACAGGTGGATATATTGAGGTCGGATTTAGAAAAAATTCGAGAATGGTCTGTAAGCTGGAAAATGAAGTTTAATGTAGATAAATGTATAGTCACTCACATGGATAGATCAAATATGGAACACAATTACAGAATGGGAGAAAACAATATTAGAACGATAGAAAAGTAAATGGATCTGGGGGATATAACAGATCATACAGGTAAGGTGAGTGAGCAAGTAGAGGTAACAGTGAAAAAGGCAATAGCAATGTTTGGTATGATACAAAAAATATTAAACATAGGAGCAAGGAAGTGATAGTCAAACTGTATAAAGCACTAGTTAGACCTAGATTGGAGTACTGTGTACAGGTGTGGAGTCCTTATCGTAGAGGGGGTATCAACATGCTGGAAAGGATACAAAAAAGAGCGACAAAGCTGAAAGTGGGATTCCAGAATTAGAGTTATGAGGACAGAAAAACCGGTCTAGAAAATATTAGAGTTCGAGGTGACTTAAGACAGGCTAATAAGATGATCAAAGGAACGGATAAATTAGATTAAAGCACGTTTTTCATACTACAATTACCTATAAGAACAAGAAGGCATAACTAAAAATTAATTAAAGAAAGGTCCAGATTAGATATTTTGAAATATTTTTTTTAGTCAGAGAGTGATGAATGCTTGAAATGCATTGTCACGGGAAGTAGTGAAGGCAGGGACAGTTAATGCATTTAAGATGAAATTGGATGCGCATAGCTTTTAGAGCAAGGACATGTAAATGAAATTGGTTATTTACATACTCTGCAGTGTCTTCTAAACCAGTATAAAAACGTTAAGTTAAGTTAGAAAGACGTGACGAGTATTTGTTGAGGAGCTATGCTCTATAGGGAACTGACAGGTTTTTGATGGATTGATTTGATTGAAAAGTGCACACCAGACATTATAATAGATGGTGTGGGTGAAAGGCAATCTGACATCGAACAAGGGACCTCTAGGTGACAGATACGCCTTGCCGTCTGAGAGACATGAGTTATGAGATTTCGCCAAGAGACCTCGAAACTTCTTCATAAAACGTAGCCTTATAACCTAATGTAAATCTCGGTAGCAGTGTGGTAGAGCGCACCTTTCTACCGATGAATTCAGTTCGATTCCCGTTATGGAAATGCTCTGTGACTTATAAATGCCTACCTGGTTTGCTATTAAGAGTATTAGAGAAGAAACACCAAAGAGGAAGGGAACTGTTCACCCCATCGCGTAAAAGGCTGAGGTCTATGAAGTATCGAACACTTAATCACCAACAGCAGTGTCTCCTATAGGATAACTTTGACATTTCATCTCACGTTATTGAACTTTTATAAATCATACATGAATGCCTTGTTTTATTATTGTTACAAATAAATCTTAATAAAGTTAATAACCGGGATGTATTTATTTTGTCGTTGCTTTTGAGCGTTCTTGTGCGGCCCTCGGTTTTAAAATTGTTTGTTGTGTGGACCTAGGAGTTGCAAAGGTTCCATCGCACTGATCTAGTGTGACTGACACCGTCTATGATAATGCATACGAGACATTTCTTACCATCGTACATGCTTAAAGTACGATGTTAATAAATAAAGCCAAAAGTTCCTTTTTATTTGACGTTTACATTGTAAAGATGGGGCCACTGAGTGCATCGTCTGTCTTCGATAAGACTAGGTGTTGATCACACCGACCTTCAGACCAAGGAGGCTTAACATTTGCGGAATTCGAAACTCAGAGGCCAGATCCTTAAATCTCAGCTATATTCACCCCCTTCCCCCCTCCCCCTATGGTTATAAGAGCCACGATATAAAAGACAAATATCAAATATCAGAACGATTTTTAGTTCTTTACCTAATTTGTAATTATCTACCTTTGAAAGTATATTTCATCCGTCATCTTATTGTTCCCCTTCTTTAATTCCCTTCATCTTTTTTTTGGAACGTCTGAGTAGCAAGACAGTTCATGAATCTGGTGAATTTCCTCGACAGTACCGATACGCTCAAGTATAACCATCTGTAAATCGGTACCTGACTTACTGCAAGAGAAAACAATACGACAAGAATGACAAATGACTGAGCTGGATATGATACCTTAAAAAAAGCTCAGAAATTTGTCACAAAAAAATGAAAACATGTCACTTATTGCGATGTTATGATAGAAGAGAGGAGAAATAAGTGAATGGATTAGTATATTTAGGATAATGGATGAATGGATGGATACTTTCAGACAGACTTAAGGACATATAGGCAGATAGACAAAGGACAGACAAATACAGAACCAAAAAGACAGGTAGGGCAAAGACAGAGAAAGAGAGATAAGACGAAAATAAGGAAAACAGAACTGGCCAACAAATAGCAGATGAACAGAGTGCGGAAGAGACCTGTGGATAAAGAAACATAAATACAGACATATATATATATATATAATTGATTAGCAACATGTCAGTCTCTATAGACAAATGACCACGCCAGAAAAGGGGACAATCTGTTGTTGTCCTAGCTATCGCCGCAAACGTTTGTAGTCTGCAAAATGACGCATCCTGTCTTCCCCTACCTGTAGACCAACACACAACGCCTGTCTCCAGCCGGGTCTGTCTTTAGAAAGTTCCTCCCAGTTGCAGGTGCCTCCTGGTTACGCGTGCAAACATCTTTGTAGCGGAGGAAGAGTCTACCTTTTTTACGCTCGCCCGTGGTCAGTTCTCCGTAGAAGACATCGTTTGGTATTCGCCTATCCTCTGTTCTGCACACGTGACAAAGCAACCGCAAGCGAAGCGGGCGTAGTATCGTAACTAATCTGACAGTCTTTGCACGGTCAACATTTCGTTGTTAGTCACTCTGTTTCTCCGTGACATTCTAAGTTTGCGCCGCAGGCAGCTCATATGAAAAGAATTTAGCCTTTCTTTTTGTCGGGCATAGAGTCCATGTTTCGCTGCCACAGAGCAGGGTACAAATCACACATGATCTTTACACATCAACCGTTGTAGAGATGGCCAGCATGTTGTTATTCTACACGCTCTGTGGGAGCCTGTCAAGTGCTGTTGAGGCAATTACTAATCGTTTCTGCGACTCTGGGTCCAGTGAAAGGTTGTCTGTGATGATAGATCCAGGTCTGGGTCCAGTGAAAGGTTGTCTGTGATGATAGATCCAGGTCTGGGTCGAGTGAAAGGTTATCTGTGATGATAGATCCAGGTCTGGGTCCAGTGAAAGGTTGTCTGTGATGATAGATCCAGGTCTGGGTCCAGTGAAAGGTTGTCTGTGATGATAGATCCAGGTCTGGGTCCAGTGAAAGGTTGTCTGTGATGATAGATCCAGCTCTGCGTCCAGTGAAAGGTTTTCGGTCATGATAGATCCAGCTCTGGGTCCAGTGAAATGTTGTCTGTGATGATAGATCCAGCTTTGGGTCCAGTGAAAGGTTGTCGGTGATGATAGATCCAGATGTGGGTCCAGTGAAAGGTTGTATGTGATGAGAGATCCAGCTCTGCGTCCAGTGGAAGGTTATCTGTGATGAAAGATCCAGCTCTGGGTCCAGTGAAAGGTTGTCTGTCATGATAGATCCAGCTCTGGGTCCATTGAAAGGTTATCTGTGATGATAAATCCAGCTCTGGGTCCAGTGAAACTTTGTCTGTGATGAAAGATCCAGCTCCAATTCCAGTGAAAGGTTGTCGGTGATGATAGCTTCACCTCTGCGTCCAGTGAAAGGTTGTCGGTGATGACAGATCCAGCTCTGGGTCCAGTGGAAGGTTGTCTGTGATGATAGATCCAGCTCTGCGTCCAGTGAAATGTTGTCGGTCATGATAGATCCAGCTCTGGGTCCAGTGAAATGTTGTCTGTGATGATAGATCCAGCTCTGGGTCCAGTGAAAGGTTGTCTGTAATGATAGTTCCAGCTCTGGGTCCAGTGAAAGGTTGTCGGTGATGATAGATCCAGATTTGGGTCCAGTGAAAGGTTGTATGTGATGAGAGATCCAGCTCTGCGTCCAGTGGAAGGTTGTCTGTGATGATAGATCCAGCTCTGGATCCATTGAAAGGTTGTCTGTAATGAAAGATCCAGCTCTTGCTCCAGTGAAAGGTTATCTGTGATGAAAGATCCAGCTCTGGGTCCAGTGAAAGGTTGTCTGTCATGATAGATCCAGCTCTGGGTCCAGTGAAAGGTTATCTGTGATGATAAATCCAGCTCTGGGTCCAGTGAAACTTTTTCTGTGATGAAAGATCCAGCTCCAATTCCAGTGAAAGGTTGTCGGTGATGATAGCTTCACCTCTGCGTCCAGTGAAAGGTTGTCGCTGATGATAGATCCAGCTCTGCGTCCAGTGAAAGGTTGTCGGTGATGATAGATCCAGCACTGCGTCCAGTGAAAAGTTGTCTGTGATGATGGATCCAGTTCTGCGTCCTGTGAAATGTTGGCTGTGATGATAGATCCAGCTTTGCGTCCAGTGAAAGGTTATCTGTGATGATAGATTCAGTTCCTTGTCCAGTGAAAGGTTGTCTGTGATGATAGAATCAGCTCTGCGTCCAGTGAAAGGTTGTCTGTGATGATAGATTCAGTTCCATGTCCAGTGAAAGGTTGTCGATGATTATAAATCCAGCTCTGGTGTAGTGAAAGTTAGTCGGTGATGATAGATCCAGCTCTTAGTCCAGTGAAAGGTTGTCGGTGATAATAGATCCGAGGTAGCTGAAGTGATTTATTACCTCCATATTGTTATCATTTAAGACAATGTCTGGAGAATCTGCTCCCTAAGCCATCACATTCGTCTTTTGTAAGCTGAAAGTATGTACAAACAGATCACAAGATTTTGACAGCCTATTAATGAGGATCTGTAATTCGGCTTTCCTGTGGGCGACAAGGGCATCCTGGTCTGCGAAGAGCATATCCCGAATGACAGTCTCCCTTCTCTTACTACTTGCAGTCCAGTCTCGCTTCTATTACGTTTTACTCGCAGTCTGGTTAATCTCCCATTTTAACTAATATGCAGAAAGACCCCCTCTGTGGCAGTTCCAATGGGCGTGTCTAAGCACGATGGCAAAGAAAATGCCGAATAGAGTCGAAGTCATGACACAACCTTGTTTAACTCTGCTGTTAATCTTGAAGGGCTCAGATTCCTGACTATCATGTATCACTGTACCTTTCATGCACGCGCAAAGACCTAATAATCTCAGTAGTTTAGGTTGGCAGCCAAGTTTAGACAATACTTTAAAATGACCCTCTCTGTTTACGAGGTCAATGAAGGCATATATATATATATATATATATATATATATATATATATATATATATATATATATATATATATATATATGTATATATACATATGTATATGAAGGCATATAGATCAATGTTTTGATATATAGATAGACAGCAATATGACAGACAGAATGACAGACTTATCGATAGATCAATAGATCGACAGATCAATGGACCGACAGACAGACGAACAGACAGACCGACAGACAGACCGACCAAAAGACCGACAGATCGAAAGACCTTTAGACAGATAGACAGACAGTCAGACATAGATAGACAGACAGACAGACAGGGAGAGAGGGATGGATAGATAGATATATGGATAGATAGATAGATAGATAGATAGATAGATAGATAGATAGATAGATAGATAGATAGATAGATAGATAGATAGATAGATATATAGATAGATAGATAGATAGATAGATAGATAGATAGATAGATAAATAGATAGATAGATAGATAGATAGATAGATAGATAGATGGAAGGATGGATGGATGGATGGATGGATGGATGGATGAATGGATGGATGGATGGATGGATGGATGGAGGGACGGACGGACGGACGGACGGATGGATGGATAGATGGATGGATGGATGGTTATGAATCGTAAATAAACCATCCCAATCAATGAATTGTTAGCGTTAGTACCGATCTGAACCAAGTCCGAAATGAACAACAAGTGTGAAGTGACGGCAGAGCCTAATAAAATTTTAAAAACCTGGGACATTAAAGCAAAATTTCCCACGGGAACTCCTTTGCTCAAAAGTCCATCTGTCCGGGACATTTTTAACGTTGGAAAAATGGTGAAACAGCGAAGTAAATTACTCCGCCCGAAGCGCTTTAGGTTTTTTTTCTACATTGATTATGTTGGCTGATCTGGGTTGAATTGTAGTCCTCTGGCTAATTTTCTGCAGATGATGTTACTTTTCAAAGAATACTTTGACGTGTTAGTTAAAGATTCATGCAATCACATTTTTTAGATGGAGTTGGTGAGTTAGCTCAATTGAAGTTGCCTTAGGCACATATGAATTGAAGAGCTGTTTGTATAGTTTGTGAATTATTCAAATCGTTTCAGGCCTGTTTGGAGTGTACGTCTTCAACACATGCTTGTCCCACTCAGCTGTCCAGGTTGTTCCGCGTCGTCCCTGCTTCCATGAAACTATTTAGATCTGTCTTACTCTATGTTATTCTAGCAAAACAATCTAGACTTTCTTAGAAGGGAACAGCTTGGTCATCAATCCAGATCCCTTCCTTTGTCACCGTAATGTCCTGCTGACAGCTGACTTTATTGTACGAGGGGCGTCAAATGAAATCCTTAACAGTGGGATAGAAATTAAGAACATCATGTCTTTGTATTGTATCTTGTTAATGTGGTTGCTAAAGATGTCAAGATTGTCCTGCACCTACTACCACGGTGCAGACGAAGAACATGACATTATAATTGTAGTTAAAAGATGGCCGCTCCACAACTGATATGCACGAAAGAGAAGGAGTGTTCTGTTATCCTTTATTGGAGAAGCGAAGAGGTGAAACCTATAGAAATTCAATACAGTGATGCATGTATTTTACTCCAGCAAGTGTATGAGTGGAGTAGGACGTTATTAAACGGCGTGATCTGAGAGAAAGACTGTTCATGATCGGCTCAGGCACATTTAGTAGTGACCACAATGTCAATTTCAGCTGTTGACTGCCTAGTAAAGGAAAATGGCCGATTGAATCTGAATGAAAGGCATGCCTAACCGTACTGGACCTTCATTTGCTGATAGATTTCTATAAGTTGTACCCTTTCGCTGCTCAAACAATTGATTCTAGGATACTGCTCCTCTTTGGTGCATTAAAAGCTGGTCTCAATACTATTGACAGAAAATAAGTTAAGTTATGGGAATAGTATGGAGACCAACTTAATTTAAGTTAAGTTATGTCAATAGTATGGAGACCACATTTTAACTACAATAATGACGTCATGTTCGTAGTCTGCACCGCGATGGCACGTGCAGGACATTCTTGACATTCTTATCAACCACATTAGCAAGATACAATACAAAGAAATGATTTGTCTCATTGATATCCCACGTTAAAGAATGTCATTTGAAGCCCCTAGTACCTTAGACGATTGAGTTTTATTTTCCCTCTGAGTGGCTCGTCCATATTTGTTTCAGTTTTTCAGAGTTAGTTTCTGGAGGACAAAGTAGCAAGTCCCATGCACAACCATACTTAGACGCATCTAGCAGCGTTATCCCAACTACCACATCCGACAAATGTTATAGAAAGCTACAGGTCAATTATCGATCCAGATTTCTTGCGGCTTTCTCTGCACAGAGGTATGAGACATCCTGACAGAGGATATTAATTTGTCTCGTGCGATTGGATTTTAATTTTCATTTGAGATGCCTTGTCCATATTTGTTCAATTTTTTTAGGATTAAAATTTCTGCAAGGCAAAGTAGTAAATCCTATCCTAACCCCTCCTTCGCCACAGCTTACGACATGCATAGCATCATCAACAAGTGCCATGCCACACTACGTTGACGATAGTTTCCTTCTAGAACTTTCTGTTCTTACAACGTTACAGCTTCAAAGATGAGTGTAGAAAGCAGCTTAGGTCAGGTTAGGTCAGATCCTTCGGTAACCGGTGAGGTCGTTGGGGCACACATGAAGACATCATCACAACGCCACGCCACCCTTCTCTGTCAGATGCCGCTGCTTGTGACTCTACTGGTCAGAGATTGGTCCATTCTTTTATGTTGACCTCCCAGTTCACTCGCCAATTATTGACACATACACCAACTGCCTCACAATCTATTACGGACTTAATCTTTATGATTACAAATTTTGTTACTGCGTTCCAAGACAGAACATCAACCGATAAAGACTACAAAAAGAGACAATTCAATGCCATTGCTGCTCAAGGTTCTGAAATATCCATCAGGATCGTTTCAGTCACACTCGCATCCACAAACTCTACGACGATGTTTTACAGCGGTATGGAAAGATAGTGGTCCTATTTGTTTCTATTTTATTTTTTTATTGTTTGGTTGGTACAGGAACAACAGCAATAACTGGTACTTTATTTTTCTGCTTTGTACAACGAATTATTCGTGGTCATCTTGAGTCACGTGATCATCATGAGTCATGTGATTATCTTGAGTCATGTGATCATCTTGAGTCAGGTGATCATCTTGATTCATGTTATCTTCTTGAGTCATGTGATCATATTGAATCACTGATCATCTTGAGTCACGTGATCATCTTTAGTCCCGTGATCATCTTGTCATGTGATCATCTTGATTCATGTGACCATCTTTAGTCATATGATCATCTTGTCATGTATAGATCTCAATATCACATTCTCGTTTAGGACCCATGTCGCCAAATAAAATGTAACTTGACCTATACTCATAAAGTAAAGTTCCCTGCGTCTCCATCAATCCTACCACATGTAGTATGGATACGCCTTTGGAAAAGGTCCCCACATGTATTGCGGTAAAATCTAAGGTTTGATTAACACTGTTTTGTACATATGCACAATTAATTAACAAAAACGGCTCTATACAAGAAACTACGTTTTCTGTGAACTCGTTAAACATGAAATCGTAAGATCATCAGAAATACATCCCTGCTTGCAAAAAAATGAATGTTCTAGGTATAATAGTATTTGAAAAAATTGAGAGATAACGTTTTTAACAGTTCTGGAACGAACTATAAATGAATGAGTGAATGGGTTGTTGTTGTTGTTGCAGGTGGTTGTGTTGTCAGAGGTATAGAGTCATTAGGTCTCCTGCCGCAGGGGATGGAGTATTTGATAAATCTTTCAAATATAGCCTCCGATTATCCAGAGTTAGGGTAGCCAATATGTACAACTGGGTAGACAGGAGCAAGTCAGTACCGGAAATCAAACTCTGTACCTTTGCAGCTTGCAGTAGAAGCTATAACCACTAAACCACTCGTACATATTTGGAATTTCTTACACCGACAATGAAGGCTCCCCGTTTAGAGTTCTCGAGAAAGCTATTTGACAGTAACAAGACAGCTTTCGTTAGTAAAGAGCTGACTCTAATCTTCGCGAGTCCGTGACGCTAATTTCACAACTATTTGATCCTCGCATGATGGAAGTAGAGAGCCCGGCACTGCGTGGCTATGGTCTGACCGTCAGAAGGTCCCAAAGTCCCAGGTCCCATTTGCAAGAGAAGCCTCTGAGACAGCTTGAGTGAGCGGATTAGGGGGCCGTGTCACCGATGGAATATAGTCCTCTCTACATCCATTAAAGTTTTGTTCTAGACATCGCGTACTTCTCTCTCAATCATCAGAAGGAGTATTTGTCTCGCTCATTCTCTCTCTCTCTCTCTCTCTCTCTCTCTCTCTCTCTCTTTCTCTTTCTATCTCTCTTTGTGTGACTTAATCTGGGTTTGTCTGTTTATCTTTCTATGTTGTTCTCTCTTTCTGTGTATATATTAATGATTCCTACTTTCTCACTCCGTTTCCCTTTTTGTTCTTTCTTTTACTATTTCTCATTGTCTCTCTCTCTCTCTCTCTCTCTCTCTCTCTCTCTCTCTCTATTTTTAATTCTCTTTATATATTCCCTATCTCACTATATTTATCTTCATTTTCCGCTCACTTTTCTCCAACTCTGCTTTTATGATTCTCTCTCTATTTTTAAATATGTTCCATGCGCTTCTCCCCATCCCTATCTGTCTCTGTGATTCTATTTCCCCTACTCTCTCTCTCTCTCTCTCTCAGTATCTCCATTGCGTATGTACGTCTCTCTGTAACTGTCTCTGTGATTATGTCACTCTCTCTCTCTCTCTCTCTCTCTGTCTATGTGTATCTGCATTGTCTATATACGTCTCTCTAAATGTCTGTGATTCTGTCACTCTCTGTCTCACTCTCTTTCTCTATGTACCTCCATTGTTTGTGTACGTCTCTCTCTAATTGTATTTGTAGTTCCTTAACTCTTTCTTTACATGTATCTCTATGTATATCTTCATTATTTCTGTGTTTTTCTATGACTGTTCGTAAGTGATTCATTTTATTTCACTGTATGCATCTCCATTTTCTCTGTGTTGATCTATCTCTAATTTAATCTGTTTCTTTCTCTCCCCTTATGTATATCTAGATCAGCTGTGCTTCTCTCTGTGTATCTGTGTGATTCTTCCCGTTCTCTCTATGTATCTCCTATTTCTTTGTGCTTCTTTCTCTTTATGTCTGTGTGACCCCTCTCTCTTTCTCTCTCTCTCTCTCTCCCTCTATGTATATATTTATCTACGTATCTACCTACCTTTCATCCGCTCATCCACTAAGACGAAGATTAGGATTGAGACTAAGACTAGGATTTAGAATAAGACTAGGATTGAGACGAAGACTAGGATTGAGACTAAGACTAGGATTTAGAATAAGACTAGGATTGAGACGAAGACTAGGATTGAGACTAAGACTAGGATTTAGAATAAGACTAGGATTGAGACGAAGATTAGGATTGAGACTAAGACTAGGATTTAGAATAAGACTAGGATTGAGACGAAGACTAGGATTGAGACTAAGACTAGGATTTAGAATAAGGCTAGGATTGAGACGAAGACTAGGATTGAGACTAAGACTAGGATTTAGAATAAGACTAGGATTGAGACGAAGACTAGGATTGAGACTAAGACTAGGATTTAGAATAAGACTAGGATTGAGACGAAGACTAGGATTGAGACTAAGACTAGGATTTAGAATAAGACTAGGATTGAGACGAAGACTAGGATTGAGACTAAGACTAGGATTTAGAATAAGACTAGGATTGAGACGAAGATTAGGATTGAGACTAAGACTAGGATTTAGAATAAGACTAGGATTGAGACGAAGACTAGGATTGAGACTAAGACTAGGATTTAGAATAAGACTAGGATTGAGACGAAGACTAGGATTGAGACTAAGACTAGGATTTAGAATAAGACTAGGATTGAGACGAAGACTAGGATTGAGACTAAGACTAGGATTTAGAATAAGACTAGGATTGAGACGAAGACTAGGATTGAGACTAAGACTAGGATTTAGAATAAGACTAGGATTGAGACGAAGACTAGGATTGAGACTAAGACTAGGATTTAGAATAAGACTAGGATTGAGACGAAGATTAGGATTGAGACTAAGACTAGGATTTAGAATAAGACTAGGATTGAGACGAAGACTAGGATTGAGACTAAGACTAGGATTTAGAATAAGACTAGGATTGAGACGAAGACTAGGATTGAGACTAAGACTAGGATTTAGAATAAGACTAGGATTGAGACGAAGACTAGGATTGAGACTAAGACTATGATTAAGACTAAGATTATGATTGAGACTAATACTATGATTGAGACTACGACTAGGATTGAGACAGGCTAGGATTGAGACTCCGACTAGGATTGAGACTAAGACTAGGATTGAGACTACGACTAGGATTGAGACAGGCTAGGATTGAGACTAAGACTAGGATTGAGACCGGCTAGGATTGAGACTAAGACTATTTATTGAGACTAAGACTAGGATTGAAACTAAGACTAGGATTGAGACTAAGACTAGGATTGAGACTAAGACTAGGATTTAGAGTAAGACTAGGATTGATACGAAGACTAGGATTGCTAATAAGACTATGATTGAGACTAAGATTATGATTCAGACTAAGACTATCATTGAGACTAAGACTAGGATTTAGAGTAATACTAAGGTTGGAGACTACGACTAGGATTGAGACAGGCTAGGATTGAGACTAAGACTAGGATTGAGAGAGGCTAGGATTGAGACTAAGACTAGGATTTAGAATAAGACTAGGATTGAGACGAAGACTAGGATCGAGACTAAGACTATGATTGAGACTAAGATTATGATTGAGAATAATACTATGATTAAGACTACGACTAGGATTGAGACAGGCTAGGATTGCGACTAAGACTAGGATCGAGACTAAGACTATGATTGTGACTACGATTATGATTGAGACTAATACTAGGATTGAGACTAAGACTAGGATTGAGACTAAGACTAGGATTGCGACTAAGACTAGGATTGAGACGAAGACTATGATTGAGACTAAGACTAGGATTGAGACTAAGACTAGGATTTAGAGTAAGACTAGGATTGAGACGAAGACTAGGATTGATACGAAGACTAGGATTTAGAGTAAGACTAGGATTGAGACGAAGACTAGGATTGATACGAAGACTAGGATTGCTAATAAGACTATGATTGAGACTAAGATTATGATTCAGACTAAGACTATCATTGAGACTAAGACTAGGATTTAGAGTAATACTAAGGTTGGAGACTACGACTAGGATTGAGACAGGCTAGGATTGAGACTAAGACTAGGATTGAGACAGGCTAGGATTGAGACTAAGACTAGGATTAAGACTAAGACTATGATTGAGACTAAGACTAGGATTGAGACTAAGACTAGGATTGAGACTAAGACTAGGATTGCGACTAAGACTAGGATTGATAAGAAGACTATGATTGAGACTAAGACTAGGATTGAGACTAAGACTAGGATTTAGAGTAAGACTAGGATTGAGACGAAGACTAGGATTGAGACTAAGACTAGGATTGAGACTAAGAATAGGATTTAGAGTAAGACTAGGATTGAGACTAAGACTAGGATTTAGAGTAAGACTAGGATTGAGACGAAGTCTAGGATTGAGACTAAGACTATGATTGAGACTAAGACTAGAATTGACACTAAGACTAGGATTGAGACTAAGACTAGTATTTAGAGTAAGACTAGGATTGAGACGAAGACTAGGATTGAGACTAAGACTAGGATTGAGACTAAGACTAGGATTTAGAGTAAGACTAGGATTGAGACGAAGACTATGATTGAGACTAAGACTAGAATTGAGACTAAGACTAGAATTGAGACTAAGACTAGGATTGAGACTAAGACTAGTATTTAGAGTAAGACTAGGATTGAGACTAAGACTAGGATTTAGAGTAAGACTATGATTGAGACTAAGACTATGATTGAAACTAAGACTAGGATTGAGAATAAGACTAGGATTTAGAGTAAGACTAGGATTGATACGAAGACTAGGATTGCTAATAAGACTATGATTGAGACTAAGATTATGATTCAGACTAAGACTATCATTGAGACTAAGACTAGGAATTAGAGTAATACTAAGGTTGGAGACTACGACTAGGATTGAGACAGGCTAGGATTGAGACTAAGACTAGGATTGAGACAGGCTAGGATTGAGACTAAGACTAGGATTGAGACTAAGACTATGATTGAGACTAAAACCAGGATTGAGACGAAGACTATGATTGAGACTAAGACTAGGATTGAGACTAAGACTAGGATTTAGAGTAAGACTAGGATTGAGACGAAGACTAGGATTGAGACTAAGACTAGGATTGAGACTAAGACTAGGATTTAGAGTAAGACTAGGATTGAGACTAAGACTAGGATTTAGAGTAAGACTAGTATTGAGACGAAGTCTAGCATTGAGACTAAGACTAGGATTGAGACTAAGACTAGGATTGAGATTAAGACTAGGATTTAGAGTAAGACTAGGATTGAGACGAAGACTAGGATTGAGACGAAGACTATGATTGAGACTAAGACTAGGATTGAGACTAAGACTATGATTGAGACTAAGACTAGGATTGAGACTAAGACTATGATTGAGACTAAGACTAGGATTGAGGCTAAGACTAGGATTGAGAGTAAGACTAGGATTGAGACTAAGACTGGAATTGAGACTAAGACTAGGATTGAGACTAAGACTAGGATTGAGACTAAGACTATGATTGAGACTAAGACTATGATTGAGACTAAGACTAGGATTGAGACTAAGACTAGGATTGAGACTAAGACTAGGATTGAGACTAAGACTAGGATTGAGACTAAGACTAGGATTAAGACTAAGACTAGAATTGAGACTAAGACTAGGATTGAGACTAAGACTAGGATTGAGACTAAGACTATGATTGATACTAAGACTAGAATTGAGACTAAGACTAGAATTGAGACTAAGACTAGGATTGAGACTAAGACTAGGATTGAGACTAAGACTAGGATTGAGACTAAGACTAGGATTGAGACTAAGACTAGGATTGAGACTAAGACTAAGATTGAGACTAAGACTAGAATTGAGACTAAGACTAGAATTGAGACTAAGACAAGGATTGAGACTAAGACTATGATTGAGACTAAGACTATGATTGAGACTAAGACTAGAATTGAGACTAAGACTAGAATTGAGACTAAGACTAGGATTGAGACTAAGACTAGGATTGAGACTAAGACTAAGATTTAGACTAAGACTAGGATTGAGACTAAGACTAAGACTAAGATCTTCCTACTTCTCTGACACCATCTATTTGTGTACAGGTCCATGTCTGTTTTCTCTGTCCCCCTCTCTCATCATTGTCTCTGTCATTCTCTCTTTCTCTTTTTAATTTTTGTATGTGAATCTGCCTCTCTGTCTCCCTTATATTGTCTGTGTCTATTTCCCCAACTGGCTGTGCTTTCGCTTTGTCTGTCAAATCTTTCATTTTTCTATCACTTTTCACTCCTTTTATTTTTTCTTGACCCTCAATTTTTCTTAATCGCGTTTGAATATAAAACGTTCACCTTTGCTTGCTATTGCTTTTTATTTTCTGAACGTTATTTAATTACCATCAGGCATTTTTGCTGTTCTTAGATTGATATTATTATTATGGTCTTTTGCTTCTTGAAAGACGGTCAGTAAGCTGGTCTGTTATAGAGATGACGGTGGCAGCGTCTGTCCTGGCGGGACATCGACTTGCAGGGCTGATCTTACCGATTCTCGTTTGACAGGGACGACATCAGTGTAAAAAGAATAAGTTCGAATGTTGTGGTGTAGGCTCTTTTCTTGTGCGTCGCTTATCTTCCATCTTTCTCATCAGAACTAGCTCTGATGCTTCGATGCTCGTTCTCAAGGTCGTCCTTTTCCGTGTATCTCTATCCTCTGCAATATTGTCCCAGTTATTTGGATTGATTTGGATCGTAAAATCGTTCATTGATCTTTTACAAATGTCATTGTATCTTAATGTAGGCCTTCCTTGTGATCTGGTACCCGATATGAGTTCACCCAAGAGTAACTGCTTCGGAATGCGGGTATTTGACATTCGTTTCCCGTGACCCAACCATCTCAGTCTCTTGTTGCTCAGAGTCGAGAAAAGGGAAGGTATCTTGGCGCGTTTCAGTATTTCCGAGTTTGTCCCCTTGTCCTGCCATTTTATGTTCATTATACTTCGAAGACATCGCACATGCAAACTGTTTAACCTCTTCTCGTGTCTTTAATGTACTGTCCATGTTTCCGCTCCGTATAACAGTGTACCAAACACGCATGCTTGATATATCTTGATCTTTGTATTTAGTGTCAGCTTTCTGTTGTTCCATGTTGTTTCAGCCTGCCGAAAGTTGTTGCTGCTTGTCCCATGCGTGTATTGATCTCTTCATCGAGTGACAGTGGTGCTATTACTGTGGAGCCCAAATATTTGAACACTTGAACTTCATTCACTGGATCTTCATTTAGAGTAATTGTTTTTACTGGTGCGGCTCCAACTTTTTTTTAGGACAACCGTTTTGTTCACGTTTACACTGAGTGAAAATATGTTGCAAGCATCAGAAAGAGAATTGATTAATGATTGTAGGGTGTGCTCGTCGTGCGCCATCAGGGCTGCATCATCAGACAGAGAATTGATTCATGATTGTAGAGTGTCCCCGTCTGCGCAACCAGGACTGCATCATCAGACATAGAATTGATTCATGATTGTAGGCTGTGCTCGTCGTGCGCCATCAGGGCTGCATCATCAGACAGAGAATTGATTAATGATTGTAGAGTGTCCCCGTCGTGCGCAACCAGGACTGAATCATCAGCAAACAATAGCTCTCTGATGAGATTTTCTGCTGTTTTGGATTTAGCACTGAGCCTTGCCAGATTGACCATCGAATCTACTGCGGACAAAGACGTCACCAATCTCTTGTTTGTGAAAGCACAGCGCAGCATGGCTGCGAACAGATTCCGAATAGGGTAGGATCAAATTCAGCCCTGTTTCACCTCGTTTTTGACAACAAAAATGTTCGGATGCATTTCCATCAAACTGAATGGTGGTCGTCATGTCTTCGTGGAAGGAGACGATTAGTTTGAGCAATGTTGGTGGACAGCCAATAATTTCTAGAACCGTATATAGGGCTGGCCTACTCACGCTGTCCAAAGCCTTTGCAAGATCGACGAACGCAATGAACAGTGGCCCATTTTGCTCTCTGCATTTTTCTTGCTTCTGTCGCAGTGTAAAGATTCTGTCTGGTGTGGAACGCACCGCTCTGAACCCACATTGAGACTCGGGCAGTACCCGATCAGCAAGTTTCTGGGTTCTCTTTAGAATGACACGAGCTAATGCTTTTCCTGTTATGCTCAGCAGGGATATTCACCTATAGTTGTCACAGTCGCCTTTGTCTTCTTTGTTTTTGTAGAGTGTGACTATCCTTGGATTTCGTATGTCTCGTGGTATGTCTCCTTCCCTCCATCATTTAGTTAACAGTCTGTAAAGGATCGGGGAAAGAACCTCTTTGTTCTCCTTGATAACTTATGAAGTGATGTTGTCATTCCCCAGAGCTTTTCCATTTGCCAAGCTATCAATGCTAAGGACAGCTCTGTTTCTGTTGGCGTGACGTCGAGTTCAGGCATTACTGGGTATGTTGGCACTCTATCGACTAACTCTGGGTGAATTAGACTTACTTCAGAGTAAAGGCTTGAGTAGCTGCTTATTTCTATCTAAGATGAGTTCACCACATACCTTAAATGGGGCTATTTTAGAGCTTTCGTACCCCAGGCAGTTTTTAAGTGTTCGAACGTTTCAAATATCTTAGATCATTGATCAGCGAAGAGGTTTCGAAACCAGAGGTAATTGCAAGAATAGCACAAACAACAGCAGCGCTGACTCGGCTGAAACCTATATGGCAAGATAAGCGACTCACCCTCGGCATATAAGTTAGACTACTACGCTCTTTGGTGATCTCAATATTTCTGTATGCCTGCGAGACCTGGACCATTACAGCAGATATCCAGGGCAGGATACGTGCAATGGAAATGCAGTGCTATAGAAAACTCCTAAATGTTACATATAAAGATCGTGTCACGAACGTAGACATCCGTCAGAGAGTTGAAGACGCAATTGGTCCTTTTGAAGATCTGTTCACAGCTATCAAAAGACGAAATATGGCCTGGTGAGGACACGTCGCGAGGTCCAACGGAATTCCCAACTCGATACTCTTTGGATCCGTACCGGGACAGAGAATGCCTGGACGTCCAAGGAAGAGATGGGTGGACAACATCACTGAGTGGTCAGGCCTTCGTCCCGGTGAGATACGGCAGGGGGCGACAGACACAGAGGGTTGGCGTGGGATTTTCATGTCTTTATGTGTGCCCCAACGACCTGATGGGTTACGGGATGAACAGAACTGAACATCGCTGTGATGTTGCAGCTTCTTTTATTGTATAGCAGAGATTGGACCAGTACTTGCTTTATGTTGCCCGAGTCTGCAGCTTCTTGTATTGAGGAGCAGAGATTGGACCAGTACTTGCTTTATGTTTCCCGAGTCTGCAGCTTCTTGTATTTAGGAGCAGAGATTGGACCAGTACTTGCTTTATGTTGCCCGAGTCTGCAGCTTCTTGTATTTAGGAGCAGAGATTGTACCAGTGTTCGTTTGCACATCTCCTGGACTCTCTTTGGCTTTGCAAAGACTGTCTTTTGTGCATTTTGCCTTTTTTTTTTCTCTTGAACTGAATGAGCGCCTCCTTTTTCTTCGCAATAAGTGGCAAGATTCTTAGATTAATGTGTTAATTTACAATTAATTTGCCTTGAATAATAAATAATAAATGGACAAATTAGACTTACAGACAAATCGACAGACAGAGGAACAGACAGACGAGCTACAGACAGACAGTCAGGAAAGACCGAAATAAATGTCGCTGGACGAACAGACAGAAAAAAAGAACGTGCAAAAAAGACAGACTGACGAATCTTCGGTGAGTTTATAGCGCTGAGGAATAAATACCGATTGTCTCTACAGTCGTCACGAAGTGTGCATGATCGGTTAGTATTTTCGCTTTGAGAGAAGAGGAGACTAACGTATGGCCAGTCAAGGCATTCTGATCGGACATGTTAGTCAGGGTCAGGTATAATATACTGGCAAAGACTATCACCTGACTTCCCCACAGTTATCCCTGGAAACAGTTTCCCGGCGAAAGAAAGGGGGATTGAGGTGATCCCTGAAGTAGCGAGCAACACGCAGCTGAAGTCAATGAAAGCACAACTGCCTGAAGGACTCCTGTCCACTTTCACCAGCACTCTCGGGATGTAAGGAAAGCTATTGCAACACGCCACGTTTCGCCATTTTAAAAGCGCACAAATGAGTAAACTTTTTGGGCATTCAACAACAACAACAACAACAACAAACAACAACATTTTCACTTCCAACAGAAACAAAACATGTCTTCCCAGGGGTTTCGAACCCACATTCCCTTGGTATGGAGATCGATATCTAAATCGAGCAACCACCAAAACAATTTGCTAACTAGCTGCTAATCCCAATTGTCCGTCATCAAGAGCACACCATATCTCCTAGGAATTCCATTTATCAGAATAAATAAATATCTCATTTCGCCCTCCAGCAATCCTCACATGAACTTGTCCGCACTTCACCATCATACAACTACAATTGTGCACACACATACGGCCACCAGTAGGAAAATCAATTGAAATAAACGGCAATCTTGGAATTGAAAGCGTTTAATGTTTAATGTGCTTTTGGCTAGAGTAGGGCGAACCGTCATCAATGGTTTTCAATATATCTGTAAGCTGTTTGGCGTTCACTCTATTTCCTTTCAATTTCTCTATCTCCCACGTTCTAGAGACTATATTGTCCCACTCTCCTGTCCAATCTCTCTCTCTCTCTCTCTCTCTCTCTCTATATATATATATATATATATATATATAAATATATATATATCTACAACTACTCCTACTACTAATACAACTACCATTACTACAACTACCACTACTACAACTACTAGTACTACTACAACTACCACTACTGCAACTACAACTACCAATACTCCTACTACCACTACTACTACCACTTCTACGTCTACTACTATTACCACTACTACCACGTCTACCAATACTACTACCACCACTACTACCACTACTACTACAAACACTACAACTACCACTAGTGCTACTACTGCTGCTGCTACTACTACTACTACAACCACACACACTAAAACTAATAATTCTACAACTCTCTTTCGTGTTATCGTCTTCTTCTGTTTCTTTTTCGTAAGCTGTAAGACGTCAACTTGAATTTGTTCGAAGAAAGCAGCGGTCATCCTGAGAGCTTGTCTAGTGTTGGCACTGATGATGGCCACAAGGGCTTTCTCTGGTCCTCGTATGTCGGACAATTTTGCAGCAGATGTTCGGGGATCATGTTCCCTGTACCACAGGTGTATTCGTCAGTAGCACCTATCTTCAGTTTATTGAATAGATGGTACCTTAGTCTGTTGTGACCTGTGCGAAGTCTGAAGATCACAACCTGCTCTCTTCTGTTCAACTGGTAATAGGCATCATTTTTTGTGTAGCCAGTATTTTCTGTTTCCCATTTGGCAATGTATCTGGCCCTAATAAGCCTTTTTGGCTCTTCGTAGGTCACACTAGAATTTGGTTGTGGTAATATTGCACCTTCTATTGCCAGTCCTTGTTGTCTTGAATGTTACAAGGGAACCCACTGTACCACTACTCTTTTAGATGTGGGCTGCTGGCATAGTAGACAGAGTACTGCTCTTAAGTCATTAAGTTCAGTATTTTTCTGGCATTTTAGTGCTGCGACTACGGCCAGGGCATCTGTAAACAGGACTATCTAGCTTTCATTGCTTTCGCCTATCAGCATTGCTTCTACTGCAGCCCTCAGTGCCTCTGCCTCCGCTCTGAAATTGCTTGAGAATTTTCTAGTTGCCACTGACAGTGTTATTTTTCTACCGTTTGTTAGGTTCAGGAATACCCCTCCCAATCCATTCTGTGTTGTGTTTGTTACAGAACGGTCAGTGTTTTTCACTATGTACCTCAGGGTTATGTCGCTTCTTTCTTTTTCAGTCTGGCTGTTCTTGTTTCTAATACCTGGTATCTTTTCTGAAACCTCTGGAAAGATCTGCTCCTTCCAGGTGGGTTTGCGTACAGTAGGGATGGGCTTTAGTATTGTTATGGTGTCCAAGGGGTCATTTCTCATCTTTTTTGTGTGACTATTTCTATCAAGTTTCTCCGCTTTAGTCTTCCGTTTCCAAATCCATTTAGTCTATGCTGCATTGGATGGTCTATCAGCCTTCTTGGTTTCTCCGCTTGCTGCTGGGCTCTGCAGTCTCTTCTGTCGTTCATTGATTGCAGATTTGTAATCTTTTCAAGTTCCACATTTGGCGTTGACTTCATGCCTCCTGTTATAACTCTCATGGCTTGATATTGAAACTTGTGGATTTTATCAAAGTTTGCCTTTGCTGCTGTTGTCCATTCCGTAATGTCATACTCGAGAACTGGTCTCACTCTTCCAGTGTACAGTTTCTTCGGTATTCTCTCATTTGCTCCCCAGCTTGTGCCAGCAAGTTTCCTCATGATTGCCATTCTTTGTCTTGCTCTCATTCGGATTCTCTCAATCTGACTTTTCCATGTCATGCGCCGATCAAATGTGACGCCCAAGTAGTTTGGGTTGTCGTTCAGTCGCAGATATTTGCCATTAAAACTTATTTTGTTGTTCTGTGGTTTATTTGAAAGCGAGAATATCGTGAATGTTGTTTTTTTAGTAATTTATTATGACCAGCCATGATTTGGCCCACTCCTCCAGCGATATTAGGGCCTGCTGCATCCGATTGTTTGCTACGGTGGAATTTTCTTCAGAGGTCCACAAAGCCAGATCGTCTGCAAACATGGAGATGTGGACTCTTTTTGGTATGTTTTTTATTATTTTGTTTATATACACCAGAAAAAGTGTGGGTGACAGTACTCCCTTTTGGTGTACTTGCTCCAGTGTCACCTTTTTGCTCATTTGCCCTTGTACTTGAACTCTGGCTGTTCTGTTTTCGAGGTAGTGGCTGATCCATCTGTATATTTTCCCAGACACTTCGCTTCTTCGTAGCTTAACTAAGTCCCTCTTTCCACACCTTGTCAAATGCTTTCTCTAGATCCACCCAAACCGCAACTGTATGCTGTCTCTCGTTGTAAGCATCCTCTATTTCCTGCGCTGTGAGAGTGATCTGGTTCTCAGTGGGTCTGTGTTGTCTAAATCCTGCTTGCTGTGGAATTATTATGTGCTTTGCTTCTAGGTGCCACATTAGTCTGATGTTTATCATGCGCTCCATCAGTTTACTTTCACAGTTCAGTAGGATGATAAGGCCTGTTTCAAATTAGATCCGTTCTATTTTTGTCGTTCTTTGGTACTGCTATAAGTACAGCATATGTCCATGCCTGCGGTACAATTCCCCTTTTTAGCTTTGATTCAGGACTGACAGTAACTTCCTCATTGCTGTTTGGCTTAACCCCATCAGGATGTCATTTGTTACCCCATCTTTTCCGAGTGATCTCTTTTTCGTTAAAGTTCTTTTGGCCTAATTAATTTCATGCATTGTTGTTATCATCTGACCTTTCTCTCTAATCCACAACTTGTCTCTCTTTCATTCTTTGTGTCTTTCTTTAAATGTTTCCACAATATATCTCTGCATCGCTCACTGTCTCTGGTTTTTCTCTGTTGTTCTGTTTTTAATTTTCTTACTTTCGCTCTCTCTATCTCTTTCACTCTTTCTCTCTCTCTCTCTCTCTCTCTCTCTCTCTCTCTCTCTCTCACCCTCTTGCCTTTCGTGTGACCCTCTTATTGTTACTGCCTGAAACATTTACTCTCTCTTTCCACTAATTATATCCCTGCCATTTCTCTCTCTCTCTCTCTCTCTCTCTCTCTCTCTCTCTCTATCCCTCTATCTCCGTATCTCCTCTAATTTTTTATCTATTTCGTATTACTTTTATCGTCCGAATCTCGGCTGGTTAATGAGGTTCTGTTTCTTTATCTAATTAAATTTAATTTTATTCTTTCTCTTGTTATTTCTTCTTTAATATTTATGTCATTCTGTCTCTCTCTCTTTCTCTCTATCACTCTCTCCTTCTCGCTGTGTGTCTTCTAGTCCAGCTTCTGTTCCTGCTGCCTCTACCAATAGTTATCGCTTTTTCATTGTTTTCCTCAATATGTTACTGGAATCGTTCACCTTCTCTCTATCTTTCTATGTATTTTGTTTAATCTCTCACTTTCCTCTCTTGGCCATCTCTACCTCTCTCGTGACCATCTCTCCTCTCTTTCTATGCCTTTTGTTTGATCTCTCACTTTCCTCTTTTGACCATCTCTCCTCCTCTCTTTCTATGCCTTTTGTTTGATCTCTCACTTTCCTCTTTTGACCATCTCTCCTCCTCTCATGACCATCTCTCCTCCTCTCTTTCTATGTATTTTGATCTCTCACTTTCCTCTCTTGACCATCTCTCCTCCTCTCAAGACCATCTCTCCTCCTCTCTTTCTATGTATTTTGATCTCTCACTTTCCTCTCTTGACCATCTCTCCTCCTCTCTTGACCATCTCTCCTCCTCTCTTTCTATGCCTTTTGTTTGATCTCTCACTTTCCTCTCTTGACCATCTCTCCTCCTCTCTTGACCATCTCTCCTCCTCTCTTTCTATGCCTGTTGTTTGATCTCTCACTTTCCTCTCTTGACCATCTCTCCTCCTCTCAAGACCATCTCTCCTCCTCTCTTTCTATGCCTTTTATTTGATCTCTCCCTTTCCTCTCTTGACCATCTCTCCTCCTCTCTTGACCATCTCTCCTCCTCTCTTTCTATGCCTGTTGTTTGATCTCTCACTTTCCTCTCTTGACCATCTCTCCTTCTCTCTTGACCATCTCTCCTCCTCTCTTTCTATGCCTGTTGTTTGATCTCTCACTTTCCTCTCTTGACCATCTCTCCTCCTCTCAAGACCATCTCTCTTCCTCTCTTTCTATGCCTGTTGTTTGATCTCTCACTTTCCTCTCTTGACCATCTCTCCTCCTCTCAAGACCATCTCTCTTCCTCTCTTTCTATGCCTGTTGTTTGATCTCTCACTTTCCTCTCTTGACCATCTCTCCTCCTCTCAAGACCATCTCTCCTCCTCTCTATCTATGCCTGTTGTTTGATCTCTCACTTTCCTCTCTTGACCATCTCTCCTCCTCTCAAGACCATCTCTCCTCCTCTCTTTCTATGCCTGTTGTTTGATCTCTCACTTTCCCTACTTTTCTCTTGACCTTTTCCCACTCTTTCTGTGTAATTTGATGCTTTTTTCACTCTTACATTTTATTCTTTGGCTGTTTTTATTAGTACATGCCCCAAATTCTCCTATTCTTTCTTATTATCTGCTCCCAAATCTGTCCCTACGTCTTCCTGTATCTGCGCATTCTTCTTCTTCTTCGTCTTCTTCGTACGCAGTCAGACAGTAACCATTATTTTTTTTTACAAAGCAGCGGTCATCCTGAGGCTGTCGACACTGCAATAGAGCTTGTCTAGTGTTGGCACTGGTGATGGCCACATCTGCTTTCTCTGATCCTCATATGTCGGGCAGTTTTGCAGCAAATGCTCAGCGGTCATTTTCCCGGTACCACACGGGCATTCGTCGGTGCCACCTATCTTCAATTTGTTGAATAGGTGGTACCTAAGTCTATTGTGGCCAGTGCGAAGTCTGAAGACCACGACCTGCTCTTTTCTGTTGCACTGGTAATAGGCATCGTTTTTGTGTGGTGCCAGTATGTTCGGTTTCCCATTTGGTCATGTATCTAGCTCTATGAGCCGTTTTGACTCTTCGTATGTCATACTAGTATCGGGTTGTGGTAGTTTTGCACCTTCTTTTGCCAGTCTGTCTGCCTCCTCGTTGCCTTGGATGTTGCAGTGAGATGGAACCCACTGCACCACTACTCTTTTTGGTGCGGCCTGCTGGCATAGTTGACAGAGTACTGCTCTTAAATCGTTAAGTTCAGTATTTTTCTGGCTTTTTAGTGCTGTGACTACGGCCAGTGCATCTATAAGCAGGACTATATGGCTTTCATTCCTTTTACCTGTCACCATTTCTTGCACTGCCGCCCTCAGTGCCTCTGCCTCCGCTCTGAAATTGCTTGTGTATTTTCCAGTAGCGAATGACAGTGTTATTTTTCTGCCATTTGGTAGGCATTCAATATATCTCCCTCACTCTGTCACTCATTTTCTCGTTCAATTAAAATGCTTCCCTAATGTCCTTTGTTCGATCCATCTTTTCCTCTCTGGCTTTCTCCCCATCTTTTGTTCTCCATCTCCAGCTGTTCATCTCACCTCCACCATTTTTATCTCACTCCTTCACTCTCACTCTTTTCCTTTCGCTCATTCTCTTCCTCATTAGACAATTCCTTCTGTGGAACCCCAAATGATAAGGTGACAAAGGAATGACAAATAACACACAGAGAAGAGGCCTAAAGGCCGACACAACTAAGACAGAGAGAAGCTGGAAAAATCCAGAGAAAAATGCAAATGGTCGGATGGGAGAAGGTTGATTGACGGCCTACGCACTCTAGGATGATAATGGAGAAAAGGAAAACAATGAAGAAATGTATTCTAATACTTCGATTGCCTTGTTTTTTGTTTCTTTTTTTTTGTTTCTTTTTTTCTCTTTTTTTTTGGCGTTCGCATTATTTCTCTGTTCCCCCAAGGTGGTGTGCGTTGTACTACGGTTTTCATTTTGCTTCTGTCGACCCAGTGCATCCGACGTCGACACGAATTTTATGTAAGAGACTGCTTCCTCCTGCATTTTCTAAGGGTTGCTTCTCCGGGGTAATGGCCGATGCTGTGATGGGGATCGAACCCAGCACCTTCGGGTTGTGAGCCGTGTCACAACCACTAGCCCACGCTATCCCCACCTTTTTCACTAATTTCTCTCTTTCTCTTAATTCTCTCTCTCCCTCTTTCACTTTCTCTCTATTTCTCTCTTTCCTTCTCTCTCTCTCACTCTCTTTGCGTCTATTACAGTTTCTCCATGGGGGACGGCGTGGGATAGCGGTTAAGTGACACGGGTCACAACCGAAAGGTCTAGGTTCGAGCAGCTTAATACTCCGCTGCGTTGGGACAAGCGCTTACGGAGAGTGGTTATCCGAGTGCGAGTCCATCCTAATAGACTCAAACACTAAAGCAAATTAGACCCGCAGCCTGTTAGGCAACATCTATCCTATTCTAAACAAACCACCTAACCATGACCGGTGCTAAACCATATCACTGTTAATCGCCTCTTACGACATGCTCTCTGTGAGGCAGTGGTGCTATTCTTGTCCTTGTCACACACAAAGATCCCGGAAGACCATCATGCAACTCACAAAGACATTTTCAGGGCTCGGTAGCGTGTGAGAACGAACGACCGAAGAACAAGAAGATGAATCAATGACCTCTATATTGTTACATCTTTAACCCCATTCTCTGTTCTGCTTTGAGTTCTTACCGTCTGTCTATCCTCCAAATTCTCTAATCTCTCCATCCAATATTAATATGAAATATTTGTCCGCGCACTTGAAACAGCCATATACCGCCCTGTTAATAATGAGGGTTTTATATTTGCACTGGGGTTTTGCAATTGATATCAATGATCAGAGTAAAGTGTACGCTCTCGGCTTGGATTCTCGGAGAGTGCTATAATAACACAAAATGGTGATAAGAAAGGGATTCTAGGAAACAGGACGGATTGTATTATTAGTGGAATTTGATAAATCGTAGGTTTTATGTTGGAGTTGGTCGTGTTGGTGGTTTAGGTGAGGGTTTTAGTGAGGTGAGGGCCGTTGGGGTTGTGAGGGTTGGTGGTTTACGTGAGGGTTTTAGTGAGGTGAGGGCCGTTGGGGTTGTGAGGGTTGGTGGTTTACGTGGTTTACGTGAGGGTTTTAGTGAGGTGAGGGCCGTTGGGGTTGTGAGGGTTGGTGGTTTACGTGAGGGTTTTAGTGAGTTGATGGCTGTTGGGGTTGTGGGTGCGGGTGGTGGTTTACGTGAGGGTTTTAGTGAGGTGATGGCTGTTGGGGTTGTGGGGGTTGGTGGTTTACGTGAGGGTTTTAGTGAGGTGATGGCTGTTGGGGTTGTGAGGGTTGGTGGTTTACGTGGTTTACGTGAGGGTTTTAGTGAGGTGATGGCTGTTGGGGTTGTGGGTGTTGGTGGTGTTGGTGGTTTACGTGAGGGTTTTAGTGAGGTGATGGTTGTTGGGGTTGTGAAGGTTGGTGGTTTACCTGAGGGTTTTAGTGAGGTGATGGCTGTTGGGGTTGTGAGGGTTGGTAGTGGAGATTATGGTGATAATGATGGTGATGATGTTATTAGCACTTGTTGTGGTAGGGGTGCTGGTGTTTGTGATGATGTTATTAGCAGTTGTTGTGGTAGTGGTATGCTGATAGTAGTGGTTGTGATAGTGATGAGAGTGATGATAGTAGTTGTAGTGAGGATAGTTGTGGTGATGGTTGCGGTAGTGGTGATGGTTGCGGTAGTGGTGATGGTTATGATAATGGGTGGTGGCTGCCAACCCCAATTCTGTCCATTTCGATGCTTTTGTCACTTTCCCTAGACGTCCTTTGACTTTCTCCAACTCTGTGTGTATATTTCATGGTGTGGTGATGGGGGTTGTGTGCTAACATCATCTCAAGAGCTACTCCAGGGGGGGGGGGGAAGCTTCCAGACGGTTCAACCTAACCAACCGGACAGAGCAAGGAGGGAGAATCAGACTAAATACAGACAGCTTACCTAGAGTATAACAGACTAGGTCAAGGCCAACCAGCTAGAGTATAACATATTAGGTCACGGCCATACAGCTAGAGTGTAACCTATTGGGTCAAGGCCAACCACCTAGAGTTTAACAGATTAGTTCAAGGTCAACCACTTAGAGTGTAATAAGTTAGGTCAAGGTAATTAATTTAGAGTATATCGGTTAGATCAAGGCCACCCACCTAGAGTATAATAGGTTAGGTCAAGGCAATCGACCTAGAGTATAATAAGTTAGGTCAAGGCCATCCACTTAGAGTATAACAGGTTGGGTCAATGCTAACCATATAGATCCACAAAAACGCAAAGCGTGTTACAGCAACATTGACAACATCAAAGTGTGTTTGGAAAGGAAGCACCTCAAAAAATGAAAAGTGTGAAAACCACTTCAGTCCGTGGACCTCAACTACAGAGACGCAGACATTGCAGCTGAAGATCGAATTTGCTGGATGAGGGTTGTTAAGGGCCTATGCCACGAAAGGACAATGATGATGATGTGTATGGACATAGATATACGCAATCAGAAATATGGGAGGGATGTTAAAGAATATCTTCAAGTTACAAACAGAATAAATCTTGTAACATTTACAACAAATAAATCTCCGAGGCTGTACTTTCTCTCTACTACAGCGGAATGAAAGCAACGGCAAACATAATCAAGATGTGCAAAGATAAGAAACAGATGGACAACCTAACGACACGAAAATAAATAGAACGCTGAGCGCAGGAAAGATCAAACACTGGATACAAATTTCATAGAACGAGCATTCTCTCATTTTCATTCAGGGAAGCGGTAAGGATATCCGAAGTACTGGACTCCCCTAGGACTTGCCGCTGTCAACAGTACTTCAGACAGTAGTCGCATCGTTTCCAAGAAGCCAGTATTGGGATGAGATATTTGTGATCCTTTATTTAAGATCTCCAGAAACGTAGGCGAGTGGCGATCAATGACAATTCTAGAATTGTCAATACAGCCAGGCAATTTCACTCTTCAGCGGGACTCGATTGAGGGCCATATCACATTTTGGAGACCCGAGGGGCTGGAAGGTTGAGTAAGAAACATAGACATTGCAATAAAGAAATTGATACTATAAATATCTTTGTGGTTAGGTAGAAAGTAACCGCAGAACAATCGACTTTGACATAACGTAATGTTGCTCCACATGCAAGAATTTACCTTGAAATAGATTGAACTGCTCTGTTGTGTGTAAGATATTCAGAAGTTGGTTAACGTTAGACCGGTTCCTGACACTTCTCCCTTCATGAGTGTTTAGCTATGTCATTGACCGGTTCCTGACACTTCCGACAAACGCAAAGGGGCATTCTCGCACCGGACTTCTAAGTAAGTACACCCTACTTCGGCAGTGAAGGATGCAATGACTTGGTCACGCTCGTATCATGGAAGACTGTCGCATTCGCAAAGATACTCTATATGGACAGCTGGAGTGTGGTAAAAGACCAATGAGCAGACCAAAGCTAAGGTTCAAAAACGCATGTAAGCTGGGCTTGAAGGCTCCGGATATGGATCTGACATCTTGGAAAGACATAGATCCAGAACGATCCAAATGGAGATACAATCTGAAGAGCCAACTCGGACTTGGCGAAAATAAGCTCATGCAACACAGAGAAGTGAAGAGACAGCACAGGGATGTGAAGAGAGAACACAGGGAAGTGACAAGAAAAGACAAGACAGATAAGTGAAGAGAAGAGACAACACCGGGAAGTGAAAAGAAGAGACAACACAGGGAAGTGAAAAGACAACACAGGGAAGTGAAAAGACAACACAGGGAAGTGAAAAGACAACACAGGGAAGTGAAAAGACAACACAGGGAAGTGAAAAGACAACACAGGGAATTGAAGAGAAGAGACAACACAGGGAAGGGAAGAGATGAGACAACACAGATTAGTGAAGAGAAGAGACAACACAGTGAAGTGAAGAGACAAGACAGAGAAGTGAAGAGACAACAAATAGAAGTGAAGAGACAACACAGAGACGTGAAGAGAAGGCAACACAGTGAAGAAAAGAGACAAAATAGAGAAGTGAAGAGACAACACAGAGGAAAAGACAACACGAATAAGTGAAGAGACAACACATATAAGTGAAGAGACAACACAGAGAAGTGAAAAGATAACACAGAGAAGTGAAGAGACAACGCAGCAAGAAAAAGAAAAACCAAAACCTCAGTAGAGAGCTGCTACTCTAAGGTCGCATCAAGTCATGACTGAAAAGGAGCTACTTACTTTGCAAATAAAATAGATCAGGTTACAGAAACATTGACAAACGGAACAAAAGTAAACGCTCTAGGGACAGGAAAGGCCTAGGAATTGGAGAAGTACGACGCAGTTAAGTCGGAGTTACAAGGGACTACAGTGCTGGCTACTCATTCGAGAAGAAAATGAACTTCGATCCCCTGACCTCAACTGGGGAGAGACAGAAAGGGCAACTCAAGATCGAACTTGCTGGAGGAGGGTTGTCAATGGCCTGTGTCACGAAAGGAGCAGCATACATTTTTTGTTTGATTAACTGATGATTGATTAATCTAGCGTATATATCGCCAGGAGATATGTGATTGGGGCTGGCAATCTCATCATGTAAAAAACAATTGACATTATAATCAACCCCTGTAACAGATATCAGACTTCCGGTAAGAGGCACATACCCGTCTGTCTGTCTGTCTGCTTGCCTGTATGTATATATGTCTGCGGGTCTGTCTGATTGCCAGTATGTATGTTTGTCTGCTTGCCGGTATGTCTGTCTGCTTGTCTGTTTGTATGTCTGTCTGTCTGCTTGCATATATATCTGCTTGTCTGACTGTCTGCTTGCATGTATGTATGTATGCCTGCTTGTCTGTATGTCTGACTGTCTGCTTGCTTGTATGTCTGTATGTCAGCTTGTCTGTATGTCTGCATGTCTGTATGCCTGCATGCCTGTATGTCTGCTTGTATGTATGTATGTCTGCTTGTCTGTATGTCTGTCTGCTTGCCTGTATGTATGTATGTCTGCCCGTCTGCCAGCATTCATGCCCGTCTGTCTACCTGTCTGTCTATCTGACTGCATGTATATCTGCCTGATTGTCTTCTTGCCTGTCTGTTTGTCTACCTGTATTTCTGTCTGCCTTCCTGCACGTCTGCCTGCCTATCTGTCCGTCTGTCTATCTGCCTGCCTATCTGTCTCTTTGTTTATCTCTTTGTCTATCTATCTATCTATCTATCTATCTATCTATCTATCTATCTATCTATCTATCTATCTATCTATCTATCTATCTATCTATCTATCAATCAATCAATCAATCTATCTATCTATCTATCTAACTATCTATCTATCTATCTATATATATTTATATCTATACATCTATCTATCTATCTATCTATCTATATATATTTATATCTATATATCAATCTATCTATCTATCTATCTATATTTATATCTATCTATCTATCTATCTATCTATCTATCTATCTATCTATCTATCTATCTATCTATCTATCTATCTATCTATCTATCTATCTATATTTATATCTATATATCTATCTATCTATATATCTATCTATCCATCTTTCTTCAGTCCACTTATGTCGTTTGACGTCGTGAGGAGGTGCGAGCTCCTTTGTTTCATGTGCTGTGGCAGGTGAATATGCACTGGTCACATTCCAGGTCAATCCCATCATCTGTAAGCCCCTGAAATATGCGATAGACTATTTTTGAGACTGGTGGAGGGGCAAGCGTAAATTAGAGCAAGGTAGATCCGCTATCTGTCAGGCGCCATATAAGCCGCTCCGCTAACCACATAACAAAGACATGTTGTTTTGGCCACACAGTCCCTTTTTTTTGCGACATATTCTCTCTTTTGGAGCGAGAATCCCTTGAATAATTTGAGTAGATTTTTAACGAATTGTGCCCGAGCAGCGGCCGTTAGGCCTACTTTTTCCGGTGTCCCACTGCTAAGGTATTTTTAACGTGTGCTCCCCAATAATAATAGCTACAATAGTGGTTAGTCGCAAGCAAAGATGGCGACAGAGTTTGACTTGCTGTGCACGATGTTGCTCTGTGTGACTGTCAAGTTCAACCTCGGCAAGGCAGTAGACGTCGTGGGGACGTGTAGTGTCTCTTTCGTGTATCATGTGGTCCACCAATGTTGATGTCGTTCCATATGTCTTCAGTATCTCACAGACACTGTCTATCCATCGTTTTTTGGTGGTCTTCTTTCTCTGAAACACTCTTGTATTATAAGTCGGCACAGCTGGTAGATTTGGTTGCATTCTTGTCAGGTGAGCGAACCATTTCATTCTTTGACTTTCTATGTATCCCTTGAACAGTATTGCACCCACCTTCTGTCTGATTACCTTGTTTCCTACTCAGTCGATCTTTGTGACACCGACCTTTCTTAAACACCTCAGATTCATACCATGATTTTTCATTCTTGTGCCCTCGGGAGAATCTATGTCCGACACTGTTAGATGAGAGTTGATTTTAAAATATTCTTTATCCGGTTTCTGTGTTTCTCCACTGGCATGTGTTTGTGTTTTAATAATGGTGAGGGCTGATGGAAAACAGTATTTGCTTTCTTGATTTTTGACTTAATCTCTCTGCATATTCTTCCATCGTGTGTGAACATGCTACCAACATATTTGAATTATCTGACCTGTTTAGTGTTCTGTTCTTTTCATTTGTTCATTAGCGTCTTTTCTATTATTCTGACCCCAAAGGAGCAAGCAGGGTTCAGACAGGGAAGAAGCACTACAGAACATATATTTAATTTAAGGCTGCTAAGCGAGATATATCTAGAACAGCAGCAAACACTGTATCATGTGTTTGTGGATTTTAAGAAGACGTTTGATAGGGTATGGCATAAAGCGCTTTCGGCAGCCATGAGGATGTATAATATCAACGGAAATATTATAACGGTCCTTGAACACCTGTATAACAAGGTGTCTAAAGCAGTTCTTGTGAATGGGAGGCGAGGAGACTGGTTTCGCACATCAGTTGGTGTGAGACAGGGGTGTACACTCTCTCCAACTCTTTTCAATATATTCCTTGAAGGAATTATGAGTGAGGCACTTGGAGGTCACGTTGGTACTGTCAAGATAGAGGGCCGAACGATTACTAACCTTCGTTTTGCAGATGATATCGACGGGTTGGCGGGTTCAGAAGCAGAACTCCAGGAATGGGTCAGAAGGCTCGATGAAACAGCTCTTGACTATGGTATCGAGATAAACGCTGGAAAGACAAAACTAATGACAAACAACGCTACGGGCTTCAACAGCAAGATAAAAGCAAACGGTCAAGAACTCGAAGTAGTTGGCCGTTTTAAATATCTTGGGTCGATTGTCAGTGATGAAGGATCAAAATGTGAAGTATTGGCCATAATAACACCGACAATAGCGGCGCTTGAACGGCTTAACAAAATCTGGCAAGATAAACGGTTAGCACTACGCACGAACATCAGATTAATGCGTACACTGGTCCTGTCAATGGTTCTCTATGCGTGTGAGACATGGACAGTTACAGCTGACCTTCAACGAAGGATACAGGCCTTGGAGATGAGATGTTTCCGAAGACTTTTAAACGTCGCGTACAAAAATCTAGTTACAAACGAGGAAAACCGAAATAGAATTACGACGGCAATAGGGCCTTTCGAAGATCTCTTTGCAACTGTCAAAATAAGGAAACTCACTTGGTACGGTCACATATCGAGATCACATGGTCTTGCAAACACAATCCTCCACGGGAAATTGCATGGCAGACGACGAAGAGGCCGGCCCAAAAAGAGATGGGAAGACGACATAAAAGAATGGACCAGTCTCCGACCAGAAGAGTCACAGGCAGCGGCTTCTGACAGAGAGGGATGGCGTGGAGTTGTGAGGATGTCTTCATGTGGGCCCCAACGACCTCACCGGTTACAGGATGACCTGACCTGACCCCAAATCATGATATAACTTTTCCTTGGTGTCTTCCGAGTTACTCATAGTTGGGGCATATGCACTGATGATGGAGACTTGTTTGTTTCCGGTCAAGGTGATCCTCAGCAACATTTGGAGCACTGAGGAGACCACTAACCAAGCTTGATATTATAGCAAAGCCAACACCCGACTTACGCTGGGTTAGTCTTCGACTTCACGCCCTTTCCAGAAAAAGGGATAACCGGCTTCAATTTCTGTAAGTTGGCCTCTTCTGCCCAACGAGTCTCACCTAGAGCTACAATATCAATTCGGTATCTGGCAAGCCCTTTGGCAATCAGAGCTGATCTTCTCTCAGGTTTCTTAGCCTCTGTCCTACGAAGCAGGGTAAGAATATCACATGCACCAAATGTCAAGGGCACTCTTTTTGTTCTTTTCATCATAGAGAGTTGTCGTTCATGAAAAGTTTATGACAAACTGACTTGCGCGTGAATTTAATTATAGTGAAGGAGAGTTTTGCACTCATTGTCCTCAGCTACCCTTATTCAGTGGCAAGACATAGCGAAGACGGCTGAGAGCAGAAGAGGATGCAGATTTCCTTAGGGTTTTTTTCCCGAAGCTTTTCCAACGAACGATCAGGCATCCCAGAAGGCACTGGATTCAGACATGGAGCCGCTGAGGGCACTGACCTCCACTGAATGGTAAAATACATACACAGGTTAGCATGCCTGAAACCAACAGGGGACAACAGGTGCATTCCGACCAAATTGTGATGTTGTGCGCGAACCAGAGACAGATTTAGAAGCAGTTTTGTTAATGGGGACTCACTACACATCACATATAGTCAACACATAATTATTAATAACATGTAACAATCTTTTTGCACTTCGGTTGGATGTTGTCTGAACAATCAAACGTTAATGTCAATGTATTCTTGAACAATCTTGTTCATACTCTGTATTCATTTATCTGCTTCTGAACTTAGTGATCAGACGGTCATCAATAATAACATTAATTTCAGTCAAGCTCACTGAGCCTGGACCTCCTATTGTGGTGAAGGTCACTGAGCCCGGATCTCCTGTTGTGGTAAAGATCACTGAGCCTGGACCTCCTGATGTGGTGAAGCTCAATGAGCCTGGACCTCCTGATGTGGTGAAGGTCACTGAGCCTAGACCTCCTGGTGTTGTGAAGCTCACTGAGCCTGGACCTCCTGATGTGGTGAAGCTCACTGAGCCTGGACCTGTTGTGGTGAAGCTCACTGTGCCTTGACCTGTTGTGGTGAAGCTCAGTGAGCCTGGACCTCCTTATGTGGTGAAGCTCACTGAGCCTGGACCTCCTGATGTGGTGAAGCTCACTGAGCCTAGACCTGTTGTTGTGAAGCTCACTGAGCCTGGACCTCTTGTTGTGGTGAAGCTCACTGAGCCTGGACCTCTTGTTGTGTTAAGCTCACTGAGCCTGGACCTCTTGTTGTTGTGAAGCTCACTGAGCCTGGACCTCCTCTTGTGGTGAAGCTCACTGAGCCTGGACCTGTTGTTGTTGTGAAGCTCACTGAGCCTGGACCTCCTGTTGTGGTGAAGCTCACTGAGCCTGGACCTCCTTATGTGGTGAAGGTCACTGAGCCTGGACATCCTGATGTGGTGAAGCTCACTGAGCCTGAACCTCCTGATGTGGTGAAGGTCACTGATCCTGGACCTCCTGATTTCGTCAAAGAAATGCAATATTGCCAAACGATAATCATTCATAAAGAAACGTGTAAGACTGCTGACCTTCAAAAACTGCACATCGCAACACTATCAGAAAACAGAACGCACACATATTTCATAAACACAGTAGGACTTGATATATATCAACCCAACACTTTGGTACCTCGTAAGCACAAGATAAAGGTATTTGTTGGCTTTGTTCGTTACGTCTTCGTGCAATTGTGGAACTGTCATTGAATACGTCATCCGCGAAAGCTGCCATGAACCCTTTTCCACAAGTCCAGGTAATTTCGGGAGTCGTTCGACCGGGTGTAGTTGTTTCGATAATTCCAGAAGACGACTAATGATGGGAGTGTAACCGTGGTGTAGTTTTATTAATGGAGTAATGCTATAGCATTACACGGTTGGGCTTGTTCACGAATAACACTACAATAATAAACACATCGCCATCTTGCTTGGCACCGGAAGTTGGCACCACTAATCGACGCTGACCCCAAAACAAAGAAGTTGATAATTTTGGGTGACTTCAATGCTCGAGTGGGTGCTGAATTTGTTTTATGGGACGAGCTGATTGGCAGGAATGGCATCGGTAGCTGCAAGAGTAACAGACACCTACTATTGAAGATATGTGCGGCGAACGAACTTCTGACTACCAATACAGTGTTTTGTCTCCCTAATCGCAATAAAACCACTTGGATGCACCCGCAGTCAAAGTACTGGCTCCTGATTGGTCATGTAATTGTTGGCAGACGGGATCGCCAGGGTGTACGTGTGACAAAGGCTATGTGTGGAGCAGAATGCTGAACGGACCACAGACTGGTGATATCTAAAATGAGCCTTCGTTTCCAGGCTCCTAGGCCCTCACAAAACACTTTAACCTCAAAACCTCTCAACATCTCCGGTCTCAGAGATAACTTCGCACGATAATCATTTATTCAAACTCTGGCAGAACTGCTAAATGAAATTGACAATGCTATGACTGACATGGAATCCATTTGGGCCACCTTTATCAAAATGATTCACTCTACTGCCGTTGATGCCCTCGGTACCTCTAAAAGCAACCATCAAGTTTGAAAACTGTAAAATGATCAAGCCCCTGCTAGCCGAGAAGCACCACACCTCTCGTGCATACACTACCAGTCCTCAATCTGTGGTGAAAAGAATGACTTCACGAGAGCTCGAGCGACTGAACAGCGATAGCTCTGTGATATGTAAGATACGTGGCTCAGTCAGAAAGCTGGTCAGATGTGTTAGCGCGATCTGGCATGTCCAGTGTGGTATATGCAGCACAGCTGAGACGGACTGGCCATGTGGTACGCATGTCGGATCAATATCTACCAAATGAACTTCTCTTTGGTGAACTCCAAAATGGCAAGAGAGCAAGTGGTGGGCAGCGGAAAAGGTACAAGGACACGCTAAAGAGATCACTGATTCAGTGCAGTATTAACCACGATCACTGAGAAAGAATCGCCACCAATCGCACAGACTGGTGCAGCACTATTGCTGAGGGTGTTCAGAGACTTCAGGCATGAAGAATAGATGAGGCCATCCAGAGACGATCGCTCAGCAAGTAAACTGACATCAACCCTTCTTCACCCCCTCTGGAAGGAGGTGTCTTATTTCCCTGTACAAGGTGCAACAGACAATTCAATGCTCACATTGGCTTATTTAGCCATCTTCAAACTCACGAAGAGTTTACAGTGAATGGTGACATGAGAACAGTTTACAGTGAATGCTGACATGAGAAGAGTTTACAGTGAATGCTGACATGAGAAGAGTTTACAGTGAATGCTGACATGAGAAGAGTTTACAGTGAATGCTGACATGAGAACAGTTTACAGTGAATGCTGACATGAGAACAGTTTACAGTGAATGCTGACATGAGAGGAGTTTACAGTGAATGCTGACATGAGAACAGTTTACAGTGAATGCTGACATGAGAAGAGTTTACAGTGAATGCTGACATGAGAACAGTTTACAGTGAATGCTGACATGAGAACAGTTTACAGTGAATGCTGACATGAGAGGAGTTTACAGTGAATGCTGACATGACAACAGTTTACAGTGAATGCTGACATGAGAAGAGTTTACAGTGAATGCTGACATGATAAGAGTTTACAGTGAATGCTGACATGAGAAGAGTTTACAGTGAATGCTGACATGAGAACAGTTTACAGTGAATGCTGACATGAGAACAGTTTACAGTGAATGCTGACATGAGAGGATATTACAGTGAATGCTGACATGAAAAGAGTTTACAGTGAATGCTGACATGAGCAGAGTTTACAGTGAATGCCGACATGAGAACAGTTTACGGTGAATGCTGACATGAGAACAGTTTACAGTGAATGCTGACATGAGAACAGTTTACAGTGAATGCTGACATAAAAAGAGTTTACAGTGAATGCTGACATGAGAACAGTTTACAGTGAATGTTGACATGAGAACAATTTACAATGAATGCTGACATGAAAGGAGTTTACAGTGAATGCTGACATGAAAATAGTTTACAGTGAATGCTGACATGAGAACAGTTTACAGTGAATGCTGACATGAGAACACTGAATGTTAAAAAAGTGATCGTCATCGATTACGATGGACGTACAGCAATGTGCTGATCTTCATTGCCCATGTCTTTTGTTTGTTATATGTGTCATGTTCTTCATTGGATCAAAAACGTAACACAAATTCTTTGAAAAAGAAGTCTTCCTTTAAAATGGAAGCGCTGGCCAGCTTCATATTACAGCGAGTAAGGGAATTGAATGGATGAACAAAAGTACCACATGTATTGAATATAGATATAGATTGATCCAGACGAATGTATCGATTACCTCCTAGCGTGGTTATTATCAAGGTTAGACCATATAACGGCACTTAATGCTAGTGATGAAGATAGGCAAATAATAGTGGGCAGTGGTAAAGTAGAGTTATGAAACTTGTTATTTTTGGAGTACGTGTAAGGTAGCAGTAGAGTTTCGCTTAGTTTAGTTTAGTTTAGTTTACTTTAGTTTAGTTTAGTTTAGTTTAGTTTAGTTTAGTTGAAGAATCAAAGTCATTGCACACGGTTTAACCATTAAGTCGTGACGGAAGATTTACGTCTGGTCAGGCACAATATACTGATTAGATATGTTAGTCAGGGTCAGCTAAAATATACTGATCAGATATGTTAGTCAGGGTCAGGTAAAATATACTGATCAGACATATTAGTAATGGTCAGGCAAAATATACTGATCAGACATGTTAGTAAGGGTCAGATAAATATACTGATCAGACATGTTTGTCAGGATCAGGTAAAACATACTGATCAGACATGTTAGTCTGGGTCAGGCAAAATATACTGATCAAGATCCAAACCTCGGTTGCCTCGTAGCCTTCCCTGGAGATGGGCTGTTTTCATTGCAGTCTGGCTAAAGAGGTCAGGGATCGACGTGATTCCCGTAGCAGTGAGCGACACGCAGATAAAGTAAAGCATAGCACAATTGTCTGAAGAACCCCGGTCGACCTTCATCAGCATACTCCGGATGTGTGAAACGCTACTGCATACCGCCACTGTATACCGCCACTTAACGTCCTTTTCAAATCGCATAAAAGAGTAAACCTACGCATTATGGGCCTTCAACAACAACAACAACAACTGGGCATGCAAACAAACACATCATGTATCTGTTGTTTCTTTTGTATGATGGTTCAACCGACTATTTCGACATTCATGAAGATCAATCTGGGGTAGAACAGTAGTTCAGCTGTAAGTACGAGCAAACAGATGACTTCTACAATCCAAGAGGTACAAGAGAAGCGACTAAAAGAACACCTTATAATTACATCAGTAACTCATATACACGATGTAGTGTGATTCTCTCATATTCAACTAATGCTCCTGTAAGATCACACCAAAAATAAATTCAAACCTCATATATAATTTCTAATCAGTCGACACTTCAGTTTAAACCATACCCTCGTTCGATTTCTGTAAAGTTTTCATTTCCTGTATTGAGAAGTTCAAAGCCAAGAACCTGACGCATTCGTTAACACCCTCGAATCCAAAAATAAAATATTAGGAGTCAGTGACGCATCTCACTAGCTAGACATATAAGAATTCTCTGATGTTATTAGATCACAGAAGCAAGGATTGATTGTGTGGTTTTGAATATGACCAAATTAGAATTTTTCAAGCCACGATGAAACAAATATAGACCAAAGGGAGATTATTGTTTGTTCCTGGCTGTTATTAGACACATGTAATATACGTAATTTGGTTGTCCGTGGTTGCTGTAGGATTTAAGTAATTTTCATTAGCTTTAGTTTCATGTTCTGTAGTTCATTTGACATGCAGGAGCCAAAGATACATGGCAGTCAATGTACTGACAGCAGCGAGAGGCTCAAAGCTGTCTGCATCCATCAGGGGCAGTAAATAAGAAATCACAAACACCGCGTTCGACCTCCAAACGACGGCCCTGGAAAAAGGCTGCACTAGTGTCCAGTCTAAGAGAATAGGGATCGTAGTTGGAAGGTTAACTTGTTACCTGAAAACCCAGCTGAAACTGGATGTCCGACTGAAAGGCATAGATATCGCAACCTCGCTGTAAAATATAATACATCGTTACAACGTGCACATTAAGAGGGGACGCCGAAGAAGAAGACAACGTCCATTCCTGCCACCAATGCTGGAATACCTTCAAGTGGTGATAGTCAGAAACGTCATGTCGTCTGCCCTCATTGAATGAGATCTTTACACTTACCTGCACCGTCTAAGGCAGAATGCAGGTCATGTACATCTTGGCTTGGCATGGCTTCGTTCTCAATCTCCCACCACCAAACCCGAAAAGGGCTTAAGTAGCAGAATATAGTCCTGAGAACGGAATGCGTTGTGTCGTAGTTTACAGCTTGAATGCGATATTTGCCCCTTTCGGTCCAACACATCCGACTTCAGCAAGCATTTTTTTTAGTATCGGGTTAGCAATCCTTCTTAGATCCCTTCTCCTTAGTCAGTCTGCCCTGCTGCAGCCTGTTATCCAGGATCACAGCGTGGAGGTGTAGAATGGTCTTGGCAGCTCTGGTTCGCTAGCAGTCAGCTATGGGTCGCTGACCGCTGCAGCTCATGCGCTGCTCAGAAACTTGATCACATTTACATTTGAGTAAGATATTGTGCAGATGAAATAACTTCGTATTGTACCTGTCCCATACAATATAATCCGCGAGAAAGAAATCACCCAAAAACCTATGTATCTTCGGGGAGAGGAGACTAACGTCTGGTCAGACAAAACATACTGATTAGACATTGTTAGGTTAACAAACCTCTCTCCCATGCAGGTCTTCCTTAAAGCAGGTTGTTTGATGGCAGTCTGGCTAACGAGAGATCGACGTAGTGGTCCTGAGATAAGGTGTTCGCCTCGGGTGCTGGAGGTCACGTGTTCGAAAAACGGTGAAGATCGCCATTTTTTTTTACGTGGATCATCTGCAAGAAATTCCCCTGATCTCTGGATAGTGAGATCGGACACCCGTTTTCAGTGTCGAGCACGTTAAAAATACCTTGGCGGTTGGAAATCGAAAGGAGTAGGCTGAACGGCCGCTGCACGGACACAATTCAAGTTAAAAATCTACTTAAGTTGTTTGTACCTTTGCCCAGGTGGTTTGTTAGGAACAACTATAGATGGTGCCTAACTGGCTGCGGGTCTACTTAGCTCTAGTGTTTGAGTATATTAAGATGGACTCCCACACTGATTAAACCACCACCAAAGAAACTAGTTGTATACAGACTCTGTAGAGTCTTCTAAACCAGTATAAATATTTTAAGTTGCGTTAAGTAATCCCTGTAGTAGTGAGCGACATGCAGATAAAGCCAAGTGTAATTAAAAAGCCTGAATGATCCAAGCCCAACCCCTAATTGTGGGCATTAAATAACAACATACGCACGAATATCTCGCAAAAACCGTGAAGTATTACACATGTTGTATTCTCAAAGGCTAGTTTGCTAAGGGAGGTAATAATAGAACGACTTCTCATCCGTGTGTGTCGCTTGAGACTACTAAGCAGAGGTGTGCATAGAACTAGCTATATATTCTTGTGAAAGAAATTTTTACAGAACCGACAACTGCAAAATCACTCACAATATGTGTATTGCTTTTCAGTCCATCTTAAGAACGCTAGAAGTAGAGGTGTCCGTATCCTTAGCCTGGATCGAAGAGTAAGATCACTAATCAGAGTATCGAACCCTTTCCCCTTTGCTCTGATAGGTAAATATTCTAACTGTTCTGTAAGTCAGTCGCTTAATCTGATTTTATACCACATTAGAAAACCCGAAATGAAAAAACTTACCATTTACAATGAATATCTCAGACGTATCATGCTATCAATCACAATTGTGCAGGCAAATAAGGAAGCGTTTGGTCAGATTAACAGCAATAAAAAACACGAATAAAATATTCATGCGAAATGTTTGAAATATATTTTATGTAAGGACAAAAGGTCACATGACGAACAATGCCCTCCAAAAAATGGAGATGACAAGATTATTTAAAATAGCGAACAGGAGATGAGGTAATTAAATGAATATGTGAGCAGTAATTGGAGAAAAGTTGGAGAAATGCAAATAATGAATATAGAGGAGAATTGAAGGGGTTTACTGTGTAGGAAGGAAAGCAAAAACAGAGTGTGGAGTGCGATAAATTGTGTCAGACAGTTGTATAAAGGGATAAATTGGGTGAAATAAATATGATACATTACTTGGTCATTTGGGAGTGAGGACATAAAATTTGGGTAACGGAGGGTGAAAACGGAGAGGAATAAGACATTTAGAAGGGGGGAAGGGAAGGATGAGAAACAATGGGGCGAGGTTTCAAGCACAAAGACGAATAGTCAGTATAAGTGTGTGGTTAGGGGGTTGAGAGCTTGGTTTACAAACTCATTGTAGCCGGTTCAAATTCATTGTACCTGGTTAAAATCATGACATTTGTCTACGTCGTAATTGCTATTATCTAAGTCGACTAAGCTGTAAATGGATACGTGGCAAGTCAAAGAGTCGCCAGAGTGCGGGCTTTGCCGTCATCACGTTCAGCAACCTAAGGTATTGAGCGCGAATGTAGACGACCCGGATGCAATGAGGTCCGGTCCGTATTACAAGAGGCTTGTTATAAGTCTTTACCCTGACTATGAAGGAGTAGGAAGAGAAAGTTGAAATTTGACACATATGTAGCTCATTCAATTTGTACGGAACTGGAGAAGTATGAATGTCCCACCCTAACTGGTTTACTTGGTATGGTGCATGGCGAAACACACCTTATTGACCGGATCTGCTACTCTAACGGTTTGTCAAACGAATGGAGAAATCAGAGGCCAGAACTGTGATACAATTCTTGATGTTGCAGGGAAAATTATCTACAGAAATACACAGGGAGATGGAACCAGTGTTTGAGGAACACTGTCCTTCGTATGCTTCTGTAAAAAAACTGGTGTAGGCAGTTTCAGTGTGGCCGTTCCCATGTTTCTGATCTTCCAAGATCAGGAAGACCATCCTCAGAGTGCAGCGTTGAAAATGCTGCAAAGAGGGAAGACAATCATTGACCAGGATAGGAAAATGACAATTGCAGAGATATATATCTCAGCAAAACTAAATGAAAGTACATTTTTTATAATTGTACACAACAGACTGAACATGAGAAAAGTGTGTGCCCGCTGGGTCCCGCGTCTGCTGACATGTGAACAGAAACAAACGAGGATTGATTGCTGTGGCCAGTTGCTCAAAATGTATCGGTTGAAAAACATGTTGCCGACCATGAGTAGATGAGACTTTAGTTCACCATTATGACCCAGAATCCAAAATGTCCAGCATCCAGTGGAAAACCCCGGGCTCACCAACACATGTCAAGCCAAGAGCATAGAAATCTGCAAGAAAAGTGATGCTGACTGTTTTTTAGAACGTCAAAGGTGTCATTGTGAAAGATTATCTGCCTCATGGCAACACGGTTAATGGGCAATATTATGCAGATCTCATTACCAAACTAAGAAGGACTGTGACCAGAAAACGAGGGAAAGCGCACATTAAAATTCTGCCTTAGCTTTAAGACAACGCGCCCTCCCATAAAGCAAGACTGTGCTGAAAACAGCCAAAGATTTGAATATTGAAATTCTTCCACAACCACCATATTCTCCAAATTGAGCTCCATCAGACTTTATTTTTCTTTTCCCAAAACTTAAAAAAACAGCTGAAAGGAAATCATTTTGACAATGACTAAGGTGTCATACTGGCTTATGATAACTGATTTAGTTCGAAATATGTGTTATTTTATTCTGAAGGTCTTTTAAAAGCCACGCAGAGATGGCCGAAATGTATAAATTCAGGTGGTGGCTACATTGAAAAGGAATAAGCACTGTGCCAAATTTCAGCTTTCTCCTCCTTTTCCTTCATGGTCAGGGTAAAGACATGACAAAACTCTGTATTAATCATATTCCAAACTCCCGCTATTGAGCCGTGATAATGGCTTTGCAAGTTGAAGAATGTAGTCCGGAGAACGGAATGCTATGTATAAATACTCCAGTCCTTGATTAACAGGTGGGTATCAAGATGATGAGCAATGTATGAGCTGCAGCGGTCAGCGACCCAGACCTTCTACACCTCCTCGCGGTGATTTTTGAAACAGGCTGCAACAGAGCAGCCTCATCATCATCATCAGTCTCATAACCTAGAAGGTCATTCAGGCACCGCTATTGCAGTTTGTAGTACGAGCTTATGCCATACAACAACGGTGTGTCTTGGGCCGCTACACACCTGACGGAGCCCATCTCTCTCCAGTGGGCAGTTCATTATAGTTGTGTCTAAATTTCATACAACAAAGCTGACTCTGTCTTCAGCTAGGGTGAAGGGCGCCAATCTCGTGAAGTTCAGCCGGGTGAACTAGACCGTGAAATATGACATGTTTAGCATAGTGCTTTTCATATAGCCGATGTCCATTTCAGGATAATCGGACTGAAGAAAATACACAAAACGAACGAATTAACCAGTCCAAATGAAAAACAACAAGACGTTTCCGTGAACACAAGTGTAAGTCGTCGATTAGTGTGAATTCCCGGCAAATCCATGGTCTGGCAGCTTCTATAATGAACTTAAACAGAAGAGCAATGTAGACCTGCAGCAAGTTATGGCGCCATCTTTGCTGCTCTTCGACAGAGCAGACTAGCTAAGGAGAAAAGATCGAAAAGGCAAGGTTAATACGGTACTCAAAAATGCCTGCTGAAGATGGATGTGTCGGACCGAAACGTGCAAATATCGCATTTACGCTGTAAACAAAATACAAAACGCATACCATTCTTCGGACAGCTTGTTACTCGCAAAGCCCTTTTCAAGGCTTGGTAGCGGGAGGTTGTAAACTTTCAGGGCTTGGTAGCTGGAGATTGAGAACGTTCAGGGCTTGGTAGCGGGAGATTGAGAACGATCAGGGCTTGCTAGCTGAAGATTGAATACGTTCAGGGCTTAGTAGCGGGAGATTGAGAACGTTCAGGGCTTGGTAGCGGGAGATTGAGAACGTTCAGGGCTTGCTAGCGGGAGATTGAGAACGTTCAGGGCTTGGTAGCGGGAGATTGAGAACAGCGAAGAAGAAGATAGGGAAGGTCTCCAATTTGTACTGAAATGACTTCCAACTGTCGTTCAAGCTAGCTAGGGATATTCTGTCTATTCAGTCCCCTCTGCTTTTGATGTTTCTGTCTATCCCGCTGTCTAAAGTAACCATGCTTCCAAGGTAAGTTAATCTGTCTGTCTTCGATAATTCTTTATTTCCTGTTTTGTTTACGGTGGGATTCAAAATACTCAATGTCTTGTCTTCAGTCCTTTTGTATCTTAGTATTCAGTCCAACTTGTTGACTTTGACAATGCCTCTCTGTTATTTCTTGAATGTGTTGCAGGTGTGTTGCAAGTCAGTTGCAAGTCTGTTGTAAGCTACCTGTTACATCTCCTTGCCAATTTCTTAGATTATCAATGATATAGCCGCCGTTGCCGAATGACTTTTAAAGGAACCAAAGCATTAGTCACTAAGAAGGTCACATTCTGATATTGGACAGCTTACAAAATGTAGTTTATAGTTCCTAATGTATCATTAGACGTCGTCAACATCTAGATTTGTGATAAGTGTATGTAGCAGACGCTAGGTGTCACATGTGCGTGCGCAGCTCAGATTCAACATGCCATCTGTGCGGGAAAAAAGCACATTCATTGATCAGCATGCTGGGGTGCGTTTCTTCGGGTGCTAATAGAATTTTCTGCAAAGCATATTCGTAAGGAATAGCTTCCTGTTTACGTTAAGAAGTGATTGCGTGTTAAGTGTATAATTTCTTGTGTCATACAGTTTTTAAAGAATAAAGTGTATAGTTTCTAGTGTCTCATAACTTCTAAAGAATAAAGTGTATAGTTTCCTGTGTCTCATAACTTCTAAAGAATAAAGTGTATAGTTTCCTGTGTCTCATAACTTCTAAAGAATAAAGTGTATAGTTTCTTGTGTCTCATAACTTCTAAAGAATAAAGTGTATAGTTTCCTGTATCTCATAACTTCTAAAGAATAAAGTGTATAGTTTCTAGTGTCTCATAACTTCTAAAGAATAAAGTGTATAGTTTCTAGTGCCTCATAACTTCTAAAGAATAAAGTGTATAGTTTGCTGTGTCTCATAACTTCTAAAGAATAAAGTGTATAGTTTCTAGTGTCTCATAACTTCTAAAGAATAAAGTGTATAGTTTCCTGTGTCTCATAACTTCTAAAGAATAAAGTGTATAGTTTCCTGTGTTTCATAACTTCTAAAGAATAAAGTGTATAGTTTCTAGTGCCTCATAACTTCTAAAGAATAAAGTGTATAGTTTCCTGTGTCTCATAACTTCTAAAGAATAAAGTGTATAGTTTCTAGTGTCTCATAACTTCTAAAGAATAAAGTGTATAGTTTCTACTGTCTTATAACTTCTTAAGAATAAAGTGTATAGTTTCTTGTGTCTCATAACTTCTAAAGAATAAAGTGTATAGTTTCCTGTGTCTCATAACTTATAAAGAATAAAGTGTATAGTTTCTTGTGTCTCATAACTTCTAAAGAATAAAGTGTATAGTTTCCTGTGTCTCATAACTTCTAAAGAATAAAGTGTATAGTTTCTAGTGTCTCATAACTTCTAAAGAATAAAGTGTATAGTTTCTAGTGCCTCATAACTTCTACAGAATAAAGTGTATAGTTTCCTGTGTCTCATAACTTCTAAAGAATAAAGTGTATAGTTTCTAGTGTCTCATAACTTCTAAAGAATAAAGTGTATAGTTTCCTGTGTCTCATAACTTCTAAAGAATCAAGTGTTTAGTTTCTAGTTTCTCATAACTTCTAAAGAATAAAGTGTATAGTTTCCTGTGTCTCATAACTTCTAAATAATAAAGTGTATAGTTTCTAGTGTCTCATAACTTCTAAAGAATAAAGTGTATAGTTTCTAGTGCCTCATAACTTCTAAAGAATAAAGTGTATAGTTTCCTGTGTCTCATAACTTCTAAAGAATAAAGTGTATAATTTCTAGTGTCTCATAACTTCTAAAGAATAAAGTGTATAGTTTCCTGTGTCTCTTAACTTCTAAAGAATAAAGTGTATAGTTTCTAGTGTCTCATAACTTCTAAAGAATAAAGTGTATAGTTTATTGTGTCTCGTAACTTCTGAAGAATAAAGTTGTTAAGCTTATCAGAAACGTCTCTACTTGAGTGCGCCATTCTTGTATCTTATTTCGGGCCCAGCTGAAATTGTTTTAGATGCTCATAGTGGTGATTTGACTTGATTCTTGACGATGTTTCTTTGATGGCGGGTTACAGTGGCTCTTCCTACTTCTCTAGCCGTGCCTGATAAAATGGGCTAGGGTTCTAGCAGCAGTTACTTACATGATCCGAAGTAACCTCACCAATGCAGGAATATTCTGACCCCGATAGAATACGAGACCAGCTTGTCTTGTTATGTCTTGTCTTATCCACATGTGCTATGAGGTATCGGGGGGGGGGGGGGGGGGGGGTTACGTCAGGGACCAGATGCGTCCCTGATGTAGTCCTCATCACATGACGATTTAGAATATCCACGACATTCCCTATCCATCTAGGTCTAGGTATGTCACGGTTGCGAAAATCTGATCGCTATGCGTTATAAGCGCACAGGGGTAGTTGGTCAGGTTGTATTCTCATTAGGTGGCCAAACCACTTGATTCTCTCCTAGTCGATATTTTCAGAGCAGGGACTTGCTTTAACTAATCTTCTCACAGCTTTACTGCGTATTCTGTCTCTCCTAGTTATGTTGATTGTTCTCCGGAGGCATCTCACTTCACATGTCGTGATCTCGATCTCTCTTTAGAGATTTGGTTAAAATACGCTGTTGGATCTGGTAACAGTATTATTTTTGTGGACATGTTTTTGTTACGGTGTTTCTATAATGAGCATCAGTAATCATCATGATAAAGGTGAGAAAAAACAAACTAACTAATGTACCCTGAAACAGAATGCATATAAAAAAGAAAAATTATGGAAAACATAGAATGAATAAAAGTAAATTATGAAGTAGAGTCTGTTTGATGTGCTGATGAAAACTTTTCAAAATATTAAAATACAGATAGTAATATTAATAATAATAATTTTCGCGAAGGCGTCAAAGGCCCGTTGCATCGTTCGACCACTACCATGTGGTCGAAGCTGTGTTCATGCGTAGCGTGTCGACAGAAATCCCTACAGACTCCCCAGGTCGAGCCGAGTACTCCGCTGCCTTGGGATGAGACCACCGAGGACTGCGTTATACCAATGTTTGTGCCAGGTTTTTAGTGTCTGTCCGTGTCAAACTCTTTGTTTTTCCGTGTCTCGTCGCCGTAGCTTCTAGATTGTGCCCAGTTTTTGGTCAGCGTGACCCTTGCTGTTCACAGAATACGAGGCCGGGAGAGGTATAGTGTAACCTCAGGTGTTGGGAGGTTAGGACAGAAGGAAGCAGGAGGAAGGCGGCTTCAGTTCGAGCAGGAAGGTCCTTTGGAAGTCATAACATGGACTGAATTCTGGTGTGCTATTATGTTGGAAGTTGAACTCCATCACGGACTTGTCTCCCACGGTTTAAGCCAGGCATGATAAACAGCTAAATGCAGCATACCAAACAGGATAACCGATCGAGAGCACAACACGTTCACATAAAACAGTCCTTGATACAACCTGGTGAAGGGTTGTGAATTATAATCCAGACAGGAACCAGCAAACATCAGAAAACGACACAAAAACAGGAGCCAGTCGAGAGCTCAGCCATTAATGCGCGGCCATCTTACTTTTTCTTCCAAAGGTGGAGGAGCAAACAAAAAATTCCATGATTGCCAAACTGGACACGAGCATGATTCGAACCGAGTTCATTTGGATTGTGTAACGGATACTTCCCCCATAGGCAACGCTACGCCGGAGTGAACGCAGCTTGCGAGTTATGAGCAACTATGCACAGATGCGATAGAACGGCGTTAGAGATGAATTAATGTGAAATTCAGTGAAGAGATGTGAGAATAAAAAGGGATATTTCGGGAACAGTTTTGTTGCTGATCTTGGTTAGCGTACATGGAAATAAGAAATGGTTGCGAAATCACTACAGGGTAGTACAACATGGACAGTTGACTGCAGGAAACAAGATTGGACTGGATTCACTGTCCTGACAGTTACGCAGCTAGATGATTGTTTGTTTCGTGCAAACTCGGAGCCCGCTGAAATTTTAAGAGATGATTTGGTTAATAACAGATGTTTATAATAAGGTGGCTGTATCCGTCTGGTTATAACTCCCCCCCCCCCCCACCCCCCCCACCCCCCCCCCCCCTCCCTTCCTTGTAACAGACAGCTGCATTTGATGCCGTGCTCCATGTGTTACACATTCTATCATAAACAAAGAGCCGCAAAAGTACACGTTTACAAGTTGTTTATTTAACCTGACACGACCGTTGTCCCATTAGGTAGACTTATATTTCTCTTATTTGACCCAACCTCCCCATAACCCAGAGAGCTGAAATTATGTGCACATGATCAACTAGTGGGATCTGTTCATCTATCAAATCCTGACTGTTCCTGGGCAGCTCATTTAAAAGCTTGAAGTCGAAAACGTTTTTTTTCTAAATGTATTCGCACCGACAGCGAGATTAGCAACTACAGGTTTCGGTCTAACAGGCTCGTGCATCCATCGAGTTGGGGAATCACAAACGACACAAACAGACTCGCACATTCATTAAGTTGGGGAATCACAAACGACACAAAGAGACTCGCGCATTCATTAAGTTGGGGAATCACAAACGACACAAAGAGACTCGCGCATCCATTGAGTTGGGGAATCACAAACAGACTCGCGCATCCATTAAGTTGGGGAATCACAAACGACACAAAGAGACTCGCGCATCCATTGAGTTGGGGAATCACAAACAGCACAAAGAGACTCTCGCATCGATTGAGTTGGAGAATCACAAACAGCACAAAGAGACTCGCGCATCTATTGAGTTGAGGAATCACAAACAGACTCGCGCATCCATTCAGTTGGGGAATCACAAACGACACAAACAGACACGCGCATCCATTGAGTTGGGGAATCACAAACAGACACGCGCATCTATTGAGTTGGGAAATCACAAACAGCACAAACAAACTCTCACATCTATTGAGTTGGAGAATCACAAACAGCACAAACAGAAACGCGCATCTTTTGAGTTGGAGAATCACAAACAGCACAAATAGACACGCGCATCAATTGAGTTGGAGAATCACAAACAGCACAAATAGACACGCGCATCTATTGAGTTGGGAAATCACAAACAGCACAAACAAACTCTCACATCTATTGAGTTGGAGAATCACAAACAAACTCTCACATCCATCTTTATTGTTCTATCATTTTCAATATTTGTGCGCCTACATACGTGAGAACATTACACAAATATACACTCTCATATGTATACAGACAATATTATGTTTCCCTCTACAAAAGTATTATCCCTGTAGACAACGTTATTTGAGGAGTCTATTCTTAAAATGCTGAGTCAGTTTCGTCACTCAAACTATTTTTAGAACAGTATCAAAGGGAAAGAACAATTTACAGTTAATAACTAACAGTTGTGGTCCCTGTTTGATGTATGTAGTCGTTAGCCATGAGTCATAGTACAATACTAAATAATACAAGAAATGCTTTTAATGGTGGAACAAACATACAGCGTTCATGCCCCAAGAATATAAAACCATTTAGTTTGACATGAATGTATCACCTACGAACCGGTAAACGAAAGCATCGATTAATAATTTAATGAATGATCCAATCGTGAAAAGTGTGCGTGGTTTGGGGATTGACAGAAAATGAAACAGTTTGATGAAAATCTGCTGACGTAAGTATTAGTTGGACATTCAGGCTTACAGATTATTTGGCGTGTATCCTGTGCTCTGCACACTGTCTGTTATGAGCTGTGATGGTTTACTTTGTTTAATGGTGGCTTCTTTTTTCAATATCTGTTTTGGATCCAAATGCAGCGGTCAGCGACCCATAGCTGACTGCTAACGTCAGGGCCAGCGAACCTGGTCTGCCAAGACCCTTCTACACGTCCACGCGGTTTTCCTGGATAAAATGCTGCAACAGAGCAGACTGGCTAAGGAGAAGGGAAAGGCTAAATCGGTACTGAAAAATCCTGGCTGAAGTCGGATGTGTTGGACCGAAAGGTGCAAATATTGCAATGAGGCTGTAAACTACAACACAACAAATTCCGTAATCTGGACTACATTCTGTAACTTGCAAAGGCTTTTTCATGGCTTTGTAGCAGAAGATTGAGAACAAACGACGCCAAGTCAAGTCAGTTTCTGTTTTGTACAATAAGTAAACTCACATTGATTTGAAATCTTGTATCTAGTCCTGTATTTCTCAACCCGTTCACTCTTACGATACCTTTGGAATAATATTCAAATCTCCGGTCACCGATACATACAAATTATATATATATATTACGTTTGTCTATACCTCAATGCAGTGTGTGTTGCACTGTTTTTATTTATGCGACTGTCTGCCCAGTGCATCCGACATGGATTGTATGTAAGGGTCTGTTTCCTCCTGTATTTTGGAAGTGTTTGGTTCCTCGGGGTAATGTAACGGCCGGTGCTGTGATTGGGGAGCGAACCCAGTACCTTCTGGATGTGAGCCGTGTTACTTAACCACTAGCCCACGCCGTCCCCATTACTATAAATCATTGTTGACATTTTTCTTTCTCCATTTTAAACTTAAAGCTCATCATTAAAACATCATTCATTTATTTATAGCTGGTTTCAGCAAAAAATAGCAGACGATTATCTCAAGTTTATTGACAATACAAAATAAAAATGAATCAAAACCCCGTTCCAGAAACCTCAAATTAACCCCATACCTGTAGTCACACACAAAATATACATAAATAACCAATATCGTTTATAACACATACAAACAGAACACAACCAGGTGATAACTATACAAGAACAAAATCATTTCTTTGCAATGTTGAAAATGCGGGTGTTAAATCAAGTTCTAATGCCACTTGAACGCGTATCAAGGAAATATTCTTGTTGAAACCATTTTAGATAATAGAATAAACTTTTCTAATGTGAAACCCGCGCTTGTCTTTTGGTACACTAATACTTATTTCTGGGTCGCTGATACTTTTAAATCATATAAGAGGTTGGCTACTGGGAGACACTGCAGCAACTTCAGTGCCGAAGCCAGGGCCCTTAGACAAGCTGAAAAAGCCCTTACAGGCCATAAGGAGCATGCAGACCAACAAGTGGTCATTTTCACAGTGTTAATGGCGCTCAAGAATTATTACAAAAATGAACTCTGTGCTCTGGCAGGCTCGCTCGAACGCCTGTCCCGGTGCTTCAAAAAAAAGCAGTCCAGTGGATACCAGCCGACTGCGACATTCCAGGCAACGAGGAGGCGGACAGACTCGCCAGAGGGGGAGGAATGCTGCAGCAGAGTGGTACAGAAATCACATACTATGATATTGAACTATTCATCAGGGCAACGTACAGTGCAAGTGTGGACAAAGACCACTAAGAGTGCACAGATAGAAATGAAATAAAGAAAGGTTCAGATTAGATATTAGGACATATGTTTTTAGTCAGAGAGTGGTGAATGTTTGTAATGAATTGCCACATGAATTAGTGGAGGCAGGGATAATTTATGCATTCATGAATAGATTTGATGCTAATATGTTTCAGAGCAAGGACATGTAAATGAAACTAACTGCATACAGACTCTGAAGAAACTTATAAACCAGTATAAAGACGTTAAGTTAATTTAAAGTTATACAATGTATCTGTTTTGGAGAAATGCATATGAACTCTGTCATTGAATATAATATCATAAATTCCCAGCCAAGCATTCTATTAATCTTAATCACACGATAACATTTGAATGACTTCACAGACCGCAGACAACGCCTTCTCGTGATCCATGTGGTCCAGGAACATGAGTTCAAGACGTATTCGTTCTCCCGATTTCTATATTTGTTCGTTCTCTGTAGTCCCCTCCTCCACAACTCCAGCTGCTCTGCCCTCGTATTACACCATTCGTGTCTTTCTGTTCTTTGACATCCCTAATCTTTTATTTCCTTGTCGTTTTCAGCTCAAGAGTATGAGGGTGTGTTGTTCAGGTTCCTCTGGTGGCTCCGCTCTCTCATGTTGTTGCCCCAATATACATCCATATACATACGTATATATATAGATATATATACACATATAGTTCATTTGCTTTTCACTGATCCCGTAGAGAGACGTTGGGAGATTAAGTCGTCTAAACTGCGCCAAGTGCGTTGCGTCGGTCATTGTGAGTCCATGTCATTGCACAATCACTCGTTATCTTTCCACCTGCCTCGCGGTCGACCCCTTGCCCTGTAGCCAGATCTACGGGTTGGTTGGTTGATTGGTTCGTTACTGATCCAACGGCCTATGGGCTCCATCCCCCTTTTACCACAATGCCATATAGTGGTATCCGCAAGTGTTTATAAGCTGTTGTTTAGTTCCGTGCAAAGTGTTCCCTTTGTCTTCCCTAGGAGGAAGAAGCTCTTTCCTAATACTGGAAAAACCCCGACATTCAAAAATATGATGTTCAACAGTTATGTAGGGATGTGTCCACTGCCGGAGTATGTTCTGGTTGTATTCTGTTCAAGTTACTCGTAAGTGCCTGAAAATGTACTCTGAACAAAACGTAATGCCGACCACATTTCGAATGGCTTCATTGCCCAATCTGTCTTTCCTGGTAACACCGATGACTTTCCTGAAACATTTCTTTTCATACTTCGTACCTTGGACAGAAACCATGATTGGCACTGGTAGCACATAATCGGCATAAATATACTGCTTATCAGCTGTTGCTTTGTTGCCAAAATAATACTCGTGTGCTTTAGCAGTGGTGACAGGTAATAAGTCACAGCAAATGCTTTCTGACCCGTAGTCTCGATTTCCCTGTCGATCTTACCGCCAGCCCACCAACTACTGACCAAGTATTTGAACTCGTGGACCTGTTGAAAAGCAATATCATTTACACTTATGTAGAGTGGCCCAGCTGTTTTACTGATGCTCATAGTTTATGACTTCGTCTTGTTAATTCATATGTTCTTTTCGGCGAAGTTTGACGCAAGTAAGTTCATTTTTTTTAAATGTTTATTTTATATATATATATACGAAAGATCTTCCGAGACCAGGTCAGGCGCATATTGTTGTGTTAACTCACGTCCTTCTTTAAACATCGTTGTCCAGTTCTTCACTGTTGTCTTCGACACACTTTTGTCACCATTCACTGTCTGAATTCTGCGATGAATGCCAACTGGTTGACATCATTCAGCTGTTAGAAACCGAATCACCGCTCGCTGATCAACCTTGGACGGATTCCGTATCACACCCGCCATGTTTTCAACGGTCTGTTAAAGGAAATATGAGTAGGAGGACAATAACATTTTGCAAACTTGACGGTTGATATGTGCTGTTCACACTAGAAGTGACGTCATCATGCGCATCGTACGTATATTCACTTGTTGCAGTTTGATCCGGTTAAATGTAAACACGTCTCGTATGTATGTATCATGTTAACTTATCCCTTGCGATTATATGTGCGTGTATTTGTATCTGTCCATCGATCAGATAGTTTGTGCACGAATATTTGCAGTCTGAGTGCGATACTCCTAGTTGCGTCCCGTTTTTGCAAGTTATATGACCGAATACATAAATAGCGGCAATACAATATTGGCTAACGAAGTTAAATATGCAATGTTAACTAACAAATTAACTGAAAAAAGAGCACAACAGTCCCAGTAACGGAACCCCCTTGAGATTGAACAGAGCTTTAGGACTTTAAAGTGTCGGATTGTGACATACCACAAAACAACCAGCTTTACAAATAACTATTGCGTAAGATACATATCTCCAGAGACCCTTCAAGTGTCCAGTACATTCAGCGAAATGCGGACACTTCAGAACGCTGTGTGGCATTTAGTGATGTATATATAAATAAACACGCATATAAGCAAACAATAGGCCATATAAAGCAGACAGGAAAAAACCCTGAATAATTGTCATTCCATTTTTAGCCGTTTTGCCCGATAGACCACTTAACGGTTGCTAAACAGAAGCAGCAAGCATTTGCATATCACGAGGACATCGTCTGTGCTGACTGGATCGATGAGACGACTGTGTCCTTACTGTACAAGAAACAGCTTTTATATATAAAGCGTGAGTCTGGAAGAACCGATCTTTATTCTTCTTATCTATTCCCAAGATAGTGAGTTTTTTGTTTGTGTATTACTGTACCATAATGGGAGTTATTTTTCGAATGCTCTCGTTCATGTCAATACGTTCACCAAACACTTGCGAGATTTCATGAATGATGGGGTGTTGTTGTTGTTGTTGTTGTTTCATGCCCACAATGAGTACGTTTACCATTATTTGCGCCATGAAAAGGGCGTTAAGTTGTGGTAGCTTTAATCACATCCCGAGCATGCTGATGAGGGTGCACTGCGGTATTCTAGGCGGTTGAGCTATGCTTTGTTATTCTGCGTAGCGCTTATTACAGTACGGCCCACATAGATTCACGTCTCGTCAGCCAGTTTGCATTGAGAGCAGCCTGTTTCCAGGGAAGGCTTCATGGAAGAGGGATGTGGTTATCTCCCGAGTGGAGTGAGTTCGATTATTCCGAACAGAACATAACAGGACTCTGTAGCCCGGTCAATAAACCCCTTCATAACCAGGCGCCAAAAGCACGAGCACATATTAGGACCCGGTCAATAAACCCCTTCATAACCAGGCGCCAAAAGCACGAGCACATATTAGGACCCGGTCAAGAAACCCCTTCATAACCAGGCGCATAAGGTCACAAGCATATATTTGGCCCGGTCAATAAACCCCTTCATAACCAGACGCCAAAGTCACGAGCACATACTAGGGCCCGGTCAAGAAACCCCTTCATAACCAGACGCATAAGGTCACAAGCATATATTTGGCCCGGTCAATAAACCCCTTCATAACCAGACGCCAAAGGCACGAGCACATACTAGGGCCCTGTCAAGAAACCTCTCCATAACCAGACCCTGAAAGGCACAAGCACACACTAGGGCCCGGTCAATAAACCCCTTCATAACCAGACCCTGAAAGGCACAAGCACACACTAGGGCCCGGTCAAGAAACATCTCCATAACCTGACGCCGAAAGGCACAAGCACACACTAGGGCCCTGTCAAGAAACCTCTCCATAACCAGACGCCAAAGGCACGAGCACATACTAGGGCCCTGTCAAGAAACCTCTCCATAACCAGACGCCAAAGGCACGAGCACATACTAGGGCCCTGTCAAGAAACCTCTCCATAACCAGACCCTGAAAGGCACAAGCACACACTAGGGCCCTGTCAAGAAACCTCTCCATAACCTGACGCTGAAAGGCACAAGCACACACTAGGGCCCGGTCAAGAAACCTCTCCATAACCTGACGCTGAAAGGCGCAAGCACACACTAGGGCCCGGTCAAGAAACCTCTCCATAACCTGACGCTGAAAGGCACAAGCACACACTAGGGCCCGGTCAAGAAACCTCTCCATAACCTGACGCTGAAAGGCACAAGCACATACTAGGGCCCGGTCAAGAAACATCTCCATAACCTGACGCTGAAAGGCACAAGCACACACTAGGGCCCGGTCAAGAAACCTCTCCATAACCTGACGCCGAAAGGCACAAGCACACACTAGGGCCCGGTCAAGAAACCTCTCCATAACCTGACGCTGAAAGGCACAAGCACACACTAGGGCCCGGTCAAGAAACCTCTCCATAACCTGACGCTGAAAGGCGCAAGCACACACTAGGGCCCGGTCAAGAAACCTCTCCATAACCTGACGCTGAAAGGCACAAGCACACACTAGGGCCCGGTCAAGAAACCTCTCCATAACCTGACGCTGAAAGGCACAAGCACACACTAGGGCCCGGTCAAGAAACATCTCCATAACCTGACGCTGAAAGGCACAAGCACACACTAGGGCCCGGTCAAGAAACCTCTCCATAACCTGACGCCGAAAGGCACAAGCACACACTAGGGCCCGGTCAAGAAACCTCTCCATAACCTGACGCTGAAAGGCACAAGCATACACTAGGGCCCGGTCAATAAACCCCTTCATAACCAGACCCTGAAAGGCACAAGCACACACTAGGGCTCGGTCAAGAAACCTCTCCATAACCTGACGCTGAAAGGCACAAGCACACACTAGGGCCCGGTCAAGAAACCTCTCCATAACCTGACGCTGAAAGGCACAAGCACACACTAGGGCCCGGTCAAGAAACCTCTCCATAACCAGACCCTGAAAGGCACAAGCAGGACAAAAAGTGAACTTAGAGATGATACCATTTCAATCTCCCTATTCGGTACTTCATTTTAGTTGGGATTATCTGTCCATTTTTTTTTTTTTTGCTGCTTTTTTTTCCACGTTTCAAATACACGCACATATTAGTTTAGTTTTAGTTTAGTTTAGTCGAAGATTCAACGTCATTGCACAAGGTCATGTGGTGCTCTATCCTTCGCCATGTTTTTGGAAAATCTCAGCCTAATGCGCCAACTCCGTAGAACCGGCGATGATCCGCAATATATTGGATAGATTTCATAATTTTGAATTTTGTCCGGCCAACGCCCAACTCTTTTAGACTTCCAACAGTCGAGGGATATTTAACGTGTGCGACACTGCACACGCGCGTCCGATCTCTACTACCCAGAGATATGGGAAAATAACAGAAAGTCCAAGTGACAAAATACCGGTCCCCACCGTGATTTGAACTAGCGACCTCCAGCACCCGAGGCCGACGTCTTACCTCGAGACCACTCAAGACCCAATCGTGTTGATGGTGTCAAAAACCAAACAAAAACGTGTCTTAGTACAAATAAGCGCTTGCATCGAAAAAGGTATTTTTTAAAAATGTTTACTTGTTTAAAAGTCCAGAATAATTTTAGACACCCAGCACGCTTTTGGTAAGGTGTCGGGTTGAGCTCTATTTCAGTTCAATTATACCAGACACTCGTACAAAGGCGCTCGACAACAACCATATATTAGTAATTCTTACTGACCGAACGGGTGACGAGGGGGGGGGGGGGGGGGGGAAGGAGGAATTGAGGGTCAGGATGGGTACAAGAAAAACAAATTGAAACCCTCGTTACGGAATTGTTTTGGTCAGGGGCAAAAAGACAATTTAAAAACACCTAATTTGTGTGTCTTAATTCAGCCCAAACAACAACAATATTTTCTTTGCACCGAATTTCTTCTTCTTCTTCTTCTTCTTCTTCTTCGTTCGTTCGTTCTCAATCTCCCGCTACCAAAACATGAAAGGGCTTAAGTAGCAGAATGTAGTCCAGAGAACGGAATGCGTTGTGTCGTAGTTTACAGCTTGACTGCGATATTTGCACCTTTCGGTCCAACACATCCGACTTCAGCAAGCATTTTTGAGTACCGGGTTAGCATTCCCTCTTCGATCCCTTCTCCTTAGCCAGTCTCCCCTGCTGCAGCCTGTTATCCAGGATCACCGCGTGGTAGTGTAGAAGGGTCTTGTCCGCTCTGGTTCGCTGGCCCTGACGCTAGCAGTCAGCTCTGGGTCGCTGACCACTGCAGCTCATGCGCTGCTCAGCATCTTGATCCCGCTCCGAATTTGATATAGTGACGTCACATGAATGGACCACTTTTGTACCTGTTGCGGTGTCAAACATTTACAAATAGACACATATAAACAGACGAGAATTTATGTTTTCACTTCTGCTTCATCTTATTCCTGCAGTCATGTCAATGAATTTCCTAGACTATGTCAACGTTAGTCAAAGATAAGAGAATGGCTTCCGCTGTCTACAGCAGGGCTGCTTTACCTATACTTTCAGACTCTGCATTAATAACAATTGTATCTAACTCTAACTCTTACTATAACCCCCAACCTAATCAAGTCAATTATTCTAATTATAAACCTAACCATTCCATAAACCTAACCCTAATCCTAAACATAACCCAAAACCTAAACCTAACTGTAATCCTAAGCCTAACCCTAAACCTAACCCTAACCCTAAACCTAACCATAATCCTAAACCTAACCCTAACCCTAATACTAAATCTAATTCTTAATCTTAACCTAACTCTAAACCTAACCCTGAACATAACCTTAATCCTAACCATATCCCTAATCCTAACCATTAACCTAAACCTAACCCTAACCCTAAACATAACCATCAACCTAATCAGGTCAATTATTGTAACCCTAACTCAAATCCTAACCCTAAACCTAACCCTAACTCTAACCCTAAACATAAAATTAACCCTAATCCTAGCCCTAATCCTTATCCTAACCCTAACTGTTCGAATAAAATAGATATAACCACCCTTTCTACACCTCCATCTGTATGTGATTCACTTAATTATTTAAAATACAATTATATTGGCCTGTTCTTCCCTTAAAAGGAAATGGGATGTCAGGTTATAGCCATAAGACGTATAATGCGTAAGATGGGTACCTAGGTGAATTCGACGCACGTGACTTGAGTGGTCTCCAGGTAAGACGTCGGCCTCGGGTGTTGGAGATCGCGGGTTCTAATCAAGGTGAAAACCGGGATTTCTTGATGCGGACTTTCTAGTTATTCCCCGGATCTCTGGGTAGTAAAGATCGGACTCCCGTGTCCAGTGTCCCGCACGTTAAAAATCCCTCGGTATTTAAAATTCGAAAAGAGAATGCTTAACGGCCGCTGCCCAGGCAAAATTTAAAATTATGTTGGTTAAAAATCTACCCAATATATCACGGGATCCTGGCCTGTGCCACGGAGTTCCTGAATTGTGCTGAAATTCTCCACACAAAAAAAAATAAAATAAAGAAGAACAGAGCACTTATTGGTTAAACCGTGTGCAGTGACATTGATTCTTCGACTAACCTAAACTAATACCGAAGTATCAAACAGCTTACAAATCAAAACAAAAACAAAGACATGATACTGAACATCGATTTACACATTTCTACACCCTCTCAGTTGCACATCCCACCTTCAAGAAACTAGTTCGACTGTGAAAGATGCAGACGGTTCGTACCATCAACATTTTAAACAAAGAATTACAGTTTTAACTATTTTAACCCTGCTGAAGTTGGATGTGTTGGACCGAAAAGTGCAATTATCGCAATCAAGCTGTAAACTGCCAGCACAACGCATTCCATCCTCCGGACTACATCCCACTACTTGCACAGCTTTTTTCAGAGCTTTGTAGCAAGAGAAGAAGACGACGAAGAAGAAGAAAAGAAGATGAAGAAAAGAAAATGAAGAAGAAGAAGAAGAAAAAGAAGAAGAAACAGAAGAATAAAGAAAATGAACTACTGAAACAACATATATACTAGCAACAGGCTTGTACCAAATAAATCCAACAGCTACCTTGAGCAGAAAGAATGAAATAAGTATGAGAAAACAGATACCAAAAAAAAAAAATTGACAAATGAATTTACCTTTAGTAAGATGTATTCCAATAGTCGACATCTCGGATGCACACAGGAAGCAATTGGAATCCCAACAGAATAGATTTGGCAGGTCCTGAATTGATTTCATAAAAGCCCGAATTGAAACTTCAATATCCTTTGAAATGTCTACAACTGGTAGGAGATCACAGAGAGAGCTGACTATCTCATGATAACTCGTGAACAGATGTTAATACTTCTCATGTTAGCTATCCATGTCCATGTCCTTGTAATTATGTCGTATTAACGGACCGATCCTTTGCGTACTGCCAGGCACTGGCACGTGCGGAGTGCACGAGAGAAACGAGCAGATTTGGATGTTAAGGGCAAATGGAATAATCGCGTGATATCATCTCCTTGCCGAGGACTGTCTCGGTATTCAAGACGTGAGTAGAGCAGACGTAGATTCGCTAGGCTGACGTGACTCGTAACAGCGAGTGAGCCCGCGTAAATTCCGCGCCTGTATTACCAGTAACATCGGCATATATTGATAGTGTGGTTATCCCATGTGTTATTGATGTTTGAAACTTTAGTTATACCTAGAAATATAACGCAGGCAAAACTGACCATGTGCGTCAGACGGAGTTGTGACAGCGCCGGGAAATGGCGTGCGCGCATGCGTATTTGGTCTGCATGCATGTTAGCCCTGGTGAGGACAGAAATCGGGTTTAGATGAGATGCGTGCTTGTTCATTGCGGTCAGTTCCCCAAACTGGTGAGTCCGCCCATGACGCTGGCTTTGTGGGTGAACGAAGGGCGTGTTTGTGGTGGGGTGGTAGAGTGGAGAAGCCGGTATTGGTTGCGGTATTGGCACTAGCTAAATGACGGCACTGAGAAAACATAACGCATTATAACACATGCACTTGACAATGAAAGAGAGATGGGCTCGCAGCGTAATGCAGATACAATATTGCTTTAGGGATGCGAGACATGGACAAGGAATAACAAATATAAAAGAAATCCCTTGCAGAAACAAGAAATGTGATTCTTGTGAAAAATGTTTTTAGTATGGACAAGCCCTGAAAGAAATCACGGCAGATCCAAGCAAACGTCAGATCCAAACAAACGTCAGAGCCAGGTAAACTTTACGGGACACCAGAACATTTCCTGGAATTATATGGGTTAGAGAGATGGGCAAAGGGGGAAAGGGTGGGACGGTGTATCCAGCAGCTGACTCATTGCCATATTGGGAGGCAAAATTCGGCACACATAATCATAGAAGAGAGGAAGAAAGAAATAACGAGGGAAGAATAACTTGCCACTGATGAAAACAGATGTGACATAATCCACCAAAATGTGTGAGGACAAGAAATCTGATAACATTCACCAAACAGATTGAGACGGCTGGTACGCATTAATTTACCAGATATGTTAGGACACAGAACGGACACAATCCACCAGACAGGTGAAGACAACAGATCCCACAAAGTCCACCAAATGATGAAGACAACAGATCCCACAAAATCCACCAAATGATGAAGACAACAGATCCCATAAAATCCACCAAAAAGATGAAGACAACAGATCCGACAAAATCCACCAAACAGATGAAATCAGATCCCACTAATCCACCAAATATATTAGGACACAGAACTAACGAAATCCACCAAATTTATTAGCAAACAGAACTAATAAAATCCGCCAAATATATTAGCACACAGAACTAACAAAATCCACCACATATATTAGGACACAGAACTAACAAAATCCACCAAATATCTTAGGACACAGAACTAACAAAATCCACCAAATATATTAGTACACAGACCTAACAAAATCCATCAAATATATTAGGATACATAATTAACAAAATCCACCAAATATCTTAGGACACAGAAATACCCAATCCACCAAATATATTAGGACACAGAACTAACACAATCTATCAAATATATTAGGACACATAATTAACAAAATCCACCAAATATCTTAGGACACAGAAATAACAAAATCCACCAAATATCTTAGGACACAGAAATAACAAAATCCACCAAATATATTAGGACACAGAACTAACAAAATCCACCAAATATCTTAGAACACAGAAATAACAAAATCCACCAAATATCTTAGGACACAGAAATAACAAAATCCACCAAATATATTAGTACACAGACCTAACAAAATCCACCAACTATATTAGTGCACAGACCTAACAAAATCCACCAAATAGATCAATACACAAGATCCGACAAAATCCACCAAATAGATTAAGGCAACTGATGTGAATAAATACACAACACTGACAAGAGCAATGAATCTGACAAAAACCACCAAATGAACGAAGACAACAGATCAGATCTACTCTGGCAGATTAGGCACAATAAATCCTCCTGTCTGACAATGGACACTGCCAACTGGCACTAAATCTAGAGCGCCGTGTCCAGATTTCTCACACGATTGAAGGCCATTTGGGACTTGATACTCAGAACCTTAAAAATATCCATCAGCGTTTTCTTTTCCATTATAATTTACGTCTGCAGAATTGTCCTGGAAATATCGGTCTTTTTTGTTATTCAGCTGCCCGCGGAGCACATTCTAAAACAACTATATGTTAAGTTCGTCTGCCCTGTGACATCTTCTCCAGGTCTGTCAACGTCTGCCTTTGTGCCTTATGGCTTCTTCCTAACTCCATGCACAAACAACCCTCTTTTCATGTATTACATCACACGATCACTGGCTCTGTTCCGTCTTGTCAGATGATATTAATTGTGCTTTTAGCACAAAGCCCGGGAATAAATATAGAGACTACGTGTTGCCAATGCAATTTGGTCCCTCTCTAGGTCTGCCTTGTTTACTCCAAGGGAAAGGTGATACCAATACATTTGGAACAAGACAAGCTGCAGAAGCTGCCGGATCAGCAGAGCAAGGCTCTATCTGTTTGTCTGTGTGCTATCATATTGACCATTTCTGGCTTGGCCCATTCTATTTTATAACTGGCATACCGTGTCTCACACTTCCCAGGCACATCCTAAAATGGCGGGGATCTTTAACCGTTAATGTTACGTCATATCATTTTTGTTGTGATTTATTTGCTTTTTTTCCATCGGTTTTTTTCCCTGACAAAGACCTCGTGACTGTAACGTAGAAATCATTATGTGTCTGCCCTGGTGCAGTCACTGAGTTGTTACACATATGCGGGTTGTTGTTGTTCGCCAGATTTCGCACTTGTTTCTCAACCCCTCGTCAGTCTCCCTCGTGACATTGAGCCATCTTCTACCTTGTTTGGTTGAATTATATAGTGCTTGTGGATTGAGTTGCCCATATTTATTGAAGATCGTGTGATTTAAGATTATACAGAGAAGTTAGCCAGCCCCATGCCCACATTATATTAGTTGCCCCTATCATACTCGGCCGATATTATTGCCTCTTCATTGTTGTCGTTTCGGTAGCAATCGAACGATCGATATTCATGATGATGATCAAATAATCCCTTCAGCTATGAGCTGGCAACTCTTGGCAGCGCAATGCCTCCTGGACAAAAGCACACAGTCTTCTCAATCGTTGAGGCGACGTCCAATCCCGTATAACGTTTGTTGTCTTAGAGGCATCATGGTTGCGAAGGGAGGTTAAAGACACATCTATCGAGTATCCACGAAGGGAGGTTAAGGACGCATCTTTCGAGTATCCACTAAGGGAGGTTAAGGACGTATCTTTCGAGTATCCACCAAGGGAGGTTAAGGACGCATCTTTCTAGTATCCACGAAGGGAGGTTAAGGACGCATCAGGTCGAGTATCCCCGAAGGCCGGCAGTCCAGTGTGTCGGTGTCCCAGTATCGTCACGTCCACCCATGGACATATTATATTCATCTGGATCGGCTGTCGCGTCATTCTTCTGTCAGTTCTCCAGCCCACCTGTGGTGATGGTGTGTGTGGCATTCCCCGCCAGATGGAAGATCATCACAAAAGGGGTAGAGATGCAATGTCCGCTGGTCTGCATCTCTTCGTCATTTATAGGGATAAATGATAGAGGACAAAAAAGTTTACAGCGAGACAAGAATGTATTTCACCCATGAAGTGGGGATGGATTCGTACAGCCCAGAGCATGAACTACTCGCCCGTGGGTTCTGCAGCTACACCTATAGGGCTCTCCCTGCTCCTCAGCCCTTTTGTCTGGCCCAATTTCCAAGGACCTGTCCGGCTTGGGTGACCCTGCCAAGAGCAAATCTCCCGCCGGCAAAGCTACTTGTATCATTGGGACGTGCAAGCTTTCCAGCCTCGACAAGTTAGGCTTACGTATGGAGAGTTCGATACTCATATCACATTATCAATAGTTTGTACAGAGGTCTGGTTTTACCTGATGATATTGATAATATCAACTGACAGCAAAAAGACGAGCGATAATAAGTTATACGATAACAATGAGTAAATACGTGCGTTAGAGGAAATTGGTAACTGATACTATAATTTATTTTAACGTTTTTATACTGGTTTAGAAGACTCTGCAGAGTTTGTATACAACCAGTTTCATTTACATGTCTTTGCTCTAAAAGCTATGCGCATCCAATCTATTCTTAAATGCATTAATTGTCGCTGCCTCTACTAGTTCCTGTGGTAATTCATTCCAAGCATTCCTCATTCATAATCTAGCGTTGTCGGATTCAGATTCTTGGAAATGCAAGCTGTAGAAAGTAAACCCAATTTAAAACGTTTTTATTTCATTTCCACATCCGATGGCAAGATCGTGTCACTGACATCGAGGTTCTCTCGAGGGCTAACTGGCCCAGCATCCATGCACTGCTAGAAAAAGCACGACTAGGATGGGCCGGACACCTCGTCCGTATGTCAGACGAGCGGCTCCCAAAGAAGCTTCTCTACGGCGAGCTGAGAGAGGGATGGCGCTAGAAGGGGCGCCCAAAGAAACGTTTTAAAGACGGTCTGAAGGACTCACTAAAAAGTTGCCAGATAGACATCGACACCTGGGAATGTCTTGCGAAAAACAGATCTGACTGGAGAAGCGCAGTCAAATCTGGTGTAGCTGCTGGTGAAGATGACCGTGTTGTGAAAGCCCAGAACAGACGCGAGACGCGGAAATCCCGAGCAGCGGGAACACCATCCCCTTCTACAAACCTCGTGTGCCCGATATGTAGCAGATGTTTTCGTGCTCGCATTGGCCTGTTCAGCCACATGCGCACCCACATCCAACAGGGAAACCTATGACAAGGATGATGTCGGCGGTCCTCACCGACAACGATGGACAGCTATTATTATTATTATTTCATTTCACATATTGAGGAGGAAGACTAACGCATGGTCAGGTAAAACATACTGGTCGGGCATGTTAGTCAGGGTCAGGTAAAACATACTTGTCAGGCATGTTAGTCAGGGTGAGGTAGAACATACTGATCAGGCATGTTAGTCATGGTCAGGTAAAACATACTTGTCAGGCATGTTAGTCAGGGTCAGGTAGAACATACTGATCAGGCATGTTAGTCAGGGTCAGGTAGAACATACTGGTCAAGACCCCCAACAGTCTTCCACGTAGTCCTCCCTGGAAACGGACTTTTCTTCTTGGCAATTTGGCTAACAATGTGGGGGCTCGGCCTGATCCCCGTAGTAGTCAGCGACACACAGATGAAGCCGCTAAAAGGACAACAGCGTGGAGGAACCCGGGGCACCTTCGTCAGCGCGCTCGGAATTTGGGGAAGGCTACTGTAACCCACCAATAAACGGTCTCACAAAAGAGAGAGTAAAGTACCTCATTATAGGTATGCACAACAACAACAACATTTCACATGTTTTACAGTAAAAATTTGTATTTTAAGGTCTCGATAAATTAGATAGCTGAAACTCTATAGTCGTCCATCACAAGCGTAGATGCCAACATCGGTCAGACATGTTGTGTTGTACCTCTGGAGACCGGGGGAGACTGTATCGTCCAATGTGTCAGTTGTTTTGTATTTTTGGACACTATGTTTGCTCCGCGCTTCGGAGGTCTGGAGTTCGTGGGCAATGGAGACGCCCCTGATGGTGGTTCTGCGCCATCCTTGGTGGTTCTATGAGTGTTTGGTGGCTCTACGCCATGGTTTTTGGTGGTTATGTGCCATGGTTATTGGTGGTTATGTGTCATGGTTAGTGGTGGTTCTGTGTCATGGTTTGTGGTTCTGTGCAATGGTTAGTGGTGGTTCTGTGTCATGGTTTGTGGTTCTGTGCAATGGTTAATGTTGGTTATGTGCCATGGTTAGTGGTAGTTATGTGTCATGGTTAGTGGTGGTTATGTGCCATGGTTAGTGGTGGTTATGTGTCATGGTTAGTGGTAGTTATGTGTCATGGCTAGTGGTTGTAATGTGTCATGGTTAGTGGTTCTGTGTCATGGTTTGTGGTTCTGTGCAATGGTTAGTGGTGGTTGTGTGTCATGGTTAATGTTGGTTATGTGCCATGGTTAGTGGTGGTTCTGTGCCATGCTTTGTGGTTCTGTGGCATGGTTGGTGGTTCTGTGCCATGAAGTGCCATGAGTTTACACCGATGCTGAAGCGTGTCAGAGTTGTTTTAAGGGAGTCATTGAAAATCTTCTCTTTCCCACAAACCCGACGTAGGTCCTCTTTAGGCTCACCATACATTAGTTGTTTGAGAATGTGGTTGTCTGACATGCACACGTCGTGTCCGGTCCACCTGACGTGGGTATTCTGCAGCAATTTGTGAATGCGTGACCTATTGACCTTCCTAAAGGATCTCTGTGTCTGGAACTCTTTCCAGCCATTGTATTCTCAGTTATCTATGGAGGCAGCTTGTGGGGAAGTGGTTTACTTTCCTAGCATGCATCCAGTACAGAGTCCAGGTCTCACTGGCATACAGTAGAGTGCTGAACATTACGTTGCGATAGACTTTGAGTTTCGTATCAAAGCTATGACCCATCCGATTCCATTGACAGTCGCACAGCCTCGGAAGGACAGAACTGATTTTGGAGATTAAGTAGCAGACCTCAAGAATGATAGTAGATTCCATGGATAGAGTGTTGAAAAAGTAATTGAACTTGTCTCCTTCTTCTTCGTTCATCCTGGTTGTATACAGACTCTGCAGGGTCTTCTAAACCAGTATAAAGACGTTAAGTAAGTAAGATCAAGGTCCCGTTTTCTCTTACAAAGGACACCGTTGTTTGTAAGGCTGTTTCATCTCCATACAACTTTTGTCTCACATCTGTCTCACGGGGCCAGTATTGTTCTATCTTTTCCTGCGTGAGCGTGCAGCTTTGTAGGATGTGTTCCACGATCATGATATGCTCCTCACATGGGCACCTGTCATCTGTCCCAATCCTCATTGTGTTGTAAAGATGACTCTTGAGTGTGTTATGCCCAGTTATCAGTCTGAAAAGGATGACAAGGCTAAGACTCTGCCTACTCCGCGCAGTCGCACAGCCTCAGAAAGACAGAACTGATTTTAGAGATTAAGTAGCAGACCTCAAGAATGATAGTAGTTTCCATGGAGAGAGTGTTGAAAATGTATGTGAAATTGTCTTCTGATTAGGCGCGCTTATTCTTGAATCTACAGGCTACCTGTGAGTAGTCAGACAATGGTTCAGGTCTTGGCTTTTCTTTTTCTTGAATGCCTGAATCCTGGCAGTCAAGCAAGATAGCCTAATGCCATGTAGCTAAAAGCAGTTTGAATCACTGTCTGTCCTTCACCTTGGAGTACCATGACGGTCCAAAGGCGAAGCGCAGATCATCTCTTCATATCGTTGGTGAGCGTCAGCTAAGGTCGTTGTAGCTGTATGTCCACCAGAAAGACACCTTCTTCGTCCACCTATCGGCAGTCATACATCAGTACATGGCCGTACCATCTGACAATACATGGCCGTCCCATCTGTCAGTACATGGCCGTCCTATATGTCAATACATGACCGCTGAGTCGACAACATCTAGGAACTCTGTTTGGTCAAGGATGTCGGTAACGACTAACCACTTTCCCTACTGGTTTCTATTCAGTGCATGGATATATTATAATTCGGATGTATTCTATCAGCTTCCATTTTCTACCGTAGCATTACGTAACAATTACACGTCAAAGAGTCGAAATGACAAAGCGAAAACAAACTTACACATTTATCGAAGCGGCTTTTTGGGAAATGTCATAATTTTATAAAACAAATGAACGATTGTGGACACGGTGTAGCTGACAAAATAAATAAAGGAGAGTGGAGAGGGTTTATGCTAATACTGTATGCAAACGTATATGCACGTGTAGTATGAATAATCAATGATGAAATGTAACGACAATGTCAAGCTCAGACAGATGAACAAACAAGGATTATGTCTGAAATTTCAAAATACATCTCACATGAAAAACATACCAACGAAAGAATTTTCTTCTTCTTTGCGTTCAGGATCTTTTGGTCATGCTATATCTGTAGGCCAGTCGCCATGATGAAGTCTGTAGTCTTCACCAGGTCGGAGCGGCTGCCCCCAACTTTTGTCTCAGCTCCGCACCCTCTGGTCAGTTCTGGCATTTCATTTCCCTATAGATTGGGCATTCCTGTAGAATATGCGCATGGTTCTGGCATCCTGTTCCACATGGTCACTCATTGGTGTGTGAGATCTTCAGTCGGTAAAGATGTTCTAGTAGTCTGCAGTGTCCAGTTCTCAGACGAAATAAGGTAGTTTGTTGATTTCTTTTGAGTTGGTGAATTGAGTCTGTCGTACTGCTTATGTTTCTGTCTTCTCTCCATTGGTGTATATACTGATTTCTCATGATGTTCTTGATTTCTCTGTATGGTACTCGATGATTAAATTGTGCCTTTTTGCTGCCATCTTTTGCCATAACGTCAGCTCTCTCGTTTCCCGTGATCCCGCAGTGGGAGGGTAGCCAATGGAGGGCTATTGTTGAGGATCTCTGGAGTTTTCCCAGTTCTGCTCTGATCTCTGATAACAGTGAACGAAAGAACTAAAGACTTGTAAAAAATCACGCTTGCTCCAATAGTACAGTCATATGTGAAAATTAAATAGATAGCCAAATTGAATAATTGTGATACGTTAGACAGTTGGAGCATAACATTGAGCTCAACAGAGTATCTTCATTAACGTGGTCCCTTTAAGGAGCTGATAGTAACACGAATCACCAACCAAACTTGATTATATCCGGATTATTGAAACAGCAAGGTTAGGTCCCTTTGAGAAGTCAACATCATCATCATGTAGCTTGTCCTTAGCAGAAGATCGCTCTCAGAACAGCAGATCTGTAAGACTCTTGATCTGTAGTCAGAACTCCCACTTCTATCGCTGTCATCTTCAAGACCTCCGTGATGTCTTGTGTCCATCTTCTCCTTGGTCTGCCTCTGCCCCACTTTCCAGGTATCCTCCAGTATCAGTCTATGCGGGCCATTATGGGTTTGATGTGGCCAAATTATTTTAGTTTTTTTAGACAAGACATTGATAACTGTCCAATTTTCCTGGATATCCAGTTCTTTTGACTTAACTTAACCTCTTTATTCTGGTTTAGAAGACTCTGCAGTCTGTATACAACTAGTTTATTTATATCACCTTGCTCTAAAAGCTATGCGCATCCAATTTATTCTTAAATGCATTAATTATCCCTGCCTCCCATATCTCCCGTTTCAATGCATTCCAAGCATTCACCACTTTCTAACTAAAAAAATATTTCCTAATATCTAATCTGGACCTCTCTTTAGTTAATTTGTAACTATGCCCTCTTGTTCTTGTAGGAGGCTGTATTTTTTAAAAAAAACATGTTACAGTCTAATTTATCCATGCCTCTGATCATCTTATAAACCTGTATTAAGTCCCCACGATATCACAACGAATTTTATATGTTACTGTTTTGCTTCGCTGTCAATGGTATTTTGAGCACTGTCCTGCAGCATTTTTGATCAACAAATTCGTTATTCAATCTTTTCTTGTGTGTGTGCGGTGGTCCACTTTTCATATCCGCAAGTTGCCACCTGGAAGATGCAAGAATGCAGGACTTTTATGTTCGTCATTTTATTGATGTTCTGTCATAAGTTTGTCATTTTATTACTGTTTCATCATAAGTTTGTCATTTTATTACTGTTTTGTTATAAGTTTGTCAATTTATTACTGTTCTGTCATAAGTTTGTCATTTCATTACTGGTCTGTCATATGTTCGTCATTTTACTATTGTTCTGTCATAAGTTCGTAATTTTATTACTGTTATGTCATAAGTTTGTCATTTTATTACAGTTCTGTCATAAGTTTGTCATTTTATTACTGTTCTGTCATATGTTCGTCAAGGGGGACGGCGTGGCCTAGTGGCTAAGTGGCACGGCTCACCATCTGAAGGTGCTGAGTTCGATCCCCATCACAGCACCGGCCGTTACCCCGGGAAGCAAACTCTTAGAAAATGCAGGAGGAAGCAGACCCTTACATAAAATGCATGCTGAAGTCGGATGCACTGGGCCGACAAGCGCAAAATAAAAACACAGTACAACGCTCACCGTCTTGGGGATTATAAACAATAAGGCGAACGCAAAAAAAAAAAAAAAGAAATATATGTTCGTCATTTTATTACTATTCTGTCATAAGTTCGCCATTTTATTACTGTTCTGTCATAAGTTTGTCATTTTATTACTGTTCTGTCATATGTTCGTCATTTTATTATTGTTCTGTAACAAATTCGTAATTGTATTACTGTACTGTCATATGTTTGTCATGTTATTCAAACCTCTACATTGCCATAGGCATTCTCCTTATGACGTACTTCAGGCAATCTCCATTGTTGCTTATAATTGAGCCGAGATAATCAAAACTAGTGACCTTCTCAATCATATGTTGCAAACATATTATTAAAATTCGCGATGAAGTCGAATGGGCTAAGCCTTTAGACGCAATTTACAGTAGAATTCATTAATCTTAGGAAACAAGGTGAACGGAAACATTTTTTTTAAGAAAAGGATGAAAGAATTAGATTTAAGCCTAGCAGGGAAATCCACATTTAAGAAATGAAGGAAAAAATCAAAAATATATGAAAAAACACATTGAAGATAGCGGAAAAATCATTTCATTAATTGAAGAAAAAACTATGTTTGAGAAAGGAAAGAAATATGAAATTTAAAAATTAGAGAAGATAACCATTGTTAGAAATTGCCGAAAAACAAAACTTCTGAAATGCACTGAAAAACTAAATTTAAGAACATAATTTTAGAAATTTATCGAACAAATCAAATTAAAGAGATGATATGTGAAAAATAGATTAAAGAGATGATATGTGAAAAATAGATTAAAGAGATGATATGTGAGAAATAGATTGAAGAGATGATATGTGAGAAATAGATTGAAGAAAAAGATGAAAAATAACAATTAAGAAATGAATGGGAAAAATATATTGAAGACATAAGCGAGAAAAACTGAAATGAAGAAAATTAAAAACAGAATTTTAGGAATTGACGGAGACAACTACTATTAAGAGATAGACTCCTGAACATCCTACAGGACTGCCCAATACACAGAGACCTTGAATGCCAAACCTGGCCAGAGGGAGCCGAGGTGATGCAGCAGCTGTGAGGCTGCCACCCGGACATGTAGAGGACTGTGGACCACGTTCAAGAGACGTAACTACAGATCTAGCATGACCAAAAGCCTGATCGCAGAAAAACAAGGAAATTGAGAAATTTTTTTTATATTAGTCGGAGAAAAAGAAATTGAAGAAATTCTTGATAAAGAGGCACAAACATACTTTATATATACAGATGGTCGAGGAAACAGAAAATTAATTATTGAATGGGATATGCTGCCTCGAACACCTGTTGTATACAAGAAGAAGATCACCTGGAGTACATATGCTGCTGTCATGTCTGGCAGACCGCAGTGACATAGGCTGGTTGTACATATCTTAGAAGACGATCAACTGGAGTACATATGTTGCTGTCATGTCTGGCAACCGCAGTGACAAAGGCTGGTTGTACATATCTTAGGGATATGGTGTACAGGTGGTATCTCATTATGTTGTGGCCGGTTCAAGTAGGATAACCGAGTCTTTTCTGAACAGTGGGTAGTATCCATTAACGGCGTGATGTCTGAGGTGTTCTTCTAAGATGACATTATGGTTCGGGTATACCAATATTGTAGACTCCCTCTCAGAAAATGGCGAAGGGCTTAGATATTGACGGTTCCCGTAGCCAGCTGGCTGTACATACTCCTGCTTCTGATTCTTACACGGCCGTCTCTGCTGATTTCGTGTATCATTGACAAACTTTGTCATCTTTGCAATGGAAAACTTTGTCATCATCCAAGAGTTGATAAATCGCTGTTAAGCTTCACATTTTCACCTCTATCAATTTCCAATTTTAACACTGCCTTTGCAGCCAGTGTGACCTTTGACATTAGTTCAACAACACCACCCCTCACCCAGAAAATGTTTGTTTTTATATCCACTATCCTCCTATGCCAATTGTGTACCTTCCGAAGCAATAACAGAGAGCCAGAACTAGTTAGAAACTTTTTAAAATTCTCTTTAAAATGGTCCAGAAAATAAGGGAAATAACAGAAATGTTTCGCTGTTAATGGAAGTTTTATTGTCTACCCTTGAATCGCATGATCAAGATGCTGAGCAGCGCATGAGCTGCAGTGGTCAGCGACCCAGAGTTGATTGCTAGCGTCAGGGCCAGCGAACCATAGCTGCCAAGACCCTTCTACACCTCCACGCGGTGATCCTGGATAAAAGGCTGCAGCAGGGCAGACTGGCTAAGGAGAAGGGTTTGAAGAGGGAATGCTAACCAGGTACTCAAAAAATGCTTGCTGAAGTCGGATGTGTTGGACCGAAAGGTGCAAATATCGCAGTCAAGCTGTAAACTACGACACAACGCATTCCCTTCTCTGGACTACATTCTGCTACTTAAGCCCTTTCAGGGTTTGGTAGCGGAAGATTGAGAACGAACGAAGAAGAATCAGAATCGCATGAATGGTTGTGTTAAAATGTTTAAACGTACGACTACCAGACATGACGTCTCAAGACAAATGTATTTGCCTCAATCAGTTTATGAACTCGCTATAGTTGTCTAAGCTGAAAATGGGCACCTGATTTACTGTAATTGAGGAAAAAACGACACAGATAACTGGCCACTCTAACTACTTGCCGATCCATGAGAAATTGAGCCCTCCAATGATACTGGAAGGTAACCGGTAAATCATTTGCAGAACTTTATTCTCAAAACAGGCGATCTGTAATACATTCGATTTTTGGCAATCTCTCCTGCCCCTGTCAGAACATCTTTGCCTCGGTCTGTCTCGCTTACCAGGTACCCTGCAGCAGTGGGTTTTTTTCTAGTTGTGTTCAACAGCCAGCTAGTTTATGTTTTCTGTGTTTTTCTCTCCCACTGGGCTGCTGTATTTCAAGTGCTTTTCTGTGGTATTTCAGTTGGAAATATTTAACCTTATACAAATAGAAGATAATGAAGGAAGCTTGTGATCTCACTTTACTAAATCGTTTACATTACATGATGTAGGCTAAAGCACCTCATCCCTGCCGGCAATGTCTGCATTTAGCCTGCCTGATCATCTCAATTGACAGCTCCTATCTAAGCTTTTATGTGTAAGGGAAGAAATTTAAGTTTGTGTTGGCAGTTGTAATATTTCTTGGTTAATGCCCCTGTTTTTCAGTTCCGAAGGCGGGAGTTCACTGGACTTCCGGGACATCCCTAGGAGTTCAATATCTCCCCGGAAATGGTGACGTGTAACAATGCTGATGGTTCTTATCGCACGTTGGTGGTACATAATTCTTCGCCGTACTCCATGCGGTACATTCCAATCGAACATCATTTGATTTCAATCGAACATCATTTGATTTCAATCGTACATCATTTGATTTCAAATCGGAAGTCTGTGACAAGGGGTCAGAAAGCATCTGCGGTGACTTATCAGCTGTCCCCATTGCTTAGACACCCGAGCATTAGTTTGGCAACAAAGCAACAGTTGATAAACAGTATATTTATGTCGATTTTGTGCTACCAGTGCCAAACATGACCTCTTTCAAGGGCGTGCGAGAGCAGAATTTCGACTTGTGAAATGAAGTGTTTGAGGAAAGTCATCGGTGTTACCAGAAGAGACAGAATGAGGAATGACGATATTCGAAGTATGGTCGGCCCTACGTCTTGTGCCGAATACATTTCCAGGTAGAAAAGTAAATTGGTTTGGTCATCTCATGAGAATGCATCCTCATCATCTTCCACTGGTGGCTTACAATGCTGGTAGATCTGGCTACATGGTAAGGAGATGGCCGCGAGGTAGGTGGATAGATGACATTAGAGTGATTGTGCAACAACAAGGGCTCACATTGACCAACGCAACGCACTTGGCGCAGGATAGACGACTCAAGCTCTCCACGACTCTAAACAGCACAAATGGAAAGAAAACTTACTAATTTGCACATACACCTATTTCTTTGTGTGTGTGTGTGTGTGTGCGTATGTGTGTGTGTGCGTGCGTGCGTGCGTGCGTGAGTGTGTGTGTGTTATAGACATTTTACATACTGTTCCTGATGGTTTTTAACAAAATGCAGTTTTAGAATTGCTTGCAGAACCACTTTGTTTGGTTTTGTTGTTGGTACAACAATTTAGCTACTTCCAACTCAGTAGGAGGTTGGTTTATTTTTAAATGTTGGAATGTTCAAACCTAAGGCTTTGAGAGTCTTCAATGCTATTGAGGTTTACATGTTCACATCAAGATAATATGTAGGAACTTAATGACTGGTGTTGATCTGCTAACATGTGGATAGTAAGATTATATGTAGACTCTTAAAACTTAGTACTGGGCTGTTGAAATGTGGTAAAAGTGATCATTAACGTTCAATTTTGGTCCACTAACATGTTAAAAGTCTTCTTTGTTTTCAGGATCCTTTGGTCATGTTATATCTACAGACCAGTTGTCAATATGATGTGTGCAGTCTTCATCAGATCAGAGTTGCTGCACAGCAACTTTTGCCTCAGCTCCGCACTCTCTAACTACATCTGACATCTCACTTCGCTTCAAAATAAGTATTCCTGTAGAATTGGGTCTTCTCTCCGTTGGTGTATTTAATGATTTATGTTGATGTTTTGATGTCTCTATGTCAGTAGTAAGATAATACTGGTATTTGCTTGTTAAATGTGTGGGTAGTAACATGATATGCAGGACAGTAGACCTCACATTTGGTCTGTTAGCATGTGAGTAGGAAGATACTATATAGGACCTTAAAGCTCGGGGTTGGCTTACATCTTTTGTCACGCTGATACTGATACTATATAGGACCTTAAAGCTCGAGGTTGGCTTACATCTTTTGTCACGCTGATACTGATATGATATAGGACCTTAAAGCTCGTTGTTGGCTTATATCTTTTGTCATGCTGAAAGTAAGGTACTATGTAGGACCTTAAAGTTCGGTGTGAATCTGTTAACATGGTGACTGTTAAGATACCATGGGGACACATGGGGATACTGGTTTAGAAGGCTCTGCAGATCCTGTATACAACCAGTTTATTGCTATTTGTGAATTCATTAACTGACTCTACTTCTACATCCTGCGGCAATGCATTTCAAGAACTCACCACTCTCTCACTACAACAATTTGTCTTAATATCGTCTTCTTCTTCTTCGTTCGTTCTCAATCTCCCACAACCAAACCATGAAAGGTTAAGTAGCAGAATGTAGTCCAGAGAACGGAATGCGTTGTGTCATAGTTTGCAGTTTGGCTGCGATATTTGCACATGTCTTTAAACAATTTGTAGCTGTGCCCTCTTGTTCTTGTAGCCGGCCATGTTTTAAAAACTTGGTATAGTCTAATATATCCTTTCCATTAATTAATTTATAAAGATCCTGTCACGCTATGCGGCGTATAGTCTATGAACATGTGCAAAGAGATTTTATAGGTATGACATTATATCTTGGTGCTGGTCTATTAACATGGGGACAGATGACATTATATCTTGGTATTTGTCTGTTAACATGGTGACAGATGACATTATATCTCAGTGCTTGTCTGTTAACATGGGGACAGATGACATTATATCTTGGTGCTGGTCTGTTAACATGGGGACATATAACATTATATCTTGGTGCTGGTCTATTAACATGGGGACAGATGACATTATATCTTGGTATTTGTCTGATAACATGGTGACAGATGACATTATATCTCAGTGCTTGTCTGTTAACATGGGGACAGATGACATTATATCTTGGTGCTGGTCTGTTAACATGGGGACATATAACATTATATCTTGGTGCTGGTCTGTTAACATGGGGACATATGACATTATATCTTGGTGCTGGTCTGTTAACATGGGAACAGATGACATTATATCTCGGTGCTTGTCTGTAAAAAATAGTGGACAGTTAGACACTTTGAAGGATGTTAAAGCTCAGTATCAATCTCTTTACATATGGAAAGAAAATACTTTTCTAGCTAGTTAGTTTAGTTAGTTTTCTTTCCACTTGTTTCGTTGAACGTTGTAGCAAGCTTAAGTCGTCTACCCTGTGCCAAGTGGTGTTGTGTCGGTCACTGTGAGTCCGTGTAGCTGCACAATCACCCTGTCATCTATCCACCTAGCTCAAAGCCGCCCCCTTGTCATGTAGCCAAATCTGCCAGCACTGTAAGCTATCTGTGGAAGCTTATGAAGGTGCATGTTCATGAGATGACCAAACCAACTTATTTTCTGTCTGGATGTGTATTCAGCTGTTGCTTTGTTGCCAAACTAATGCTTGGGTGTCTAAGCTGTGGTGACAGCTGATAAGTTACAACAGATGTTTTCTGACATCTAGTTTCAATTCCCTTGTTGATCTTGCCATCTGCGGAAAAATACTGCCCGCATACTTGAACTCATTGAAATACTTTGCAGGATCTCAGAGTTAGTCTGTTAACATGGGGATAGTAAATACTACGTTGGATATTATATCTCAGAGTTAGTCTATTAACATGGGGATAGTAAATACTACGTTGGATATTATATCTCAGAGTTAGTCTATTAACATGGGGATAGTAAATACTACGTTGGATATTAAATCTCAGAGTTAGTCTATTAACATAGAGATAGTAAATACTATGTTGGATATTATATCTCAGAGTTAGTCTATTAACATGTGGATAGTAAATACTATGTTGGATATTATATCTCAGAGTTAGTCTGTTAACATGGGGATAGTAAATACTATGTTGGATATTATATCTCAGAGTTAGTCTGTTAACATGGGGATAGTAAATACTATGTTGGATATTATATCTCAGAGTTAGTCTGTTAACATGGGGATAGTAAATACTATGTTGGATATTATATCTCGGAGTTAGTCTGTTAACATGGGGATAGTAAATACTACGTTGGATATTATATCTCAGAGTTAGTCTATTAACATAGGGATAGTAAATACTACGTTGGATATTATATCTCAGAGTTAGTCTATTAACATAGGGATAGTAAATACTACGTTGGATATTATATCTCAGAGTTAGTCTATTAACATGGGGATAGTAAATACTACGTTGAATATTATATCTCAGAGTTAGTCTGTTAACATGGGGATAGTAAATACTATGTTGGATATTATATCTCGGAGTTAGTCTGTTAACATGGGGATAGTAAATACTATGTTGGATATTATATCTCGGAGTTAGTCTGTTAAAATGGGGATAGTAAATACTATGTTTGATATTATATCTCAGAGTTAGTCTATTAACATGGGGATAGTAAATACTACGTTGGATATTATATCTCAGAGTTAGTCTATTAACATAGGGATAGTAAATACTACGTTGGATATTAAATCTCAGAGTTAGTCTATTAACATAGGGATAGTAAATACTATGTTGAATATTAAATCTCAGAGTTAGTCTATTAACATGGGGATAGTAAATACTACGTTAGATATTATATCTCAGAGTTAGTCTATTAACATAGGGATAGTAAATACTACGTTGGATATTATATCTCAGAGTTAGTCTATTAACATAGGGATAGTAAATACTACGTTGGATATTAAATCTCGGAGAGTTGGTCTGTTAACATCATCATCATCATCAGTCCTATAACCTAGAAGGTCGTTGAGACACCGTTATTGCAGTTTGTAGTACTAGATTTCGCTATACAACAACGGTTTGTCTTTGGCCACTACACACCTGACGGAACCCATCTCCCTCCAGGTGGCAGTTCATTATTGTTGTGTCTAAATTTCATACAACAAAGCTGACATTGTCTTCAGCTAGGGTGACCGGCGCCAATCTCGTGAAGTTCAGCTGTGTGAACTAGACCGTGAAATATGACACCTGTTTAAGCGTAGTGCTATTATATATATATATATATATATATATATATATATATTACCTATGTCCATTCCAGGATAATCGGATGGAAGAAAACACAAAACAAAGGAATTAACCAGTCCAAATGGAAAACAACAACCTGTTTCCGTGAACTCAAGTGTATGTCATCGACTAGTGTGAAGTCTCGGCAAATCCATGGTCTGGCTGCATTTATAATGAACTAAAACAGAAGAGCAATGTAGACCTGTAGCCAGTTATGGTGTCATCTTTGCTGCTTTTAACACGTGGATAGTAAATACTTTATAGAATATTAAATCTCAGAGTTAGACTGTTAACATTGGCATTGTAAATACTATGTAGGATATTAAATCTCAGAGTTAGACTGTTAACATGTGGATAGTAAAAACTATGTTGGATATTAAATCTCAGAGTTGGATCAAATCTGTTGATATACAGATACTATGATTATGCTATGTAGAACAATAAAGATGGGTGTAAATCTGTTAACATGGATACAGTAAAATCCTATGAAGGACAAAAAAGATAGGTGTCAGTCTGCTAACATGGATACAGTAAAATCCTATGAAGGACTAAAAAGATAGGTGTCAGTCTGCTAACATGGATACAGTAAAATCCTATGTAGGACATAAAAGCTTGATTAGGTCTGTTAACATGGTGTTAATTTGTTGCCATGTGGAAAGTAAGATTTTATTTTAGGATGTTAAAGGTTATTGTCAGTCTTTTTATATGCAAAATGTAAGATTCTATTTTTAACAGTAAGTCTCTGTGTAGGTCTTATAAACATGTGTATAGTATATTACAGGGTCAGGCACAACATACTGGCTAGGACGTCGAGTCAGGGTCAGGCACAACATACTGACCAGGACTTCGAGTCAGGGTCAGGCACAACATACTGACCAGGACGTCGAGTCAGGGTCATGCACAACATACTGACCAGGACGTCGAGTCAGGGTCAGGCACAACACACTGACCAAGACGTCGAGTCAGGGTCAGGCACAACATACTGACCAGGACGTCGAGTCAGGGTCAGGCACAACATACAGACCAGGACGTTGAGTCAGGGCCAGGCACAACATACTGACCAAGACATCGAGTCAGGGTCAGGCACAACATACTGACCAGGACATCGAGTCAGGGTCAGGCACAACATACTGACCAAGACGTCGAGTCAGGGTCAGGCACAACATACTGACCAGGATGTCGAGTCAGGGTCAGGCACAACATACTGACCAGGATGTCGAGTCAGGGTCAGGCACAACATACTGACCAGGACGTCGAGTCAGGGTCAGGCACAACATACTGACCAGGACGTCGAGTCAGGGTCAGGCACAACATACTGACCAAGACCACAATCTCTCTTCCAAATAGCGTTCCCTGGAAACAGGCTGTTTTCAGGCAGTCTGGCTGACGAGGTGTGATCTCCGTAATAGTGAGCGACATGCAGATGAAAAACCGCCAGGAAGGCCACCTTCATCGCCATGACGGAAATGGGACGAAATCTACCACAGTCTGCCACTTAACTCTTTTCAGGTTGCACAAAAGAGTAAACTTACTGATTGTGGGCATTGAACAACAACATCCTCCGTCTTCATCGTACGCTGTCAGACGTCAACTTGAATTTGTTCCAAGAAAGCATCAGTCATCCTGAGGCTGTCGACACTGTCATAGAGCTTGTCTAGTGTTGGCACTGGTGATGGCCACATGTGCTTTCTCTGGTCCTTGTATGTCGGGCAATTTTGCAGCAGATGTTCAGGAGTAATTTTCCCTGTACCACAAGTGCATTCATCAGTAGCACATATCTTCAGTTTATTGAATAGATGGTACCCCAGTCTGTTGTGGCCTGTGCGGAGTCTCAAGACCACGACCTGCTCTCTTCTGTTCAACTGGTAATAAGCATAATTTTTTGTGTAGCCAGCATGCTCTGTTTCCCATTTGGCCATGTATCTTGCCTTAATAAACTTTTTGGACTCTTCGTAAGTCACACTAGAATCTGGTTGGGGTAACCTTGCACCTTCTTTTGCCGGTCTGTCTGCCTCCTCGTTGCCTTGGATGTTACAGTGGGATGAAACTCACTGTACACCTACTCTTTTTGATGTGGACTGCTGGCATAGTTGACAAAGTACTGCTCTTAAGTCATTAAGTTCTGTATTTTTCTGACGTTTTAGTGCTGTAACCACGGACAGGGCATCTGTAAACAAGCAACAATATCCAGCCGCACATTTCCATGTCCCGCTGAAAAAGTCCTCGCGTCTCAAAGTTATAATTCAGTTACAAGCTTGTTAACGAGTATTTCGTGCTAAAAAAAATAGAAAACTGGACCGCTCCACACCGATTGGTTAATGATGTGTAATGTGCTGTTGGATGCCCGTGATGAATTACGTTACTATTTTGTGAGCCTGTCGGTCGTTAGGTGACGTGTTGCAGTAGCTTTCTTCACTTACCGAGTGTTCTGATGAAGGTGGATCGGGATCCTCCAAGAGATTACGCTCACTACTACGGAGATCAGGTCGATCACCACATCGTTAGCCATGCTGAAACAGCATGTTTCCAGGGAGAACTGCATGGAAGTGTGTGTGTGTGTATGTGTGTGGGGCGGGGACGGCGAGGGGCCAATGATTCCTTGGTCATTGTCTGATCAGTGTGTTTACCTGAACCTGGCTAACATTGTCTGATCAGTGTGTTTACCTGACCCTGGCTAACATTGTCTGATCAATGTGTTTTACCTGACCCTGGCTAACATTGTCTGATCAGTGTGTTTACCCGACCCTGGCTAACATTGTCTGATCAATGTGTTTTACCTGACCCTGGCTAACATTGTCTGATCAGTGTGTTTTACCTGACCCTCGCTAACATTGTCTGATCAATGTGTTTTACCTGACCCTGGCTAACATTGTCTGATCAGTGTGTTTACCTGACCCTGGCTAACATTGTCTGATCAATGTGTTTACCGGACCCTGGCTAACATTGTCTGATCAGTGTGTTTACCTGACCCTGGCTAACATTGTCTGATCAACGTGTTTTACCTTACCCTGGCTAATATTGTCTGATCAGTGTATTTTAAATGACCCTCGCTAACATTGTCTGATCAGTGTGTTTACCTGACCCTGGCTAACATTGTCTGATCAGTATATTTTACCTGACCGGACGTAAGTCTCTTTTCCCCATGTGTAATATGTATTTGATGTTGTCATATTTAAGTGGCGATTCAATAAGTATTTCGTTATCCTGTAAAACAAATCGAAAGAATCTACTTCATTATTAACTGATGAGTTTGAAGAGCACATTCATGTATTTGGAGAAAGTGACTATACTATTATATAGGTCCTGGATGGAGCTAATAGGGCTAGTTTGCATCATGACATCCAAGAACATAAGAAGAGACATCCACTTTTACACAAAACTAGTCTCTTATAACAGTGTCGTAACAAAAGGCCGAGAGTTGATTATTCTGAGAAACAGCTATGTGTGTAGCAACGGTAAAGCCGATACTTGATTATTTTGGCAGAGATCTCAGTGTGTAATAACTGTGTGACCAAAACTTGATTGTTTTGGCAGAGATATCAGTGTGTAATAACTGTGTGACCGAGACTGGATTGTTTTGGCAGAGATATCAATGTGTAATAACTGTGTGATCAATACTTGATTGTTTTGGCAGAGATAAGTGAATGGTGGATTAATTTTATGATTGCATTTTTGTATTGCTGTTTGTGTTGGCAGAATTATAACTTTTAGAACACAAGTGAGACAATATGTTGTATAATTTATCTTCTTAGTACTACTGGGCTACAAAAAACAGCAATAGCACGCAAACAAATTAAACTAGAACCTTCAAACTTGTCACGTCCACAGAAACTAAGATACAACTTTCAAACTCTCACAGCTGTCCACATATTTTAAGCTAGAGCCTTCAAACTTTTCACAGCTGTCCACATAAATTAAGCTAGAGCCTTCAATCTTTCACAATTTCGCACATAATTCAAGCTACAATCTCAACATTATCATTGTTGTACACATAAATCAAGGTAGAACCTTCAAACGTTTACAGTAGTCCACAGAAATCAAGTTAGAACCTTCAAATGTTCATAGTAGTCCATATGAATCAAGCTAGAACCTTCAAACGTTCACAGTAATCCACATAAATCAAGTTAGAACCATCAAACTTTCATAATAGTCCACATAAATCAAGCTAGAACATTTAAACTCGCAATAGTGTCCATAAACAAAGAAACTTACTTGAGATACCAACAATTGCGACCACACCCAGTGAATGCCTGGGTAAGAGTGATTGTATAGACGTAGCTGATTCGAGCCTCTATTACAAACGAAAAAATGTAGCAATGAAAAATGTGACGACGAGTTCTGACCGACTAATGACCACGAGTCACGGTCTAGTGGCTGGAAAAGTAAGAAAGTAGACTTAATGTGTGTCAATTAGCAGGTGTCTTAAGTTAGCTAGTTTTAACCGCATTCATTTTGGCTGCCGTTTACGGCTTTTCTTTGGGGGTCACAACGACATTTTATATCTTATCCAAGTATCTCTAGATGTTGACCTAATCTTATTCAAGTATCTGTAGATGTTGACCTAATCTTATCCAAGTATCTCTAGTAGTAGACCTAATCTTATCCAAGTATCTATAAATGTTGACCTAATCTTATCCAAGTATCTCTAGTAGTAGACCTAATCTTATCCAAGTATCTATAAATGTTGACCTAATCTTATCCAAGTATCTCTAGACGTAGACCTAATCTTACCAAGTATCTGTAGACGTAGACATGATCTTGTCCAAGTATCTCTAGACGTAGACATGATCGTATCCAAGTATCTCTAGACGTAGACATAACCTTACCCAAGTATCTCTAGACGTAGACATTATATTATCCAAGTATCTCTAGACGTAGACATGATCGTATCCAAGTATCTCTAGACGTAGACTACATTTTCATTTCTCATACAGTGGATCCATGAGCACTACCACACATGACAACGACAAGGTAAACAGACTAGCAAAGAAGGGATAAAGACAAGACCTACCACACGCTGCGACCTCCCTGCAATAGCCAAACAGCTCATACTAGCAAACTAAGAAAGGCCTGAACAGATGGACCATGGGAAACACGGGAATGGAGATCACAAACGGCAAGCCCCAATCTAAATTACAGCATCAATCAACTCACTTAGACAGAAGTATAGAACCACTTTCTGTCTGAGAACCAAACACATTCCACGAAACACGTACCTGAACATAATCCAGTCGACCTCCATCAAGAAACCTGCGACAAAGAACGTTGCATGCTCTTGCAGTAGTGAAATCTGTAACTATTGTCTAACATGATGAGGCTGCTAGTATAATGCACAACTCTCTTTAGTTGTCCCTTTCAATGCATGCATGGAGTTGATGGAATCAAATCAAAATCACGTCCCGTCATTTCTTGAATCACATGTCCAGCCCTGTACTTGACTTAACATAACCAGCTTTTAGAAAACACGATTCTTCTCATTTGTAGTACGGTAAAAATAATTTTTACATTGTTATTTTGCCACGTCCATGCACAACCCTTAGTCGCATTTTACAACATGCAAAGCATTAAATAATTTATCCTATTTTCTTCACCACTCAGGAGAAATAAATACATCGCCCACCTTGACGTATTTTGTCCTATACTTATTGTGGCAATATTTGGCAGTGGTTATATCCTTTCAGTTGCCAAAAGATCTTCAAAAGGCCATATTTATGTTGTAATTCTATCTCGTATTTCCTCATTTGTAACTCGATCTGTGTACGTGACGTTTAGAAGTCTTCAGAAACATCTCATCTCCAAGGCCTGTATCCTTTGCTTAATGTCGGCTGTAACTGTCCATGTCTCACAAGCATAGAGGAATATTCACAGGTGCAGTGTAGTCGTTAAACTAATTTTCGTGCATAGTGCTAACCGTTTATCTTGCCTGATTTTGTTAAGCCGTGCAAGCGCCGCCACTGCCTTTGCTATTCTGGCCAACACCTCACATTTTGATCCTTCATAACTGACAATCGAACGCAGATATTCAAAACGGAAACTCGCTTGGTACGGTCACATATCGCGATGAAATGGTCTTGCAAATACGATCCTCCACGGAAAGGTGCAAGGCAGACGACGAAGAGCCCATCCCAAAAAGAGGTAAGAGGACAATATGAAAGAATGGATCAATACCCGACCAGAAGAGGCACAGGCAGCGGCTTCTGACAGAGAAGGGTGGAATGGGGTTGTGAGGATGTCTTCTTGTGTGCCCCAACAACCTCACCGGTTACGGGATGATCTGACCTCACCTGACCTGATAACCTGTGATTCCCAATAAGGGACACAGGGATCGACTAGGGGAGGTCATCTTATTGGCAGGTGTGAAACATGCAACGACAACGATAGACAAGTTCTGAATGTGAAGTCCATGAACGTAGCTTTCGTCAAAGTGCTCAAAATCACGGTGTGGCTATACTGGCTCTTAAGCAGAGACCATGTCTCTGTTCAGATTCATGAACCTGCAAAGAAGGAAACCTATGGGATGTGAGTCCATTTAAAGTTCGTACCGAATGTGGATTCACCAGAATGTAAGGTGCAAAACACTTAGTACTTCGTCTTAGGAAACGCAGTGAACGATGTAAACAAAATATGTCACATTGTACTGTACATGGAATACGTGATCCCTGTAGTAGTTAGCCTCACGCAGATGAAGCAAAACATAGCCCACCCGCCTGAAAAATGGCGGTCAACCTTCATCAGCACGCTCGGGATGTTAGGAAAGCTGCTACAATCCACGTCCTATTCAGGGCGCACAAAAACTTACTCACTATGGGCATTCAACAACAACAACAACAATTCAAGTGCCATATCTATATTAAAGGTCGGCTGCAAATGATCTCCAACGTTCTCCGTCTCTTGCCTTGATGGAGCAATCTGCCAGGTTTTGGTGAGATCTGGAAGTTTTCCCGTTCTATCTGTTGTTGCTTCCCTCCCAATTATATTGGTGTTAACCCACATTTAGTTTGCTCTGATGGGGTCGCAGTGGTCAAAGGTAATGCACTCGCCTCTCAAAGCGATGAACGGAAAGTGTGGGGTTCAAGCCCTGTAGATTTCAAGGTACTCCTTGTCTCAAAGAAGGTGGGGACAGAGCATCCTGAATTACCTGCAGTCGTCTCGACTTATCTTCTTGCCACTGGCACAAGGTAGCTTATGACTAGAAAGTGAGGTTGATGAACAGCGCAGCATCTTCCTCACCTGAATACAAATACAGCACAAGTTACATCATCAAGACAAAAACGTCTGATGATGACTCAATCGTCGCTTGCAATGGCCAATAAACTTGTTTTAAAAGACGTCTGCTCTGCACGTGTCCCTCAATTAATGTTTTCGAACTTGTGTGTGTGCTGTACGTACGTCTCCGACAGATATCTGGTTGATCCTGCCAGTAGTCATATGCTTGTCTCAAAGATTAAGCCATGCATGTCTAAGTTCACACTGTCTCACGGTGAAACCGCGAATGGCTCATTAAATCAGTCGATGTTCCTTAGATGACACGACCCTACTTGGATAACTGTGGCAATTCTAGAGCTAATACATGCTTACCAAGCTCCAACCCTCGCGGAAAGAGCGCTTTTATTAGTTCAAAACCAATCGTCGTTTCCCCTCGCGGGGTTGCGGCGTCCCCACTGGTGACTCTGGATAACTTTCTGCTGATCGCATGGCCTCATGTGCCGGCGACGCATCTTTCAAATGTCTGCCCTATCAAATGTCGATGGTACGTGACATGCCTACCATGTTTGTTACGGGTAACGGGGAATCAGGGTTCGATTCCGGAGAGGGAGCATGAGAAACGGCTACCACATCCAAGGAAGGCAGCAGGCGCGCAACTTAACCACTCCCGGCACGGGGAAGTAGTGACGAAAAATAACAATACGGGACTCTTTCGAGGCCCCGTAATTGGAATGAGTACACTTTAAACCCTTTAACGAGGATCTATTGGAGGGCAAGTCTGGTGCCAGCAGCCGCGGTAATTCCAGCTCCAATAGCGTATATTAAAGTTGTTGCAGTTAAAAAGCTCGTAGTTGGATCTCAGGCGCAGGCGGGCGGTCCGGCTCGCGCCGGTTCACTGCCCGTTGTCTCCTGCCCTACCGTCTGCCGGCTCTCTCCCACGGGTGCTCTTCGCTGAGCGTCCTGGGTGGCCGGCGCGTTTACTTTGAAAAATTAGAGTGTTCAAAGCAGGCCTCGGCTGCCTGAATAATGGTGCATGGAATAATGGAATAGGACCTCGGTTCTATTTTGTTGGTGGTCGGAACTGGAGGTAATGATTAAACAGGGACAAACGGGGGCATTCGTATTGCGGCGTTAGAGGTGAAATTCTTGGATCGCCGCAAGACGAGCTACTGCGAAAGCATTTGTCAAGAATGTTTTCATTAATCAAGAACGAAAGTCAGATGCGCGAAGACGATCAGATACCGTCGTAGTTCTGACCATAAACGATGCCGACTAGCGATCCGCAGGAGTTGCTTCGATGACTCTGCGGGCAGCTTCCGGGAAACCAAAGTGTTTTGGTTCCAGGGGAAGTATGGTTGCAAAGCTGAAAGTTAAAGGAATTGACGGAAGGGCACCACCAGGAGTGGAGCCTGCGGCTCAATTTGACTCAACACGGCCAAACACTGACATGATTGACATGCCGAGAGCACTTTCGTTGGGTCTAATATGGAACGGGTGCTGGAAGTAGACCCTCGAAAATCTGGGGCTACCCTCTAAATAACTTGATTGTCTCGCTAAAGGAATTGACGGAAGGGCACCACCAGGAGTGGAACCAGCGGCTTAATTTGACTGAACACGCCAATACTGTAGAACGACTGACAAATCGAGAGCACTACCGTTGGGTCTAATAATGAACGTACGCTGGTATTAGACTCACGGAAGACAAGTCAGCTCTCTAACACTCTAATGAAAGAACGCTACGGAAATCGTGTTTAACTCCGCAGAAACCGCAGATTTCAAATACCTGGTCATTGACAAACAAAAGCCCTCAATAAATTCGTCTGGCCAAATAGTGAACGGGTGCTGGAAATAGACCATCTGAAGACAGGTCAGTTTTACCCTACAAATGACAGGGCGTTGCTACGGAAAACCAGCTCATATCGAGAGGAGCCGCAGACATTTTGGTTCACGTACCAGGCTGATAAGCCAATGGCGCGAGGCTACCATGTGGGGGATTACGGCCGAACCCTTGTAAGCCGTAATCCCGCCCAAAATCTCAGCACCACTGCAATGGGAGGCTCCTACATGTTCGGGACCTGGGGCTCGCGCCCCAGCCCTATCCGGTAGAGCCACAGAAAGAGGTCTCTGCCGTCCACCGATCAAAGCGGGCGGACAACTGTTTGATACTCACCTTATACGGCGATGGGGTGCAAAACCACCGACACAAGACTTAGTACCTGGTCGGGGTGTCGAAAACAGTAGAGCTGCCACCTCACTGTGAACTGTCGAGACTCAACCAATGACCATGAGATCTGTCCGCACACCAGGCGAACAACATCTCTGTGACATTACCAGGCTTGTCCTCTGGTTAAATGCACTTCAGCTACGATATCTACCTCTGTACGCTATCAGCCATATAGCTATCATGCTGGACGCAGAAGAGATGCAGACCAGCGGACATTGCACACCTGCCCCACTGTGTCAACACCCCAGGTGGCGGGGAATGCTAGGCGTACCAGCTCTGCATAGAAGCCAAGAAAATAAAGGGAGAAAGAGATACCCCTCTCACATGCAAATGCTACGTTTCTGGCAGGACCTGACGATCCTGGGATACAGACACACTGGACTGCCTCTCTTCCGGGTAAACCAGTTCATCTCATATATCATCTCACATATCATCATTGCACCCTATAGACACGAGTAGTGAAGACTCGATAGTCTGGTAAGAAAACTTCCATAAGAGAGACAAATCTGATTATAAACAACTGCTGCCTTGCAGATAGGCTGAGGACAGCCAAAGGCTAAGGAGGGCATCCCTACAGAAACGCCTGTTGAAATCGGATGCACAGGGCCAAAAACCTAACAAAACAGTGCAACGTAAATCGCAGCATGATGACAGTACAACCGATTAGAAAAACGCATGGCGCTCATCCTGCGGAGTCCCGCCAGGCAGCGATAGTGCCGCGCCTCACGCCTCGAAGGGGCCCACCCTTGACTACTGGTGGTCACCCACCCATGTGTCGTGGAGTCAAGGCACATGGTTATGGGGCAACTTCTATTGACCAAAACCTCAAGACCCTCAAAATACTACAGTGGAATGCGGAGGGAGTCATTAACAAAAAACTTTCCCTAACACATCACCTGCATGAAGGTAAGATTGACGTGGCATGTATCCAGGAAACGCACCTTAACAATAATCATAAATTCTCAATCAGAGGATACCAGACATTCCGTCTAGATTGAGAAGGCCACAAAGGAGGGGTCCTGATACTGACCAGAAACTGCATACCGAGTAGCGCGGTATCTGTCAATCAAACCGGACAAGCAGAAATTGTAGGAGTTGACATAATGGCCCAAGAGACGAAGCTCCGCATTTTCAATCTGTACGGACCACCAAATAGAGACCTATCGCTCTCGAGTATGGAGATCAGAGACTCCAACTGCATAGTAGTTGGAGATTTCAACAGCCACTCGGAGAGATGGGGTTACTCTGACACAGACAGCAGAGGTGACGAAGTGGAAGATTGGGAGATAGATGCAAATCTCTCCCTAATCAATAGGCCGGAGGATAGCCCTAGCTTCTATTCAAGAACATGGCATACCACCTCGACTCCAGATTTGGCCTTCTCCACACAGGACATACACCATAAAATAGACCGCCAGGTGCTAAACCAACTGGCAGGTAGCGACAACAGGCCGATCAGGCTAACCATTGACATGGAAGTAGGCCCACAGGAAACAAAACCGCTCCCACGTTGGAATTACAAACGAGCCGACTGGGACAGATTTGCAATCCTGACAGATGGGCTGTGTGAAACCATCAACACACGAAACACCAAAATGAAGCCCATGGTGGAAAGCCTAAGCAAGGCAATAATGCAAGCCGCCACTGAAACCATCCCAAGAGGAGCTAGGAAAAACTATAAGCCCTACTGGAATGATGAGTTGCAGAAAGTGGAAGAAGCAGTAACAAATGCTAGGAACATGGCAGGGCGAGAAAAATCCATGGAGGCAAACATCGCCCTCAAAGCCGCCACGGCGAAATACAAACACACTCTTAAGCAAACAGCAAGAGAAAGCTGGAAAAATAAAACGGAAAGCCTAAACCTGGACAAAGACGGGAACAAGATATGGAAGCTAGTCAGAGCCATGAACGACGAAACCCCGTCAAATAAACAAATTACCATCAAGCAGGGCGAGAACTTGATCACAGGTAAGAAAGCCGCAAACGCCTTTGTCGATCACTATGCCAGAGCAAACCACATCGAGGTCCCTGCAGATAAGCATACAGACATTAGCGAAGAGCTAAAGGGGCACGATAACATGAATACGGCACCTGAAGAGCACATGATGGCCAAATTAACAATTCGCGAAATGGAAGAGGCTATTAAAACATTAAAAAAAGGAAATCTCCCGGAAAAGACGGGATAACAAACGAAATGCTGATGGGGCTGGGCCAAACTGCGAAGAGGAAACTGCTATTGGTCCTGAACCAAAGCCGGAAAATGGGAATTGTACCCCAGGCATGGAAAGACGCAATACTGGTACCAGTACCAAAAACAGGAAAGGATAAAACAGATCCAAATGGATACAGGTCCATCAGCCTACTGAGCTGTTTCGGCAAGCTGATGGAACGGATGATAAACACCAGACTGATGTGGCATCTGGAAGAAAAACGAATACTAACTCCACAGCAAGCCGGCTTTAGACAGCACAGGTCCGCTGAGGACCAGGTCATCCTCATAGCCCAGGAGATAGAAGATGCCTACCAGGCACAGAAACACACAGTAGCTGTTTGGGTGGATCTGGAAAAGGCATTTGACAAAGTCTGGAAAGACGGACTTAGAGTCAAGCTAAGAAGAAGTGATGTTTGTGGGAAAATGTACAAATGGATCAACCACTACCTCAAACAAAGAACGGCCAGAGTTCAAGTACAAGGGCAGATGAGCAAAAAAGGTGACACTCAAGCAGGGAGTACCCTAAGGGGGAGTACTGTCACCCACACTCTTCCTGGTATATATAAACGATATAATAGAGAATATACCAAGAAGAGTCCATAGCTCAATGTTTGCAGACGATCTGGCTATGTGTACCTCTGAAAAGAATCTTACCATAGCAAGAAATCGGATGCAGACGGCCCTAACATCGCTGGAAGAGTGGGCGAACTCATGGCTGGTCAAAATAAACGAGGAGAAAACCACATGCACAATATTCTCGCTTTCATTAAAACCCCAAAATACCAAATTAAGTCTAAATGGCAAAATTATGCAGCCAAACGACAACCCAACCTATCTGGGAGTGACATTTGATCGGCGCATGACATGGAAACGTCAGATTGAGAGGAACCGAATGAAAGCCAGAGAAAGAATGGCAATCATGAGGAAACTTGCTGGCACAAGCTGGGGAGCAGACGAAGGCATACTAAAGAAACTGTACACTGGAAGAGTGAGACCAGTTCTCGAGTATGGCATTGCGGCATGGACAACAGCAGCGAAGGCGAACTTCGATAAAGTTAGCAAACTTCAAAACCAAACCATGAGAATTATAACAGGTGGCATGAAGTCAACGCCAATTGTAGAACTTGAAAAGATTACAAAACTGCAATCCATGACCGATAGAAGAGACTGCAGAGCCCAGCTGCAGTCAGAGAAACTCCGAAGACTGACCGACCATCCAATGCACCAGAGACTAAACAATTTGGGAAATGGGAAACTAAAGCGGAGAAACTTTGCAGAATCAGCCAAAGCAAAGATGCACGAAGATCCCATAAACGCACTAACAACACCAAAACCCATCACTACTGTACGAAAACCTACCTGGAGGCAGGAGATATTTCCAGAAGTGGTAGAAAATATACCAGGTATTGCAAACAAAAACTGCCAGACTGAAAAAGAAAGGAGAGATACTACCCTAAGCTTCATAACGAAAAGCTACCCAAGCATGGACTGGACCCATGCATACACCGACGGTTCTGTAACAAATACTACACAGAACGGAGGGGCAGGAGCATTCCTGAACCTACCAAATGGCAGACAAATAACACTGTCATTCGCTACTGGTAAGTACACAAGCAATTTCAGAGCGGAGGCAGAGGCACTGAGGGCGGCAGTGGAAGAAATGGTGACACACAGTGAAAATGAAAGCCATTTAGTCCTGCTTACAGATGCTCTCGCCGTAGTCACAGCGCTAAAAAGCCAGAAAAACACTGAGCTTAATGACTTAAGAGCAGCACTCTGCAAACTGTGCCAGCAGTCCGCACCAAAAAGGGTAGTGGTACAGTGGGTCCCATCACACTGCAACATCCAAGGCAACGAGGAGGCAGACAGACTGGCAAAAGAAGGTGCAAGACTACCACAAACAGTAAATAGTATGACGTACGAAGAGTCAAAGCGGCTTATCAAAGCCAGATACATGACCAAATGGGAAACCGAACATACTGGTTACAGCAAAAACGATGCCTATTACCAGTTGAACCGAAGAGAGCAGGTCTTTGTCTTCAGACTTCGCACTGGCCACAATAGACTGATGAACCACCTATTCAGCAAATTGAAGATAGGGTGTACCGACGAATGCCCGTGCGGTTCTGGTAAAATGACCGCTGAACATCTGCTGCAGAATTGCCCGACATACGAGGATCAGAGAGAGCAGATGTGGCCATCACCAGTGGAACTGCAAGACAAGCTCTATGGCAGTGGCGACAGCCTCAGGATGACCGCCGCTTTTTTCGAAAAAACAATGGTTACTGTCTGACTGCGTACGAAGAAGAAGAAGAAGAACTTGTATTATATCCTCTGATGTGGCCATAATGTTTTAACTGTCTGACTGTAATTTCATTCATAAATTGTATATGCACCTCTAATATTTCTTTATTTGTTTTCTTTTCTGTACAGAGAAGAGGGTTTGTTCTTCTATGTATTGACGTTTTAAAGGCAGATGTTCTCTTCCGTTTTTAATGGCATTTTTCAGAGAACTTTCTTACCACAACGTTAGTTATGATAAACCTCCTTACTTACATCACACTATGACATACCAGGAAAGGAGACTGCAGACAGAGAAGCAAACGAGGGAGCAACACGAGAACAACACGAACAAAACAAAGACCTTCCAAGAAAAGAAGACAATTATCTAAGCCATAGGGGACGGCGTGGGCTAGTGGTTAAGTGGCACGGCTCACAACCCGAAGGTGCTGGGTTCGATCTCCATCACAGCACCGGGCGTTACCTCGGGGAAACCCTTAGAAAATGCAGGAGGAAGCAGACCATTACATAAAATGCATGCCGAAGTCGGATGCACTGGGCCCACAGGCGCAAAATAAAAACCACACTGCAACGCTCATCGCACTGGAGAATAGATAAATAAGGCGAACGCAAAGAAGAAGTAGAAGATTGAAGCCATAGGGATAATTGAGCAAACGAGGGACAATTATAACTGTCTTGATCGAACAGAACAAGTGAACCTGCTCCGTTTGATAATGAGACATAACGTAATGAATAACCACTTACACCGGCTAAAATTGGCGTCATAGCCAGTATATATGTGCGAGCAAGCAGCACAGAAATTCAAACATATCCTACAAGACCGTATGTGTTTAGCCAATTGCGTACTGAGAACTGTCGTACGGAGCCGAGCCTCCACACAAAGCTGTTTGGAAGTCTTGAAGAGCTCTCCAATGTAGCAACCTTTATCAATAAAACTGGACTTCACGTGTAGATGTAACAAGAAAAAGCAAGACGAACGAGAAGAAGAGGGAGACTAAAGTAGGATGGCGTGCTACTGCCCGCGAGTCAATTCCAGCCCGTCGTTTCTTTTTTAAGGCTCTCGAGCTAAGAATGGATTTTGCGTTTTCAAATTCTTTAAAATGTAAAGGAATGTGCAATTGAGCAGCTTCCATCAAACTTTCATTTGGAAGTGATTAATCTGCTTGTGATGACACACTAAACGACATATTTCAAGAGAAGAATCTAACAATTATGTAAATGTCTTTCAAGCGATGAATATTTAAACAAAAACAAAACATCTACTCGCGGATTTATATCTGTATCTGGCAGCACCTACCTGTGTGAAAAGACATTTTGAAAGATGAAATATGTAAAATCTCAAAACAGATCGGCATTAACAGATGAACATTTGCAATCAATTTTGATGCTAGGGTGTTCTAACTTTAAACCCAAATTTGGTGAAATCCTATCTTGGAACACTTGGAATCCTGATAAACAAATAGGCATGTTAATGTATGTTGCCAGGTAGCTAAATGCTTCGGCTAAAAGTATTTGACAACGTCCTGCGGCTTACTAGGCCTGTGGGAAGATGCACATAATTTGGGTAGATTTTTAACTTGAATTTAGACCTTCTCTTTTCAATTTCTAACTGCCAAAGTATTTATTACGTGCTCAACACTGAACATGGGAGTCCGATCTCACTACCCAGAGATCAGGGGAATTTTTACCAGAAAACCCACGGGAAATAAGCAAGATTATTATTATATTTAATTGAGCTGTATTTAAAATAATTCGTCTTATTATTATTACTATTATTTTACATTTTGTTCAATAAATGTGTGAAAATTATTTATTTTCTTTGTAATTTAAGTAGGTCTTCCTACACACATGTTCTCGAGTGTTTACAGGCCCTAAAATACTTACTCTGGCATTTGACCAAATATGTTTGCCGATCTCTGCACTTGGGGAATTCCCGCTACCCATGTCAATATGTCCACACGGGACCAGGAAGTAACTGCGTAATTATTTATTTGTTAGTCCTTTCATCGTATGCGACAGGGTGTATACATGGTGACTCTTTGAGGAGTCCGACAATCCTGGTCTGCAAACCATGACACAAGCAGTCTCTTTGACAGCTGATTTCAGTTCACTGCGACCTTGACCCGAACAATTGAATTGATCATACGTTTTTGTTGCTGAGAACTAAGTTGCTTTTCTTCAATTGAGCTGTTCAGAGTATTTGAAATTCAGCATAAGAATTTCCCAAGTGTTTTTTTTGATTCCAGGTCACTATACGTTTTAATGCCTATGCAGAGCGCTGCATGCAGAGCAGAACATAAATAGCGCCGATTATCTAGGTCGCTTTGATTCGGTGTTGCATAAATGCAAGGGTAGTCCCAATGCAAAAACCCCTTACAGAATGATAAATCCTTCGAGCCTATTCAAGTGTACAGTTTATGAAGCAGGATACATTATTACAATGTAACTGCATTGTGAGGTCTGGGCGAATACGCGGCTTAGATTCGTTGTCTTCTAACCGAGGGGATTTCCCCAGTGGGTCCCAGAACCCTTTAGTGGGGAAGGAAAGTACACACCTGCACATCCATGCATGTGGTAAAAGGTGACGAAAGAGAGTTGTACATGGGGCTAAAGTGTACCGTGTCAAATAAATTGTTACAGATACCACATTAGCAAAAAGCAGAATGCTTTGGTGTACATTTTATAAAGAAGGTCACCTGTAGTGGTGACTTTCTGCTCCGGCGGGAGTGAAAAAAGGACATGAAGTACCGATAGCGCACGTGTTTAAAATCCTGTCTTTTATACGGAGTGAAATACTTTGCCTGCACATTACGTGATGACTATAGGGATAAGCGGCATATGGAAAGGCAGACTCTATACCAGAATACAAAGTAAAAGTAAGTAGCATGTCCTTTGCAGAACGCCGCTTCTTACAACCGTCACCTACACATTTCTTGGCAAGTGTGTAGTACGGTAGGTTGCCATTACTTTCCGTACGTGGAGGAGCGGAACCACCCAAACTGGACACGAGCGTGATTTGAGCCCGGTGCGTTAAGAGTGGGACACGGACGCTTCACCCATAGGCCATGCAGTCTCCCGAATGAAGCCACATGAAATTAGATGTATCGCGCAGACATCGCAGCCTCGCTGCAAGCTACAAAACCTTTTCAGAACGAACTACAAAGAAGAAGATGAAGGAGATGAGGATGAGACTAAGGAGGTCGAGAAGGAGGAGAAGAAGAAAAGATTAAGAAGATGACGAAAAGGATGAGTTTGATGAGAAGAAGAATGAAGAGATGTGGGAGTAGATGAAGAGAAGAAGAATGAAGAGATGTGGGAGTAGATGAAGAGAAGAAGAATGAAGAGATGTGGGAGTAGATGAAGAGAAGAAGAATGAAGAGATGTGGGAGTAGGTGAAGAGAAGAAGAAGGAAGAGATGTGGGAGTAGGTGAAGAGATGAAGAGATGTGGGAGTAGATGAAGAGAAGAAGAGATGTGGGAGTAGGTGAAGACAAGAAAAAAATATGTCCGAAGAGAAGGCTGAGGAGGAGAAGAAAAAGGTGGAGGAGGAGGTGGAGAGTTAGAGAAAAAGAAGAAGATGAGGAGGAGGCTGAAGAGGAGGGGTGGTAGGAGATAAAGAATAAGAAAATATAATAATAAGAAGAAGAAAAAAAAAAAGTAGAAAAAGAAGTAGAAAAAGAAGAAGAAAAAGAAGAAGTAGAAAAAAAGTAGAAAAAGAAGAAGTAGAAAACGAAGAAGAAGACGTAGAAAAAGAAGTAGAAAAAAAAGAAGAAGACGTAGAAAAGGAAGTAGAAAAAGAAGAAGAAGACGTAGAAGAAGTAGAAAGAGAAGTCGCCCACATACGAAATGACCCGAACAAACCATCTCAAACGTAACAAAGAAATAACTTTATTAGTTTTCATCAGAACACAACTTATGATTATCCAATGCAGAAAATCAGACATGGAAATAAATGTGATCAAACCATTTGCTGCGTCAAAGGTTCAGAACATGTTCCAAATGACCACCTTTGAACTGATTGTTTAAAAGGGTTTACCGTACATCTCCCTCTAAACATGGTGGTCTGTCTCAGACGTCTGTGATCACCCTACATTTTGTTTTACAGATGGATGGATGAGCGCCGTGCTCTCATTCTGCCCCACTCAAAGATACCCCAGTCTTCAGAACATGTTCTCCGTCATACCAGCATCACACAAGTCGGTAAATTGGTCACAATTGACAATTAAAAGAAAATAAATTAGATACCAATCTGAAAACCATTTATTGTTGCACTAACATTGTCCCGTATATCTTAACATAATTCCCACCATAATTAATGCATTTATTCCAGTGCTTAATCAGTTCAGGAAAAAATGGCTCATTTGGTTCTATTTGCGTTCGCCAGTCAATAGCCTGGGTACTATGCAAACTGCTTCAAGACACGAGAAGAGGTTAAACAGTTGTCATATGCGATGCTTCGCAGTATTATGAACATAAGATGGCAGGACAAGGGGACCAACTCGGAAATACTGAAACGTGCCATGATACCTTTCCTTTTCTCGACTCTGAGCAACAAGAGACTGAGATGGTTGGGTCACGCGAAACGAATGTCAAATACCCGCATTCCGAAGCAGTTACTACTGGGTGAACTTGTATCGGGAACCAGATCCCAATGATGGCGTAAATTAAGATACAAGAACATTTGCAAAAGATCCATGAACGATTTTACGATCAATCCAAATACCCGGAAGGAGATTGCAGAGGATAGAGCGACCTTGAAAACGGGCATCGAGGCATCAGAGCTAGGTCTGATGACAAAGATGGAAGACAAGCGACGCAACAGAAAGGAGCCTTCACCACACAACTCGAACTTTTTCTGTTTACACTGCTATCATCTCTGTCAATCGAGAATCAGCAAAGTCAGAGACGAAAGTCGGTGTTCCTCCAGGACAGGTGCTGCCACCGCCATCTCTTCAACAGACCAGCTGACTGACCGTCTGTCAAGGCGCAAACGGCCATAGTCTGTGTACCCATGATGAGCGCACTTTCCAGAAATTCAATCGATCGTGCATTATGCTGTAGACTAAACCACGCGAACACAGTATTGCAGTTGCTGCACTGTCCATAGTTGCTATTCTTTCCGCTAAAATCATCTCTTCTACCCTTCACACAAATGCTTCTGTTGTAATCTTAACGGGATGTCCAGATAGTGCTTCAATCGGCGTTTTAAAAGCGTCCTTGAGAAAACTTATCGACAATTATTGCACCACTTTACCTGACAAACACTTCGCACCATAAACAGAAAGCATTTCCTTATCAATATCATTTGAAGTACATTTTCCCTCTCTCTTCCCACCGCCTTAAATAAACCCCACTAGCAAACAGCTGTTTTTTTTATGTACTCTCTGTGAGCAAGAACGCCATATTTAATCTCTGCTACGCACGTGCATGCGACACCTTGCGCCTGCTAAATAAGTAATCACAAAGCTGGATGTTGCTGCTAACCTTTGACACCTTTAGAAACTATCAGCTACGTCGTTCAGCTATTCCATATCGATGTGTGATCTATTTACTGACTTACTTCTGTATATCGTATAATCAAAAACATAGAATGAAAAACTAGAGAAAACAATATACCGTTTATATTGTATTATATAGTAAGCCGCAGGAAGTTCTAAAAAACCTACTACACAGCCCAAGCCTTCGGTTACCTGGCAATACTAATGCATGTTTGGCTTGGCTTGGCTTCGTTCGTTCGTTCTCAATCTCCCGCTACCAAACCCTGACACGGGCTTAAGCAGCAGAATGAAGTCCAGAGAACGGAATGCGTTGTGTCGTAGTTTACAGCTTGACTGCGATATTTGCACCTTTCGGCTCAACACAATCGACTTCAGCAATCATTTTTTTGAGTACCGGGTTAGCATTCCTTCTTCGATCCCTTCTCATTAGCCAGTCTGCTCGGTTACAGCCTGTTATCCAGGATCACCGCTTGGAGGTGAAGAAGGGTCTTGGCAGCTCTGGTTCGCTGGCCCTGACGCTAGCAGTCAGCTATGGGTCGCTGACCACTGCAGTTCATGCGCTGCTCAGCATCTTGATCACATAAACATGTATGTTTTAATACAAGTATTCCAAGTATTTCAAGTACAGTACAATGTCACATATTTTGTTTACATCGTTCACTGTGTTTCCTAACACGAAGTACTAAGTGTTTAGCATCTTACATTCTGGTGAATCCACAGTCAGTACAAACTTTAAATGGACTCACATCTCATAGGGTTCCGTCCCTGCAGGTTCAGGATTATGAACACAGACATGTTCTCCGTTTGTAAGCCAATGTAGCTACACCGCTATTTTGAGCACTTTGGGAAAGCTACATTCATATCTTTTTTTATCGTTGTTGCCGCATGTTTCACACCTGCCAATAAGATTACCTCAACCAGTGGATCCCGTGGCCCCTTACTAGGAATGACAGGATATCAGGTCAGGTCAGGTCATCCCGTAACCGATGAGGTCGTTGGGGGACACATGAAGACATCCTCACAACTCCACGTACCCTTCTCTGTCAGCGGCCGCTGCCTGTACCTCTTCTGGTCCATTCTTTTATGTTGTCCTCCGACCTCTATTTAGGCCGACTTCTTCGTCGTCTGCCTTACACCTTTCCGTGGAGGATCGTATTTGCAAGACCATTTGATTTCGATATGTGACCGTACCAAGCGAATTTCCGTTTTAAATATTTTGGTTCGATTGTCAGTAATGAAGGATAAAAATGTGAGGTGTTGGCCAGAATAGAACAGACAATAACGGCGCTTGCACGGCTTAAAAAAATCTGGCAGGATAAACGGCTAGCACTATGCACGAAAATCAGATTAATGCCTACATTGGCACTGTCAATAATCCATATATGCTTGGGAAACATGGACAGGTACAGCTGACCTTCAGCGAAGGATACAGGCCTTGGAGATGAGATGATTCCGAAGACTTTTAAACGTCACGTACAAAGATCGAGTTACAAATGAGAAAATCGAGATAGAAATACAACAGCAATATGGCTTTTTGAAGACCACTTGGCAACTGAAAGGATATAACCACTGCCAAATATTGCCACAGTCCAGGACAAAATATGTGAAGGTGGGCAATGTATTTATTTCTCCTGAGTTGTGAAGAAAATAAGGTAAAGTATTTAATGCCTTGCAAGTTGTAAGATGCGACTAAGGGTTGTGCATGGACGTGGCAAAATAACAATGTAAAAATTATTTCTACCGTACTGCAAATGAAAAGAATTATGTTTTCTAAAAGCTCGTTATGTTAAGTAAACTACAGGGCTGGACATGTGATTCAAGAAATGAAGGGACGTGATTTTGATTCAATTCCATGCATGCATTAAAAGGGACGACTAAAGAGAGTTGTGCATTATACTAGCAGCCTCATCATGCTGGACAATAGTTACAGAATCGACTACTGCAGGAGCATGCAACGTTCTTTGTCGCAGGTTTCTTGATGGAGGTCGACTGTGCTGGTACCGCTGTGCTTCGGCTGGCGTGAACAAAAGACAAGAAAGAGGACCAGCTACAGTTGGTGCCTCCTGCTTCAAGTCAAGTCAAGCAATCAGTATATCCAACCAGTGCCTTTAGCGTTGATCGTCCACGACAACGGGTGATGAGTCCTGGTCATCGTGTAGGATAAGTGGTAGTAGATGCGAAATGTTTTAACAAAGTGTTGCGCGGAAGAATCCGGTGACGACTCAATTAGTGGTCCTGTTTTTCGTATGGTGTAAACAATGCACAACCTGCAACAAAGGAACATTTTTTTAATAAGATTTTGTGTTTACTGTAGTGCACCGACCATATGGTGGGTTACAGGTACGATTTAGTGTTTACTGTAGTAAACCGACCATACAGTGGGTTAGAGGTAAGATTTAGTGTTTACTGTAGTAAACCGACCATACAGTGGGTTAGAAGTAAGATTTAGTGTTTACTGTAGTACACCGATTGTTGTTAGTCCATCGTATTCTATGAGGACCGCTTTGTCAGCATTCACTGTAAACTGTTCACATGAGTTCGCAGATGGATAAATAAGCCAATCTGAGCCTTGAATTGTCTGTTGTACTTTGTACAGGGAAATAAGACACCTCCTTCCACCGGGGTTGAAGAAGGGTTGATGTGAGTTGACTTGCACAGCGAGCGTCTCTGGATGGCCTCATCTATTCTTGATGACTCTTGTCTCTGGGTGGCCTCATCTATTCTTTATGACTCTTGTCTCTGGATGGCCTCATCTATTCTTGATCACTCTTGTCTCTGGATGGCCTCATCTATTCTTGATGACTCTTGTCTCTGGATGGCCTCATCTATTCTTGATGACTCTTGTCTCTGGATGGCCTCATCTATTCTTGATGACTCTTGTCTCTGGATGGCCTCATCTATTCTTGATGACTCTTGTCTCTGGATGGCCTCATCTATTCTTGATGACTCTTGTCTCTGGATGGCCTCATCTATTCTTGATGACTCTTGTCTCTGGATGGCCTCATCTATTCTTGATGACTCTTGTCTCTGAATGGCCTCTTCTTTTCTTGATGACTCTTGTCTCTGGATGGCCTCATCTATTCTTGATGACTCTTGTCTCTTAACACCCTCAGCAATAGTGCTGCACCAGTCTGTGTGATTGGTGATGATTCTTTCCTATCGATTATATGGTGAGATAGAGGTAAGATTTTGTGTTTACTGTAGTACACCGATTACATGGTGAGATAGAGGTCAGAATTTGTGTTTACTGTGGTACACCGATTATTTGGTGAGATAGAGGTAGGATTTTGTGTTTACTATAGTACACCGATAGTGAGATAGAGGTCAGATTTTGTGTTTACTGTAGTACATCGATTATATGGCTGATTTAGAGGTAAGATTTCACTTATACAGAGAACCAAAGTTGTTTTTACTTGTGAATGCACAAGCCGACAACGTGACATGTTATGTTGCTACTCAGATATTAAGCTCGCAATATCACTAGACTTATAAAAGAATAACTGCAATCAAAACTTAACATGCAATCCCCAAGTTGTGGATCCGATGTGAAGTGTCATTTAGAAGTATGCCTGTTTCTTATAATTTGTTGTTGTTTTACTGTTATTTCACCTGACCCTGACTAACATGTCCGATCAGTATGTTTTGCCTGACCAGACTTTGTTACAGATCCAGAAGCATCGGTGCTCACACCCTTCGACCCAATGCCATATACTATCGTCTGGACGTGGTTGTTAGTTGTTGTCTAGTGTCATACATAGTGTTCCATTTATCTGGCCTCATAGGAAGAAGCATTCTCCTAACATAGTTGAGACCCGATCAGTCAAAGAGATAATGACCAACTGTGGCATATGGGTGTGTACACAGCTGACACTGTGGTGTGTGTTGTGGTTGGATTATGTTCAGGTACGTGTTACGTGGAATGAATTTGTCTCTCATCCAGAAAATGGTACTATGATTCTTTCTATGTGAGTTGATTGATGCTGTAATTTAGATTGAGGATTACCGTTTGTGATCTCCATTCCCGTGTTTCCCATAGTCTATCTGTTCAGACACGTCTCTTTGTTTGCTGGTATGAGCTGTTTGGCTATTGTAGGAATGTCTCAGCGTGCGGAAGTTCTTGTCTTTATCCCTTCTTTGCTAGTCTGTCTACCTTGACGTTGTCATGTGTGGTAGTGCTCATGGATCCACTCTATGAGAAATGAAAATGTGGTTAACGTTTAGCGATATTTGGATAAGGTTATGTCTACGTCTAGAGACACTTGAATAAGATCATGTCTACGTCTAGAGATACTTGGATAAGATCATGTCTATGTCAAGAGATACTTGGATAATATCATGTCTACGTCTACAGATACTTGTAAAAGATTGTCTACGTCTATAGATACTTGAATAAGATCATGTCTACGTCTTAAAGATACTTGGACAATATCATGTCTACGTCTAGAAATACTTGGATAAGGTTAGGTCTACATCTAGAAATACTTGGATAAGATTAGGTCTACATCTATAGATACTTGGATAAGATTAGATCAATATCTATAGATACTTGGATAAGGTTATGTCTACGTCTAGAGATACTTGGATACGATTATGTCTATATCTAGAGATACTTGGACAAGATCATGTCTACGTCTACAGATACTTGGTAAGATTAGGTCAACATTTAGAGATACTTGGATAAGATTAGGTCAACATCTAGAGATACTTGAATAAGATTAGGTCAACATCTAGAGATACTTGAATAAGATTAGGTCAACATCTAAAGATACTTGGATAAGATAGAAAATGGCTTTGTGACCACCAAAGAAAAGACGTAAAAGGCCGGTAAAATGGATGCGGTTAAAGCTAGCTAACTTAACACACCTGCTCATTGACACGCATTAAGTCTAATTTCTCACTTTTACAGCCACCAGACCGTGACCCGTGTTCATTAGTCGGTCAGAACTCGCCGTCGCATTTTTCATTGCCACAGATTTTCGTTTGTAATAGATTCTCGAATCAGCTACGTATGTACAGTCATTCTTAACCAGGCATATACTGGGAGTGGTCGCAATTGATTGTATCCCAAGTAAGTTTCTTTGTTTATGTGGACTACTGTGAATGTTTGAAGGTCCTATATAACTTGATTTCTGTAGATTACTGTGAATTTGGAAGTTCTAATTTGATTTCTATGAGCTACGGCGAAGGTTTGAATGTTCTAGCTTGGTTTATGTGTACAACTGTGAGAGTTTGAATGTTCTAACTTGACTTCTGTGGACTACTGTGAAAGTTTTAAGGCTCTAGCTCTTTTTATGTGAACAACTGTGAAAGTTTGAACGTTCTAGCTTAACAATGAATGAGGCCATGAGAACTTTAAAGAAAAATAAATCGCACGGAAAAGATGGGGTAACAAATGAAATGCTGATGGGGTTGGGCCAAACAGCTAAAAGGAAGTTACTGTCAGTCCTGAACCAAAGCTGGAAAAGGGGAATTGTACCGCAGGCATGGAAAGATGCTGTACTTATACCCGTACCAAAGAAAGAAAAAGATAGAACAGATCCAAATGGATACAGGCCTATCCGTCTACTGAGCTGTGTAGGTAAACTGATGGAGCGTATGATAAACACCAGACTGATGTGGCACCTGGAAGAAAAACACATACTAATTCCACCACAGCAAGCAGGATTTAGACAACACAGATCCACTGAGGACCAGATCACTCTCATAGCACAGGAAATAAAGGATGCTTACCAAGAGAAAAAGCATCCAGTAGTGGTTTGGGTGGATCTAGAGATGGCATTTGACAAGGTGTGGAAAGAGGGACTTAAAGTCAAGCTACGAAGAAATGAAGCATCTGGAAAAATGCACAGATGGATCAGCCACTACCTCGAAAACAAAACAGCCAGAGTTCAAGTACAAGGGCAGATGAGCAAAAAAGTGACATTGGAGCAAGGAGTACCCCAAGGGGGAGTACTGTCACCCACACTTTTTCTGGTGTATATAAACAACGTCATAGAGAGTATACCAAGAAGAGTCCACAGCTCCATGTTTGCAGACGATCTGGCTATGTGGACCTCTGAAAAAAATCTCACCGTAGCAAACAATCGGATGATGCAGGCCCTAACATCGTTGGAGGAGTGGGCGAAATCATGGCTGGTCAAAATAAATGAAGAAAAAACAACATGTACGATATTCTCGCTTTCAAATAAATCACAGAACACCAAAATAAGTCTTAACGGCAAATATCTGCGGCCAAACGACAAACCAAACTACCTGAGCGTTACATTTGATCAGCGCATGACATGGAAAAGTCAGATCGAAAGAAAACTGAATGAGAGCCAGACAAAGAATGGCAATCACGAAGAAACTTGCTGGCACAAGCTGGGGAGCAGACGGAAGAATACTTAAGAAACTGTACACTGGAAGAGTGAGACCAGTTCTAGAGTATGGCATTGCGGCATGGGCAACAGCAGCAAAGGCGAACTTTGATACAATTAGCAAACTTCAAAACCAAGCCATGAGAGTTATAACAGGAGGCATGAAGTCAACGCCAATTGTAGAACTTGAAAAGATTACAAATCTGCAATCCATGACCGACAGAAGAGACTGCAGAGCCCAGCAGCAAGCGGAGAAACTAAGGAGACTGACAGACCATCCAATGCAACAGAGACTAAATAGAGTTGGAAAAGGGAAACTAAAGCGGAGAAACTTTGCAGAAATTGCCAAAGCAAAGATGAGCGAAGACCCTATGAAAACCAAAACAACACCAAAGCCCATCCCTACTGTACGCAAACCCACATGGAAGCAGCATATCAATCCGTAGGTGGTGGAAAATATACCAGCTATTGGAAACAAGAACAGCCAATCTGAAACAGAAAGAAGAGACATAACCCTGATGTACATAGCGGAAACTACCCAAGCATGGACTAGACCCATGCCTACACTGACGGTTCTGTAACAAACACAACACAGAGTGGAGGGGATGGGTATTCCTGAGCCTAACAAATGGTAGAACAATAACACTGTCAGTGGCAACTGGAAAATTCTCTAGCAATTTCAGAGCGGAGGCAGAGGCACTGAAGGCTGCAGTAAAAGCAATGAAAGCAAGATAGTCCTGTTTACAGCACTAAAAAGCCAGAAAAATACTGAACTTAATGATTTAAGAGCAGTACTCTGTCAACTATGCCAGCAGTCCGCACCAAAAAGAGTAGTGGTACATTGGGTTCAATCCCACTGTAACATCCAAGGCAACGATGAGGAAGACATACTGGCAAAAGAAGGTGCAAGACTACCACAACCAGATTCTAGTGTGACCTACGAAGAGTCCAAAAGGTTTATTAGGGCCAGATACATGGCCAAATGGGAAACAGAACATACTGGCTACACAAAAAATAATGCCTACTACTAGTTGAACAGAAAAGAGCAGGTCATGGTCTTCAGACTCCGCACAGGCCACAACAGACTGAGGTACCATCTGTTCAATAAACTGAAGATAGGGGGCACTGACGAATGCACCTGTGGTACAGGGAAAATGACCGCTGAACATCCGCTGTAAAATTGCCTGACATACATGGACCAGAGAAAGCACATGTGGCCATCACCAGTGCCAACACTAGACAAGCTCTAAGGCAGTGTCGACAGCCTCAGGATGACAGCTGCTTTCTTTGAACAAATTCAAGTTGACGTGTGACAGCGTACGAAGAAGAAGAAGAACGTTCTAGCATGATTTCTGTGGACTACTGTTAAAGTTTAAAGGCTCTAGCTTAATTTATGTGGTCAGCTGTGAGAGTTTGAAAGTTTTATCTTAGTTTCTGTGGAAGTGTCAAGTTTAAAGGTTCTAGTTTGATTTGTTTGCGTGCTATTGCTATTTTAGTAGACCAGTAGTACTAATAAGATAAAATACATGACAATTTGTCTCACTTGTGTTCTAAAAGTTATAATTCTGTCAACAAAAACAGCAATACAAAAATTCAATAATATAATTAATCTACCACGCACAGATCTATGTCAAAACAGTCAAGTCTGTGCCACACAGTTATTACACACTGAGATCTCTGTCAAAACATCAAGTTTCGGCCTTACCGTTGCTACACACATGGCTGTCTTTCAAAATAATCATCTCTCGGCCTACTGTTACTTCATTGTTATAAAAGACCAGTTTTATGTAAAAGCGAATTTGTTAACACGAACTTTGATAGATTTTTATAGTAGATTAGTTTTGTGTATAAATGGATTTATCTTTTTAGGTTCTTGGATGTCATGATGCAAACGAGCCCTATTAGCTTCATGCAGAAGTAGATATATAATAATACTGTCACATTCTCCAAAGACATGAATGTGCTCTTCAAACTCATCAGTTAATAATGAAGTAGATTCTTTCCATTTGTTTTACAGGAAAACGAAATATTTATTGAATCGCCACTGAAATATGACAACATCGAATACACATTGGGCATAGGGAAAGGAGACCTACGCCCGGTCAGGTAAAACATACTGATCAGATAATGTTATCCAGGGTCAGGTAAAACATACCGATCAGACAATGTTAGCCGGGGTCAGGTAAAACATACCGATCAGACAATGTTATCCAGAGTCAGGTAAAACATACCAATCAGACAATGTTATCCATGGTCAGGTAAAACACACCGATTAGACAATGTAATCCAGGGTCAGATAAAACATACCGATCAGACAATGTTAGCCGGGGTCAGGTAAAACATACTGATCAGACAATGTTAGCCGGGGTCAGGTAAATCATACTGATCGGACGATGTGGGGACAAGTAAAACATACCGATCAGACAATGTTAGTCAGAGTCAGGTAAAATATACTGAACAGACAATGTTAGTCACGGACAGGTAAAACATACTGATCAGACAATGTTAGTTAGGGTCAGGTAAACACACTGACGAAGGACATCTCCCTACCCCCCCCCCCCCCCCCCCTCCCGCTTCCATGCAGTTCTCCCCGAAAACAGACTGTCTCACACTGGCTAACGATGTGGTAAGCAACGGGATTTCCGTAGTAGTGAGCGTAATCTCTTGGAGGATCCTGATACACCTTCATCAGAACACTCGGTAAGTGAAGAAAGCTACTGCAACACGTCACCTAACGACCGATAGGCTCACAAAATAGAAACGTAATTCATCACAGGCATCCAACAACAAATTACATACCATTAAACCAATCGGTGTGGAGCGGTCCAGTTTTCCTTTTTTTAACATGAAATATCCGTTAACTAGCTTGTAACTGAATTACAGCTTTGAGACGAGAGTACTTTTTGAACGAAACACGGAAATTTGCGACTGGATGTTTTTGCTTGTTTACAGATGCCCTGTCCGTGGTTACAGCACTAAAAAGCCAGATAAATGAATAACTTAATGACTTAAGAGCAGTACTTTGTCAATTATGCCAGCAGTCAACAACCAAAATAGTAGGGGTACAGTGGGTTCCATCCCACTTTAACACCCAAGGCAACGAGGAGGCAGACAGACTGGCAAAAGAAGGTGCAAGACTACCACAACCAGATTCTAGTGTGACCTATGAAGAGTCCAAAAGGTTTATTAGGGCCATCTACATAGACAAGTGGAAAACAAAACATACTGGCTGCACAAAAAATGATGCTTATTACCAGTCGAACATAAGAGAGCAGATGGTAGTCTTCAGACTCCGCACAGGCCACAACAGACTAAGGTACCATCTATTAAATAAACTGAAGATAGGTGCTACTGATGAATGCACCTGTGGTACAGGGAAAACATCTGCTGCAAATTTACCCGACATACGAGGACTAGAGAAAGTACATGTGGCCAACACTAGACAAGCTCTACGGCAGTGTCGACAGCCTCACGATGACTGCTGCTTTCTTCGAACAAATTCAAATTGACGTCGGACAGCCTCAGGATGACCGCTTCTTTTTTCGAACAAATTCAACTTGACGTCTGACAGCCTCAGGATGACCGCTTCTTTCTTCGAACAAATTCAAATTGACGTCTGACAGCCTCAGGATGACCGCTTCTTTCTTCTAACAAATTCAAAATGACATCTGACAGCCTCAGGATGAACGCTACTTTCTTCGAACAAATTCAAGTTGACGTCTGACAGCGTACAATTAAGACGGAGGATGTTGTTGTTCAATGCCCACAGTGAGTAAGTTTACTCTTTTGTGCGCCCTGAAAAGAGTTAAGTGGCAGGCTGTGGTAGCTTTCGTCCCGTCTCTGTCATGGCGATGAAGGTGGCCTTTCTGATGGTTTTACATCTGCGTGTTGCGCACTATTATGGAGATTACACTTCGTCAGCAAGACTGCCTGAAAACAGCCTGTTTCCAGGGAAGGCTACATGGAAGCGAGATTATGGTCTTGGTCAGTGTGTTGTGCCTGACCCTGACACAACGTCTTGGTCAGTATGTTGTGCCTGGCTAGACTAGCGTCTCAGTTCCCCGTATGAAGCGCATGAGCTGCAGTGGTCATCGACCCATAGCTGACTGCTAGCGTCAGGGCCAGTGAACCAGAGCTGCCAAGACCCTTCTACATCTCCACGCAATGATCATGGATAACAGGCTGAAACAGAGCAGACTGGCTAAGGAGAAGGGATCGAAGAGGGAATGCTAACCTGGTACTCAAAAAATGCTTGCTGAAGTCGGATGTGTTGGACGGAAAGGTGCAAATATCGCAGTCAAGCTGTAAACTACGACACAACGCATTCCTTTCTCTGGATTACATTCTGCTGCTTAAGCCCTTTTAGGGTTTAGTAGCGGGAGATTGAGAGCGAACGAAGCCAAGCCAAGCCAAGTTCCCCCTATGGCAGTACACTTCTAAATGTCTATCCTTGTAGCATCACTGATTTTTTATTAAGACTAAATAAGCAAAATCCACAGAACAGCATTGAATTTTGGTTAAAAAATAGGTCATCCTTGCTTCGGGCCAAGAACATGGCTTAAACACTTTTAGAGCGGCTCACCAGTCCTTCAATTTAAGTTAACAATTTTAACTAGGCATTATTTCACCGTTATTTCTACAGAACAATGTGTACCAAACCAAAATATATTGTAAAACTTAAATAGTATTAGCATTTTTCATATTAAGAAAAAATGTATTGCTATTAGAGGCATGGCGTTTGTGTCCTTGCACATGCTTGGTAGTTTTAGCACTGAAGTACCATTTATCAATGGCTTTAGTAGGTTTAACTTGTGGCAGTAGAGGTCCATTTAGATTCACCATCATAAACTCCACATGACCTAGATAGAATTTCACTATCCACATGACCTAGATAGTATTTCACTATCCACATGACCTAGATAGTATTTCACTATCCACATGACCTAGATATTATTTCACTATCCACATGACCTAGATAGTATTTCACTATCTACATGTCCTAAGATGTAGACCAAAACTGAACTTTACTTTCCTACCTATTCTCTTATTATCCACATGTTAACAGACGGAACCTGAGCATTAATATACTGTGTAGGCCCTTTTGAAGACCTCTTGGCAATTGTCAAAAGAAGGAAACTCGTTTGGGTACAGTCACATATCGAGATCAAATAGTCTTGCAAATACGATCCTGCACGGAAAAGGTGCAAGGCAGACGACGAAGAAGTCGTCCCAAAAAGAGGTGGGAGGACAACATTAAAAAAATGGACCAATCTCCGACCAGAAGAGGCACAGGCAGCGGCCGCTGACAGAGAAGCATGGCGTGAAGTTGTGAGGGAGTCTTCATGTGTGCCCCATTGACCTCACCGGTTACGGTATGACCTGACCTAATAGTACTTTATTATCCACATGTTAGTAGACCTACCATGAGAAACATTGACCAACATTTTCAATATTCCGATTTATATTTTAACAGATCAACATCAATCTTTACTGTCCTACATAGTGTCTCCATTCAGTTCAGTTCATCCTGTGATCTCTTGAGATTGTTGGGGCACTCCTGCTGACACCTCCACAATCCTGCGCCATCCCTCTCTGTCTGCAGTTGCTTTTTGTGCCTCCTTGAGTCGTAGGTTAGTCTTTTCATAGATTTTATCTTCCATTAATTTTCTCAGAGATCCTCATCTTTGCTTGCCCTATACTGTGCCCTGTAATATGGTATCTGCAAGTCCCTTTGACCTTCAGACATGGCCATAATATCTTACTATCTAAATTTCTAACAGACCAATGTTGAATTTTAATGTCCTACATAATAAAACACAATGACAGGTAAATTTACAGTGGGTGGCGAGGAAATAGATCAGGTCACACATTTTGAATATCTGGGCTCCAGAATTGACAAAAATGGTGACTGCTCGAAAGAAATCAGATGAAGACTAGCTATGGCAATGCAGAGACTGAACACCCTGAAGAAATTATGGCAGGGCACCAACAAAACGATAAAAGTAAAAGTCTTGAGAGCCTGTGTTTTTCTTGTGGCAGCTTATGGTTGTGAAGCATGGACGATTACCAAAACTTCTAGACAAAGAATCGAATCCTTTGAGTCAAAATGTTACAGAAAGATCATCAGAATACCCTGGACAGAGAAAAGAACAAATGCAGACATTCGGCAAGAGTTGAGCATAGAGGAGAACTGGTTTATAAATTCCATTTTGGCTAGATAATGCAAATACTTTGGTCACATCAAGAGACACAATGGTCTTGAGAGAACGGTGATGGAAGGTATGGTGCCAGGCAAAAGAGGAAGGGGTAGACCAAGAAGACAATGGCACCAAGATATCCAGGAATGCCTGAGTATGACAGTGGCGGAAGCTGGTGTCTTGGCAAGGGAACGAGTTTCTTTCAGATAGACTGTGATGGGAGCGACTTTATACAAAGGACATGCTACATGATGATGATGACATAATATCTTAATTTCTAACAGACTAATGTTGAATTTTAATGTCCTACATAATATCTTACCATCCAAATTTCTAACAGACCAATGTTGAATTTTTATGTCCTACATATTCCACTGATGGCTTACAATGCTGGTAGATAGATCTGGTTACAGGGCAAGGGGGCGGCCTGCGAGGTAGGTGGATAGATGACAGAGTGATTGGGCAACGACAAGGGCTCACATTGACCGACACAACGCACTTGGTGCAGGATAGACGACTCAAGCTCCCCACGATGCTAAACGGCACAAGTGGAAAGAAAACTAAGTAACTAACATAATATCTTACTATCCAAATTCCTAACAGACCAATGGTGAATTTAAATGTCCTATATAATATCTTACTATCCACATTTGTAACAAACTAACACCGTTTGTTAGTGAACTTATGTTATCTTGATGCCTACATGTTAACAGACTGACAGCAATCTTTAATATCCTAAATAATATCATACTATCCACATGTTTTTAAGACCTACACAGAGCCTTACTGTTAAAAATAGAATCTTACATTTTGCATGTAAAAAGACTGACAAGAACCTTTAACATCCTACAAATTATCTTACTTTCCACATGGCAACAAATTAACATCATATTAACAGACCTAACCAAGCTTTTATGTCTTACATAGCATTTTACTGTATCCATGTTAACATACTGACACCAATATTTATTGTCCTACATAGCATTTTACTGTATCCATGTTAGCAGACTGACATCTATCTTTATTGTTCTACATAACATCATCATAGTATATGTATGTCAACAGATTTGATCCAACTGAGATTTAGTATCCATCATAGTATTTACAATCCCCATGTTTACATACTAATTCTGAGATTTAATATCCAACATAGTATTTACTATCCCCATGTTAACAGACTAACTCTAAGATTTAATATCCAACAAAGTATTTACTATCCCCATGTTAACAGACTAACTCTGAGATTTAATATCCAAAATAGTATTTACTATCCCCATGTTAACAGACTAACTCTGAGATTTAATATCCAACAAAGTATTTACTATCCCCATGTTAACAGACTAACTCTGAGATTTAATATCCAAAATAGTATTTACTATCCCCATGTTAACAGACTAACTCTGAGATTTCATAGCCAACAAAGTATTTACTATTTCGATGTGAACAGACTTACTCTGAGATTTTATATCCAACATAGGACTGACTGACCACCCAATGCACCAGAGACTAAACAATTTGGGAAATGGGAAACTAATGCGGAGAAACTTTGCAGAAATAGCCAAAGCAAAGATGCACGAAGATCCCATAAACGCACTAACAACACCAAAACCCATCACTACTGTACGAAAACCTACCTGGAGGCAGGATATATTTCCAGAGGTGGTAGAAAATATACCAGGTATTGCAAACAAAAACTGCCAGACTGAAAAAGAAAGAAGAGATACTACCCTAAGCTTTATATCGAAAAGCTACCCAAGCATGGACTGGACCCATGCATACACCGACGGTACAGTAACAAACACTACACAGAATGGAGGGGCAGGAGCATTCCTGAACCTACCAAATGGCAGACAAATAATACTGTCATTCGCTACTGGTAAGTACACAAGCAATTTCAGAGCGGAGGCAGAGGCACTGAGGGCGGCAGTGGAAGAAATGGTGTCACACCAAGAAAATGAAAGCAAATATAGTCCTGCTTACAGATGCTCTCGCCGTAGTCACAGCGCTAAAAAGCCAGAAAAACACAGAGCTTAATGACTTAAGAGCAGCCCTCTGTAAACTGTGCCAGCAGTCCGCACCAAAAAGGGTAGTGGTACAGTGGGTCCCATCACACTGCAACATCCAAGGCAACGAGGAGGCAGACAGACTGGCAAAAGAAGGTGCAAGACTACCACAAACAGATACTAATATGACGTACGAAGAGTCAAAACGGCTTATCAAAGCCAGATACATGACCAAATGGGAAACCGAACATACTGGTTACACCAAAAACGATGCCTATTACCAGTTGAAACGAAGAGAGCAGGTCGTTGTCTTCAGACTTCGCACTGGCCATAATAGACTGAGGTACCACCTATTCAACAAATTGAAGATAGGTGGTACCGACGAATGTCCGTGCGGTACCGGTAAAATGACCGCTGAACATCTGCTGCAGAACTGCCCGACATACGAGGATCAGAGAGAGCAGATGTGGCCATCACCAGTGGAACTGCAAGACAAGCTCTATGGCAGCGACAACAGCCTCAGGATGACCGCCGCTTTTTTCGAAAAAATAATGGTTACTGTCTGACTGCGTACGAAGAAGAAGAAGAAGATATCCAACATAGTATTTACTATCCCCATGTTAACAGACTAACTCTGAGATTTAATATCCAACAAAGTATTTACTATCCCCATGTTAACAGACTAACTCTGAGATTTAATATCCATTATAGTATTTACTATCCCTATGTTAACAGATTAACTCTGAGATTTAATATCCAACATAGTATTTACTATCCCTATGTTAACAGACTAACTCTGATTTAATATCCTGCAAAGTATTTCAATGAGTTCAAGTATGTGGGCAGTATTTGTTTGGCAGACGGCAAGATCAACAAGAAAATTGAGACTAGGTGTCAGAAAGCATCTGCGGTAACTTATCAGCTGTCACCAAGGCTTAGGAACCTGAGCATTAGTTTGACAACAAAGCAACAGCTGACAAACAGTATATTTATGCAGACTCTGTGCTGCCACTGTCAAACATGGCCTCTGTCTAGGGCATGTACAAACAGTATATTTATGCAGACTCTGTGCTGCCACTGTCAAACATGGCCTCTGTCTAGGGCATGTACAAACAGTATATTTATGCAGACTCTGTGCTGCCACTGTCAAACATGGCCTCTGTCTAGGGCATGTGGGAGCAGAATTTTGACTTGTGAAAGGAAGATCATCAGTGTTACCAAGAAAGACAGAATGTGGATCGACGACATTCATAGTATGGACCGCACTACGTCTTGTGCCGTTTACATTTCCAGGCAGAAAATAAGTTGGTTTGGTTATCTCATGAAAATGTACCCTCATAAGCTTCCACAGATAGCTTAGAGCGCTGGCAGATTTGGCTACAGGACAAGGGGGCGGCTGTGAGGTAGGTGGATTGATGATAGAGTGATTGTGCAGCTACAAGGGCTCACATAGACCGACACAATGCACTTGGCACAGAATAGACGACTTAAGCTTCCCACGACGTTCAACAACACAAGTGAAAAGAAAACTAACTAAACTAACTAACTAGCATAGTATTTTTCTTTCCATATGTAAAGAGACTAACACCGAGCTTTAACATCCTACAAAGTGTCTTACTGTCCCATATTTTTACAGACAAGCACCGAGATATGTCATCTGTCCCCATGTTAACAGACCAGCACCAAAATTTGTCATCAGTCCCCTTGTTAACAGACTAGCACCGAGATATAATGTCATCTGTCCCCATGTTAACAGACCAGCACCAAGATATTTCATCTGTCCCCATGTTAACAGACCAGCACCGAGATATAATGTCATACCTATTAACTTTCTATGCACATGTTCATAGACTGACACCAATCTTTGTTGTTCTGTGGTCTCTTTGTATCCACATGTCAACAGATATAGACCGATAAAGAATTTTACTGTCTTAAGCGAGGATGGAGTGGGCTAGTGGTTAATTGACACGGCTTACAAACCGAAGGTGCTGGGTTCGATGCCCATTACAGCACCAGCCATTACCCTGGAGAAGCAAATCCTTAGAAAATGTAGGTGGAAGCAGACACTAAAATAAAATGCATGCTAAAGTCAGGATGCACTGGGCTAACAGGTGCAAAATAAAAACCGTAGTGCAACGCACACCGTCTTCGGGAATAGTGAAATAAGGCAAATGTCAACAAAAACATTTTTTTTAAATACTGTCCTAAGCAGTATCTTATCGACCACGTGTTAGCAGACCGGCGAATTAATACAAGTGTATAAATTAATTTAGTTGTTTTTTTCTAATCACAAACTGGTCCCTATAGTCGACTCAGCTACTGAAATTGGGTACCAGAAAAATCTGGGAAATAAAGCCGGCCAGCGTGATGTTGACCACATCATCCACTATATGCCGATGGTTACAAAATAAAATGAGCCTAACACCCTAAGTTCTATGCGCCACACAACTTGACGAGATCTTTTATAAATTAATTAATGGAAAAGAATAAATGACACTATACCAATTTTTTAAACATGGCCGGCTACAAGAACAAGAGGGCACAGCTACAAATTGTTTAAAGACAAGTCCATATTAGATATTCGTAAAAAATTTTGTAGTAAGAGAGTGGTGAGTTCCTGAAATGCATTGCCGCAGGATGTACTGGAAGCAGAGTCAGTTAATGCATTCACAAATAGCAATCAACTGGTTGTATATAGACTCTGCAGAACCTTCTAAACCAGTATAATGAAGTTAAGTTAAGGCCAATCATAAACATTAGTGTCCCCATAGTATCTTAACAGTCACCATGTTAACAGATTCACAACAAGCATTAAGGTCCTATATAGTATCATCATGACAAAAGAAGTAAGCCAAAATCGAGCTTAAAGGTCCTATATAGTATCAGTATCAGCGTGATACAAGATGTAAGCCGACCCCCAGCTTTAAGGTCCTATATAGTATCTGTTTCAGCGTGACAAATATGGAAGCCGACCCCGAGCGTTAAGGTCCTATATAGTATCAGTATCAGCGTGACACAAGATGTAAGCTGACCCCAAGCTTTAAGGTCCTATATAGTATCAGTATCAGCGTGATAAAAGATGTAAGCCGTCCCCCGCTTTAAGGTCCTCTATAGTATCAGTATCAGTGTGACACAAGATGTAAGCCGACCCCAAGCTTTAAGGTCCTATATAGTATCAGTATCAGCGCGACACAAGATGTAAGCCGACCCCAAGCTTTAAGGTCCTATTTAGTATCAGTATCAGCGTGATAAAAGATGTAAGCCGACCCCTGCTTTAAGGTCCTATATAGTATCAGTATCAGCGTGACACAAGATGTAAGCCGACCCCAAGCTTTAAGGTCTTATATAGTATCAGTATCAGCGTGATAAAATATGTAAGCCGACCCCCGCTTTAAGGTCCTATATAGTATCAGTATCAGTGTGACACAAGATGTAAGCCGACCCCGAGCTTTAAGGTCCTATATAGTATCAGTATCAGCGTGATAAAAGATGTAAGCCGACCCCCGCTTTAAGGTCCTCTATAGTATCAGTATCAGTGTGACACAAGATGTAAGCCGACCCCAAGCTTTAAGGTTCTATATAGTATCAGGATTAGCGTGACACAAGATGTAAGCCAACCCCAAGCTTTAAGGTCCTATATAGTATCAGTATCAGCGTGATAAAAGATGTAAGCCGACCCCTGCTTTAAGGTCCTATATAGTATCAGTATCAGCGTGACACAAGATGTAAGCCGACCCCAAGCTGGTCCTAAATAGTATCAGTATCAGCGTGATAAAAGATGTAAGCCGACCCCAAGCTTTAAGGTCCTATATAGTATCAGTATCAGCGTGATAAAAGATGTAAGCCGACCCCTGCTTTAAGGTCCTATATAGTATCAGTATCAGCGTGACACAAGATGTAAGCCGACCCAAAGTTTTAAGGTCCTATATAGTATCAGTATCAGCGTGATAAAAGATGTAAGCCGACCCCAAGCTTTAAGGTCCTATATAGTATCAGTATCAGTGTGACACAAGATGTAAGCCGACCCCAAGCTTTAAGGTCTTATATAGTATCAGTATCAGCGTGACACAAGATGTAAGCTGATCCTAAGCTTTAAGGTCCTATATAGTAGCAGCGTGATACAAGATGTAGGCCGACCCCGAGCTTTAAGGTCCTATATAGTATCTTCCTACTCACATGCTAACAGACCAAAGGTGAGCTCTACTGTCCTGCATATCATGTTACTACCCACAAATTAACAAACAAATACTAGCATTATCTTACTTCTGACATAGAGACATCTAAACATCAGCAGTAATCATTAAATACACCAAAGGAAAGAATTCACTAACTCAAAAGAAACCAACAAATTACCTTATTTCACTTAAAAACTGGACACTGAAGAATACTAGAAAATCTATACTGACTAAAGATCTCATACACTGATGAGTGCCCATGTGGAACAGAATTCTGAAAATATTCTACAGGAATACTTCTTTTGAAGCGAAGTGGGATGTCAGATGTAGTCAGAGAGTGCGGAGCTGAGGCAATAGTTCTGATCTGGTGAAGACTACACACATCATATTGACAACTGGTCTGTAGTTATAACATGACCAAAGGATCCTGAAAGCAAAGAAGAAAGAATACTTTTAACATGTTAGTGGACCGAAATTGAGAGCGTTAATGTTCTACATATGATCACTTTAACCACACATCAACAGCCCAGTACTAAGTTTTAAGAGTCTACATAGTATCTTACTATCCAAATGTTAGCAGACTGACACCAAATTTTAATCTACTACATAGTATCTTACTATCCACATGTTAGCAGACTGCCACCAAGTTTTAATCTACTACATATTATCTTACTATCCACATGTTAGCAGACTGACACCAAGTTTTAATCCACTACATAGTATCTTACTATCCCCAAGTTAACACATCAACACCAGTCTTTAAGTTCCTACATATTATCTTGATGTGAACATGTAAACCTCAATAGCATTGAAGACTCTCAAAGCCTTAGGTTGCAACATTCCAACATTTAAAAATAAACCAACCTCCTACTGAGTTGGAAGTAGCTAAATTGTTGCATCAACAACAAAACCAAACAAAGTGGTTCTGCAAGCAATTCTAAAACTGCATTTTGTTAAAAACCATCAGGAACAATATGTAAAATGTATTATAACGTTTATTAAAATTTGTCTATAATGTAGAGAATACACACAAACACACAAACAAATATGTGTATGTGCAAATTAGTTAGCTAGTTTTCTTTCCACTTGTGCCATTTAGCGTTGTGGGGCGCTTAAGTCATCTATCCTGCGCCAAGTGCGTTGCGTCGGTCAATGTGAGCCCATGTCATTGCACAATCACTGTAATGTTTTCTATCCACCTACCTAGCAGCCATCTCCTTACCCTGTAGCCAGATCTACCAGCACTGTAAGCCACCAGTAGAAGATGATGAGGGTGCATTCTCATGAGATGACAAAACCAATATATTTTCTGCCTGGAAATGTATTCGGCACAAGACGTAGTGCCGACATATGTGCAAATATTTGTCTGATATAATAAGACATGTATTACTACCAGGCCTTTGCCTTTTTGTGTCTGTTAATAGTGCCATTATTCGAATATATCAAATGTGTGCAACATGCAATTTCATCAATACACAGGACAGCATGAATGTGTACTTTAGCAGCTGTTTGTTTACATTCTTGAACATGCCAACTTATGCATGTTGTGAACTAAATAATTAACAATGAAAATTCACACACTGGAATAAGATTCCGTTTGATTTTTACGTATTTCCAATGACATATTATGACTATTACATTTATTCAGCCAGCAGTGAACATGCACGATTCCATATCACTGGTGTTATTATAATGATGGTAAGGGGTGTGCTGTTCTAGAAAAAGTACAGTTTAAAGTTTGGATATCCACAGTGAGATTAACAATCTTCGACAAATGTATAAAAAGAAAGTTTACATACCTTTTCTTTCATATATTCATTATATCCAAAGCTGAACAATTTATGAAGTAGCACACACGCAATATAAGCACGCTTATTCATAAACAACTGACAGCACAGAATCTTCGGTTAACTAGATAATAGTTTCACGGCCTAGTAGTGAACTGTATTTACATGCACAATGTTTACTTCCTCTCAATGGTTATGTATTCAAAAGAAAGGGAAGTAATAAATGCATCACAATAATATACATAATTTAATAATTACACGCAAATAAGCAAACCATTCTAATAGTTTGTGTTTGTTTAATGCAGCATTCTAGACAAACTCTACTCTTGTATAATTTATAACTTTTAGTTGCATTTTATGGATATTATTAGATTCATTTTAAAAACAATATGCAAGACGTTGTTACCACAACAGAGCTAGTTTAAACAGGCATCAGCATATATGTTAACTGTAACATTACTATTAACAGCTACAGGAGCAGCCAGTGTTGTCTTCTGCCAGTTACTTGTCTAGTTCGCTCCATGACTTCGACGCCGGTCAAGGTCAAGGTTCAGCTATTGTGATAAGCACGGCTTTGCTGTCACAATCGCCGCGAGGCGAGCGCCTGGGGTCGCGAGCTGTTCCTCCCCATATGTCGTGCACGAGGACGACAACAAGCGTGAGAAATTTGGTCGGGTGGATAATTAACACCTATCGCCTTCAGTGTATAGATGCCAATATACACGTCCATGTGGTTCTGGTGTAGGGCCATAGCTCACTCGTTCTAGGTTGTACCTGGATAAAGAGGGGAGATGCCCAAGCCAGAACCTCTCACGCGAATTTTTTATGATGGGATAACTCTAAATATGACTTATTTTTACATTTTATGGGTTATATCCCTTGCACTGGTTTTTGTCGACATTCTACTACAGTAGCTGATGCCCCGTACTAATCCTAGCTCCGGTATGAGCTCGATGCAGTCGGCAGAAGGGCTTCCTTCTTAGCTGGCTAGACGCAAACAGTATTGCTGCGTTGGGACAAGCGCTTTCGGATGGTGGTTCCAACTAACCCAGCTGTAACTGAGAACCTGATTTACTGTTAGAAAAAATATAACATAGGGACATGAAGTGGTTTTAACAAAAGCTGAAGTTTTTGGTTCCAATTAAAGATAGGTAAATTTAGTTCCATATCAGTAATTACTGGCACATGTGAGGTACTAGAAACTTCATTGTTCGGATGCACACACGAATTCATACACTGACCAATACGCCCTGATACCGCCTTAAAGACTACGGTCTGGGGTGGGAAAGGGCGAGCCTTTGTCAATAGAATCCAGAAAGGCAATCCTTAATATGTAATTAAGTCAAGACAGCGAGCAAGGGAACTGGCTACCCTCATTTCACAAAAGCTGAGATCTCTCTCTCTCTTATAGTAAAGATTCTACCACTTCATCCCCGACTGTAGTTTTTGTATTATTTGATACATCCATGAGTATGAACAGCGAGTTGGTAATGTATTTTTACATTCTTACCTTAACATAACCAATAGTTTGTTGTTGGAATTGCCGTTACGGTTGGCAGATTTTCAAGGCTAGTTTTTGTTCGTGAGCTTTACTTCCTTGTGTATTTTGTGTTGCGCCTAGCAGTGGGCAGTGAACACTGGAATTTCTAATATGATCACAACAGTTCATTTTTGTCACATATTAGTTGTCAAAATTGTTTATTGATAGTACAGAGAAACAAGAAACCAAAGTAGGGAGAGAGAGAGAGAGAGAAAGAAGAACATAAAGAGAGACGTATATTGTTTTATGACTGCTAATGGATGCAGGTCTTAAAAAAGATGCAAGGTAAATGATTGTCGAGAGATGAGGCTAAGGTAATCCAATAGCACTCACTGCTGTCAAGGATGCAGTGTCAGAGACTTGTACTAGCTCTGCACAAATACTCAGCTTTTTATCAGGTGTGGTGGCCAACTCCTGTACTCCCCACATTTCCATCAAAGACACTAAGCGAGGTTTCGGTACAGTCATTATTTGATAGAGTTGAGAGTCTGATCACACAATCAGATAGGTGAATAAGTCTATACGCTTAACATTGGAGACATAACATGATAAGGGTTAGAATCAGTGTGTGACTTGATCCATGCCGTGATAGCATTGCTTATAATCATTGCTGCTGTATCAGTTCAGTTCATCCTGTAACCCATCAGGTCGTTGGAGCACACTTGAAGACACTCCAAAAATCCCACGCCATCTTTCTCTGTCAGCCGCTGCCTGTCGTATCTCACCGGGACGAAGGCTTGATCACTCAGTGATGTTGTCCACCCACCTCTTCCTTGGACGTTCTCGCCCTCTCATTCCCGGCACGGAACCAAAGAGTATCGAGTTGGTAATTCCGTTGGACCTCGCGACGTGCCCGCACCAGGCCATCTTTCGTCTTTTGATTGTTGTGAACAGATCTTCAAAAGGACCAATAGCGTTTCCAACTCTCTGTCGTATTTCTACGTTCGTGACACGATCTTTATATGTAACATTTAGGAGTTTTCTATAGCACCTCATTGCCATCGCATGTATTATGCCCTGGATATCTGCTGTAATGTTCGACGTCTCGCAGGCATACAGAAATATTGAGAACACCAGTAAGCGCTTTAGTCTAACTTTTATGCCGAGGACAAGCCGCTTATCTTGCCATATAGGTTTCAGCCGAGTAAGCGTCGCTGTTGTTTGTGCTATTCTTGCAATTACCTCTGGATGCGATCCCTCTTTACTGTATAGTTTATAGCAATGAATGAACAGACAACCTAGCTTCACAAGCCACAGTAGCATGTTAAAATAACCCTCTGAGTTTGAAAGATTAGTTGGCAGAGGCAAGAACTTGAACATAACGATACACATACGAACCTGGGAAATACAATGGATCACACATTGTCATACGAACGACACTGTAAGCCGGTGAAACGAAACTTAACCTAACGTCTTTATACTGGTTTATAACACCCTTCTACTATTAGAGACATTACCAAAAACAAACAACGAACCACTGTTATCAGAGATCAGATCAGAACCGGGAAAACTCCAGGGATACTCCACAATAGCCCTCCGGTGGCTACCCTCCAAATGCGAAATCACGGGAAACGAGAGAGCTGACACTCTGGCAAAAGATGGCAGCAAAATGGCACAATTTAGTCATCGAGTACAATACAGAGAAATCAAGAACATCATCAGAAATCAGTATAAACACCAATGGAGAGAAGACAGGAACATAAACAATACACCAGACCCAATTCACCAACTCAAATAAAATCAACAAACTACCTTATTTCGCCTGAGATATGGACACTGCAGACTACTAGAACAGCTTTACCGATGAGTGCCCACGTGAAACAGGATGCCAGAACCCTGGGCATATTCTACAGGAATGCCCACTCTATAGGGAAATGAGATGCCAGACCTGGCCAGAGGATGCAGAGCTGTGACAAAATCTGTGGGGCAGCCGCTCCGACCTGGTGAAGACTACAGACTTCATCATGGCGACTGGCCTGCAGATTAAGCATGACCAAAAGATCCTGAACGCTAAGAAGGACTCTGCAGAGTTTGTATATAACCAGTTTAATTTAAATTACTTTGCTCTAAAATCTATGCGCATCCAATTTATTCTTAAATCCATTAATTGTCTCTGCCTTCACTATCTCCTCCCGTGGCAATGTCATACGAGCATTCACCCCTCTCTGACTAAAACAATATTTCCTAATATCTAGTCTGTACCTCTCTTTAGTTAATTTGTAGCTACGCCCTCTTGCTCTTGTGGGTGGCTGTATTTTGAAAAAAAAACTTGTTATAGTCTAATTTATCCATTACTCTGATCTTCTTATAAACCTGTATTGTCACATCAAATTCTTCTCTCTTCTAGACACTGATGGTCGGTTTTTCTTAGTCTTTCCTCATAACTGTAATTTTGAAATCTCACTTTCAGCTTTGTCGCTTTTTTGTGTATCCTTTCCAGCATGTTTATATCCCCTCTATGATAAGGACTTCCCCCCTGTACACAGTACTCCAATCTAGGTCTAACTAATGCTTTATACAGTTTGACTATCACATCTTTGTTTCTATGTCTAATATTTCTTTTCATCATACCTATCGTTGCATTTGCCTTTTTTACTGCTACCTGAACTTGCTCCTTCACGTTACCTGTATGATCTATTATAACCCCTAAGTTTCTTTCTTTATCTATCTTTCTAATATTGTTTTCTCTCAATAAACGTTTGCGCGAAATAATATACTGCGTTTTTGTTTGTCCATCGTTTCAGAAATGGACCAAATTGTCATCTGTCAATCCTGGAGTGGGTTTGTAGATAGCTGACCGAACCCGAAAGCGTATGTGGCTCCGAGAGCAGAGAAACACCGTCTGACTGTCAGGTGGAGGCCACTTTTGTCTTGCGTTTCGTGTCGCTTGTTTCTGTACAGCTTCCCTGATTCTTGTCTACTCCATATAAATCGCGACAGAAGAGATTTTCCTACGCCAGGCAGAGCGATCAGCAGCAATGTTCCCTCAACCATCAGGGTCAAGGCCGCAGTTCTTCAGGGAAGCTTCCAGAGTATCTTTGTAACGTATTATTTTGCCACCGCGAGCTCGCTTGCCTGACTCAAGCTTACCATAACATATTTTCTTTGGGAACTGCTCATCTGACATGCGAACAACATGGCGAGTCCATCTAAGCTGCGATTTCCACAAAGTTGTGTTGATGCTTGTTATGCCAGCCCGCAAAAATACTTCTGCATATGTAATCCTATCTTTCCATTTTGTTTTCAGTAGTTTCCTTAGTTGCTAGGTGGAGTGTCTAAAAAGTTTCCAAGGAAGCGAGGTCGCGGTGGATCAGGGTGTCTTATGATCTCTGATCACTGTTATCAAGATATTGATCTTACAACGAAAGCAGTGGACTGCAACCCTGGTGTCTGGTATTGTAGATACGAGCAGCTGGTAGCTTTGGTTTCACTCTTGTCCTGTGTTCGAACTATTTTATTTCTCTGATTTTCTATGTAATCCATGCACCGTGTTGTACACACTCTCTGTCTGATTTTTTGGGGTTTTTTTTTGCGCTCGCCTTATTTTTCTATTCCCCAAGGCGTTGTGCGTTGCACTGTGGTTTTTATATTGCGCCTGTCGACCCAGTGCATCCGACTTCCGCAATCCTTTTATGTAAGGGTCGTCTTCCTCCTGCATTGTCTAAGGGTTTGCTTCCCCAGGGTAACGGCCGGTGCTGTGGTAAGGATCGAACCCAGCACCTTCAGCTTATGAGCCGTATCATTTAACCACCAGCCCACGCCGTCGCCTGTGTGTATATCTGATTACTTCGTTTCGTACTCTGCCCAGCCTTTTGACCTCGAGAGCATTTCTCAAACACCTTATACCGCATATCATGGTTTGTCTTTGTTGTGGTTTACTGAGAGTCCGTTCCTGATATCATTTACACATGTTTGTTTTTTAACAACCACAGATATACTATCTTGCGATTGCATATTTATTTATAAACAAGCATATATAGTAGCGATGTATCTGTTTTGATATACAGAAGTGGATTATTTGGAATGAAATAAAACAACTGAAGATTATCATTTACAAATAGCAGATAACATTGAGTGACCCAGATTCAGCGAAATTTCCCTGAAAATGGGATAATATCTCATTTTTAATTTCATTATTATATTCAAGCTTTAAATATACACTGATATCTTATTTTTATTATCTAAGGTTTCATATCTAAGGGTAGGCGTGGCCTAGTGGTTTAGTGACACGACTCACAACATGAAGGTGCTGCGTTCGATCACAGCACCAGCCGTTACCCCAGGGAAGCAAACCATGAGAACATGCAGAAGGAAGCAGACCCTTACATAAAATGCATGCTAAAATCGAATGCACTGGGCCGACAGGCGCAAAATAAAAACCCACAGTGCAACGCACACCGCCTTGGGTTCAGAGAAATAAAGCGAACGCAAAAAAAAAACAACAACAACAAAAAAACATGCTTCCAAACTGTTTTCATCCTTATTTGCAAGAGTCCATGTTTCAGTCCCAAACTGTTCAACTGGCTATATATTTTGTATACATTTTCTTGTCCTCAGTTTGTATACGTGATCCTGACGCGCTCGTACCATAGTGCAGACGGCGACACCGATCATTAACTCCTTCGATGTGAAATGAAATTGTAGCTGAGGAAGTTCCACCGCACCAGAAACAAAGGCAACCCACTCATCGACGCAAGTAAAGTTTCGGACTCTGAGGTGATCAAGAGATTCAAAAATTCTTTTGAGGAAACTCGCCATTTCCCGCATTATTTTAACACTGTTTCAGAGACCAGGCAACATCTCCGAAATGTCATCCAAAGCACAGCATTTGCTACCTTTGGAAGAAGAACTGTTAAATCAGGTGGCTGGTTTGAAGCGAATGTGAAGGATAGGACACCCGTCATTGGGTGCGCTGTTCTGATGAAACACAAGCAGCTTCCAAAAAATGCAGGTAATCTGCGCAACTTCAAGTCCGCCAGAAACAACAAATAGCTCGTCATTGTGCAAATGAGTATTGGCTACAGCTTAGTGAAAACATCCAGACTGCAGCACAAACAGGGAACATCAAACAATGTACGACGGTATAAAGAAAGCTATTGGTCCCGCGAGTAGGAACACTGCACCGCTCCTTAGCCTCAGACAAATCATCAGGTAGAGACGGGATCCCACCTGATTTAACTTGAACTTTTTTATATTGGCTTAGAAGTCTCTGCAGAGTCTGTATACAACCTGTTTCTTTTAGTGTGGTTTAACCGATGTGCGGGTCCATTTTAATAGACTCAAACACAAGAGCTAAGTAGAGCCGCAGGTAGTATGCTGTCTTTCCCACCTGAGGAAAGGTACACATAATTTGATCAAGCGTTGTAACGATACACTCTTGCAACCGCTGTAAATGATGGCATGCCAGTGCTGGAAGAAGGCCATCATACGTCTAGATATAAAAGATGCTCAGGTCGTAACATCCAAAAACAAAGTTGATAGTATTGACTGTAATAACTAGATATAAAAGATGCACAGGTCGTAACATCCAAAAACAAAGTTGATAGTATTGATTGTAATAACTAGATATAAAAGATGCTCAGGTCGTAACATCCAAAAACAAAGTTGATAGTATTGACTGTAATAACTAGATATAAAAGATGCACAGGTTGTAACATCCAAAAACAAAGTTGATAGTATTGACTGTAATAACTAGATATAAAAGATGCACAGGTTGTAACATCCAAAAACAAAGTTGATAGTATTGACTGTAATAACTATTGAGAGATCCCTCTGCTGAGTGTTGTGGGCAAAGTCTTTGCCAGAGTAATCTTATTAAGGATACATACATTTGCTCAGCGTGTTTATCTGGAGTCACAGTGCGGATTCAAGTCTGGAAGATCAACCATTGACAAGATTTTTTTTCTTCCACCACTTTAGGAAAAGTTCCGTGAACAGAATCAGCCTTTTTATATTGCCTACATTGACTTGACAAAGGCATTTGATTTGGTTTGTTGGAATGGACTCTCTAATCCTCTCTAAAATAGGCTTCCAAAGCAAACTGCTACAGCTAATGTTATCGTTCCACGAGGGCATGACAGGAACAGACCAATTTGATTGTAGCATATCACAACCATTTTGTATTTGGTGTTTGGCAGGGCTACTTTCTGTTTGGAATCTTTTATCATCTGTTACTGAAACATGCATTTAGTAACGGAAATGAAGGAATCTGCCTTTACACTAGGTCGGTTTGTCGGCTATTTAACCTTGCAAGGTTCAAGGCCAAAAAAAATATCAGGCAGATCACACCAGGGACTTGCTTTTCGCTGATGATGCTGCAATTGTCTCCCACAGTCAGCAGGAACTTCAGAGATTGATTGATCGCTTCTCCCAGGCTTGCAAAGATTTGGATCTTTCAATAAGTCTCAAGAAAAGAAATGTTCTGAGACTGGAAGTAGATGCCACGCCAAGTCTTATCTGTTCTGTTCTGTTCTACGAGTCGACTTCACTGCACTCCGGGCATACCCATAGGTGCTCAGTCTCTCTCAGCAGATGGCACAAAGTGTGGATGATGATGGTGCCTATAGCCTGTTGGTTGTACACCTTCCTGTTTCGCCCTCTCAGATTAGCTGATCCACTGAATCCTAATTTGATTCCAAAGTGCCGCAGATTGTGCCTTGCAGACTCATCCAAAGCAGTGTCGTTTTCCAGCACATGGTCCTTGATAACCTTCACTATGTCACCTTTATCCATGTCCGCTGTGCCTGTTATGAGTGTGTGTGACGCCAAAATATCAGCTCGCTCGTTACCCGGTGGTCAGCAGTGGCCAGCGAACCATAGCTGACTGCTAGCGTCAGGGCCAGCGAACCATAGCTTCCAAAACCCGTCTACACCTCCACGCGATGATCCTGGATAACAGGCTGCAGCAGGGCAGACTGGCTAAGGAGAAGACATCGAAGAGGGAATGCTAACCCGGTACTCACAAAATGCTTTCTGAAGTCGGATGTGTTGGACCGAAAGGTGCAAATATCGCAGCCACGCTGTAAACTACGACACAGCGCATTCCGTTCTCTGGACTACATTCCGCTACTTAAGCATTTTCAGGGTTTGGTAGTGGGAGATTGAGAACGAACGAAGAAGAAGAAGAAGAAGAAGACATATATTTGCCCATATGTTGGCACTACGTCTTGTGCCGAATACATTTCCAGCCAGAAAAGTAAATTGGTTTGGTCATCTCATGAGAATGCACCCTCATCATCTTCCACTGGTGGCTTACAATGCTGGTATATCTGGCTACATGGTAATGGGGTGGCCGCGAGGTAGGTGGATAGATGCCATTAGAGTGATTGTGCAACAACAAGGGCTCACATTGACCAACGCAACGCACTTGGCGCAGGATAGACGACTTGAGCTCCCCACGACGCTTAACGGCACAAGAGGAAAGAAAACTAACTAACTAATTTGCACATACACATATTTCTTTTTGTGTTTGTGTGTAAGCTCTACATTATAGACGAATTTTAATAAATTTATAAAACATTTTACATATTGTTCCTGATGGTTTTAAACAAAATGAAGTTTTAGAATTGCTTGCAGAACCACTTTGTTTGGTTTTGTTGTTGGTGCAACAATTTAGCTACTTCCAACTCAGTAGGAGGTTGGTTTATTTTTAAATGTTGGAATGTCCAAAACTAAGGATTTGAGAGTCTTCAATGCTATTGAGGTTTACATGTTCACATCAAGATAATATGTAGGAACTTAAAGACTGGTGTTGATGTGTTAACTTGGGGATAGTAAGATAATATGTAGGAACTTAAAGACTGGTGTTGATGTGTTAACTTGGAGATAGTAAGATACTATGTAATAGATTAAAACTTGGTGTCAGTCTGCTAACATGTGGATAGTAAGATAATATGTAGACTCTTAAAACTTAGTGCTGGGCTGTTGAAATGTGGTAAAAGTGATCATATGTATGACATTAACGCTCAATTTTGGTCCACTAACATGTTAAAAGTCTTCTTTCTTCTTTGTTTTCAGGATCCTTTGGTCATGTTATATCTACAGACCAGTTGTCAATATGATGTGTGCAGTCTTCACCAGATCAGAGTTGCTGCACAGCAACTTTTGCCTCAGCTCCGCACTCTCTAACTACATCTGACATCTCACTTTGCTACAAAATAAGTATTCCTGTAGAATTGGGTCTTCTCTCCATTGGTGTATTTAATGATTTCTGTTGATGTTTTGATGTCTCTATGTCAGTAGTAAGATAATACTGGTATTTGTTTGTTAAATGTGTGGGTAGTAAAATGATATGCAGGACAGTAGAGATCACCTTTGGTCTGTTTGTATGTGAGTAGGAAGATACTATATAGGACCTCATAGCTCGAGGTTGGATTACATCTTTTGTCATGCTGGTACTGATACTATATAGGACCTTAAAGCTCGGTTTTGGCTTACATCTTTTGTCACGCTGATACTAAGATACTATATAGGACCTTAAAGCTCGGTGTTGGCTTACATCTTTTACCATGCTGATAGTAAGGTACTATGTAGGACCTTAAAGCTTGGTGTGAATCTGTTAACATGGTGACTGTTAAGATACTATGGGGACACTAATGTTCATGATTGTCCTTAACTTAACTTCATTATACTGGTTTAGAAGGCTCTGCAGAGTCTGTATACAACCAGTTTATTGCTATTTGTGAATGCATTAACTGACTCTACTTCTACATTCTGCGGCAATGCATTCCAAGAAGTCACCACTCTCTCACTACAACAATTTTTCCTTTTATCTAATATGGACCTATCTTTAAACAATTTATAGCTGTGCCCTCTTGTTCTTGTAGCCGGCCATGTTTTAAAAACTTGGTATAGTCAAATATATCCTTTCCATTAATTAATTTATAAAAGATCCCGTCACGCTATGCGGCATATAGAAAATATGGTGTTAGGCCCATATTATTTTGTAACCAACGGCATATAGTGGATGATGTGGTCAGCATCACGCCAGCCGCCTTTACTTCTCAGATTATCTGGTACCCAATGTATGTAGCTGAGTTTACTATAGGGGCCAGTTTGTGATTAGAAAAAAAAACAACTAAATTAATTTATACACTTGTATTAAGTCACTTGTCTGTTAACATGTGGTTGATAAGATACTGCTTAGGACAGTATTTAAAAAAATGTTTGTTGTTGTTGTTGACATTCGCCTTATTTCTCTTTTCCCCAAGGCGGTGTACGTTGCACTACGGTTTTTATTTTGCACCTGTTAGCCCAGTGCATCCGACTTTGGCATGCATTTTATTTTAGTGTCTGCTTTCACCTGCATTTTCTTAGGATTTGTTTCCCCATGGTAACGGTTGGTGCTGTGATTGGTATCGAACCCAGCACCTTCGGTTTGTAAGCCGTGTCAATTAACCACTAGCCCACGCCATCCTCGCTTAGGACAGTAACATTCTTAATCAATCTATATCTGTTGAAATGTGGATACAAAGAAACTTCAGAACAAAGTTTGGTGTCAGTCTATAAACATGTGCAAAGAAATTTTATAGGTATGACATTATATCTTGGTGCTGGTCTGATAACATGGGGACATATGATATTATATCTTGGTGCTTGTCTGCATGGAGACAGATGACATTATATCTCGATGCTTGTCTGTTAACATGGGGACAGATGACATTATATCTCGGTGCTGGTCTGTTAACATAGAGATATGACCTTATATCTTGGTGCTGGTCTGTTAACATAGAGATATGACCTTATATCTTGGTGCTGGTCTGTTAACATGGAGACAGATGACATTATATCTTGGTGCTGGTCTGTTAAGATGGGGACAGATGACATATCTCGGTGCTTGTCTGTAAAAATAAGGGACATTTAGACACTTTGAAGCATGTTAAAGCTCAGTATCAGTCTCTTTACATATGGAAAGAAAATACTATCTAGCTAGTTAGTTTATTTAGTTTTCTTTCCACTTGTGTCGTTGAACGATGTGGCAAGCTTAAGTCGTCTATCCTATGCCAAGTGCGTTGTGTCGGTCACTGTGAGCCTGTGTAGCTGCACAATCACTCTATCATCTATCCACCTACCTCACAGCCGCCCTCTTGTCCTGTAGCCAAATCTGCCAGCACTGTAAGCTATCTGTGGAAGCTTATGAGGGTGCATTCTCATGAGATGACCAAACCAACTTATTTTCTGTCTGGATGTGCATTCGGCACAAGACGTGTGCCATCCATACTATGAATGTCGTCAATCCACATTCTGTATTTCTTGGTAACACTGATGACCTTCCTTTCACAAGTCAAAATTCTGCTCCCACATGCCCTAGACAGAGGTCATGTTTGACAGTGGCAGCACAGACTCTGCATAAATAGTGTTCTCATATTGTCCAGGTTAAGTGTCCTCATATTGTCCAGGTTAAGTGTCCTCATATTGTCCAGGTTAAGTGTTCCCATATTGTCCAGGTTAAGTGTTCTCATATTGTCCAGGTTAAGTGTTCCCATATTGTCCAGGTTAAGTGTTCCCATATTGTCCCTGTTAAGTGTTCTCATATTGTCCAGGTTAAGTGTTTCCATATTGTCCAGGTTAAGTGTTCTCATATTGTCCAGGTTAAGTGTTCCCATATTGTCCAGGTTAAGTGTTCCCATATTGTCCAGGTTAAGTGTTCCCATATTGTCCAGGTTAAGTGTTCTCATATTGTCCAGGTTAAGTGTTCTCATATTGTCCAGGTTAAGTGTTCCCATATTGTCCAGGTTAAGTGTTCCCATATTGTCCAGGTTAAGTGTTCCCATATTGTCCAGGTTAAGTGTTCTCATATTGTCCAGGTTAAGTGTTCTCATATTGTCCAGGTTAAGTGTTCCCATATTGTCCAGGTTAAGTGTTCTCATATTGTCCAGGTTAGGTGTTCCCATATTCTCCAGGTTAAGTGTTCCTATATTGTCCAGGTTAAGTGTTCCCATATTGTCCATGTTAAGTGTTCCCATATTGTCCAGGTTAAGTGTTCCCATATTGTCCAGGTTAAGTGTTCCCATATTGTCCAGGTTAAGTGTTCCCATATTTTCCAGGTTAAGTGTTCCCATATTGTCCAGGTTAAGTGTTCTCATAATATCCAGGTTAAGTGTTCCCATATTGTCCAGGTTAAGTGTTCCCATATTGTCCAGGTTAAGTGTTCCCATATTGTCCAGGTTAAGTGTTCCCATATTGTCCAGGTTAAGTGTCCTCATATTGTCCTCAGGTTGTGTAGCTTCAGCATTGATATACTTAAAAATGTAGAATCCTGATTCTTCTTTTCTTCTTCTGTGTCCGTCCTGAAATTAACGTCATTTCAAAGTTTACAGCGAGGCTGCGATACTTAACACACTTGTCCCTGAACATCCGACTTCAGCGTGTCATTTTTAGGACCATGTGTGCCGCCTCTCTTGTATCCCTATTCTTTTAGCTGGACTGCACGGAAGCAGCCTGTTTTCAGGACTAGGACCTGAAGGCGGAATATGGATTTTGCAAGCTACGGTTAGCTGACCCTGACGCAAGCAGCCTTCTCCAGCGGCTTCGGCCCCAAGTCGGACTTGAGCCACGGACCTCAAGCTGATAGATGCGTCAGATCGGGCAGTAGTAATGATATTCAGCAACTAGACACATGGCAAGGTGTCATTGTGAGACGATTCAGCAGCTAGACACATGGCAAGGTGTCATTGTTAGACGATTCAGCAACTAGACACATGGCAAGGTGTCATTGTGAGACGATTCAGCAACTAGACACATGGCAAGGTGTCATTGTGAGACGATTCAGCAACTAGACACATGGCAATGTGTCATTGTGAGACGATTCAGCAACTAGACACATGGCAAGGTTTCATTGTGAGACGATTCAGCAATTAGACACATGGCAAGGTGTCATTGTGAGACGATTCAGCAATTAGACACATGGCAAGGTTTCATTGTGAGACGATTCAGCAACTAGACATATGGCAAGACGTCATTGTTAGACGATTCAGCAGCTAGACACATGGCAAGGCGTCATTGTTAGACGATTCAGCAACTAGACACAATGCAAGGCGTCATTGTTAGACGATTCAGCAGCTAGACACATGGCAAGGCGTCATTGTTAGACGATTCAGCAACTAGACACATGGCAAGGCGTCATTGTTAGACGATTCAGCAATTAGACATCCAGCAAGATGTCACTGTTAGACGATTCAGCAAATTACCTCAACTTAACATCTTTATACTGGTTTAGAAGACCCTGCAGAGTCTGTATACAACCAGTTACATTTACATCACCTTGCTCTAAAAGCTATGCGCATCCAGTTTATTCTTAAATGCATTAACTGTCCCTGCCTCCACTACCTCCCATGGCAATGCATTCCAAGCAGACACCACTCTCTGACTAAAAAAATATTTCCTAATATCTAACCTGGACCTCTCTTTAGTCAGCTTGTAGCTATTCCCTCGTGTCATTGTAGAAGCTGTATTTTAAAAAAACTTGTTATAGTCTAATTTATCGATTCCTCTGATCATCTTATAAACCTGTATTAAGTCACCACGAATTCTTCTCTCTTCGAGACACTGTAGGCCGGTTTTTCTGAGTCGTTCCTCATAACTGTAATTCTGGAATCCCACTATCATCTCTGTCGCTCTTTTTTGTATTCTTTCTAGCATGTTTATGTCCCTTCTATGATAAGGACTCCACACCTGTACACAGTACTCCAATCTAGGTCTAACTAAAGCTTTATACAGTTTGGCGATCACTTCCTTGCTCCTATGTTTAATATTTCTATTTATCATACCTAACATTGCATTTGCCTTTTTCACTGCTACCTTAACTTGCTAACTCACCTTTCCTGTATGATATATTATAACCCCTAAGTCCCTTTCCTTATCTATCTTTCTAATATTGTTTTCTCCCATTCTGTAATTATGTTCCATATTGGATCTACCCATGTGGATGACTGTACATGTATTTACATTAAACTCCATTTGCCAGCTTAACAGACCATTCTCGAATTTTATCTAAATTTGACATCAATATATCCACTTCCGCTTTAGATGAAACACTACTGCATAGTTTTGTGTGATCAGCAAATTTTGCAATCATGGATCTCATATCAATGTCCAAATCATTTATATATATCAAGAACAGAATTGGTCCCAAAACCGAGCCCTGTGGCACACCACTTTTCACTTCACACCACTCAGAGTACTCCTTATTTATGCCCACCCTCTGCCTTCTTCCCGTTAACCAATTTTCAATCCATTTGGCAACTTCCCCACCTATTCCATGGGATTTTAACTTTTGAAATAATCTTTGATGAGGTACTCTATCAAAGGCCTTTGCAAAGTCTAGATAAATAACATCCACTGGCTCCCCTTTATCTATGATTTTAGTAACCTCCTCCATGAATTCTAATAGATTTGTTAAGCATGATCTCCCTCTAGTAAACCCATGCTGACTATTTCTAATTAGATAAAATTTTACTAAATGCATTACAATGTTTTCTTTGATTATTGACTCTAACAATTTACAGACTATGCTCGATAAACTCACCGGTCTATAATTTGCCGGATCTGATTTTTTGCCTTTTTTGAATACGGGGATCACTCCTGCATCTTTCCAATCCCGTGGAACAATCCCTTTTGTAAGTGATTGAGAACATAATATAGCCAATGGTTTTGCTAGTTGGTCTCTAACTTCATACAGCAATTTTGGGTGAATACCATCTTGACCTGGACATTTATTCACTTTCAATCCCTCCAATTTTTAAAAAAACATTTTCTCTGTAATACAGATTGATCTTAATCCCGCTGTATCCATGTCTCTTTGAAAAATATCTATAGGCTCTGGGATCTCGGAGCAGTCCTCCTTTGTGAAGATTGTGCCAAAGTACTGATTGAGCAGATTAGCAGCCTCCCTATTCTCACTTATTATTTTTCATGTACTGTCCATGAGAGGGCCTACTTTGTCTTTCGTTCTTTGTTTATTTCTAACATAAGAAAAGAAGCTTTTACTGTCTGTCTTGATCCTCTGAGCAAGCTGTTTTTCAAAGTCTATATTTGCTGTTTTATTCGCTTTCTGAGATATGTTCTGCTTGTCCAAATATTTTACATATGTTTCTTTTGATTTACCTGCCTCTATATATTTTTTCCATGCTTTATTTTTTGCTCTTCTACATTTCACTACAAATCTAGTTATCCACTTTTTACGCTTGGAGTTTACCTCCCTACATGGAACACATTCCTCTTTTAGCGTTTCTAGAACTGTTTTAAAATTTTCCCACTCCTGTTCAACATCTATTCCTACAACAATATCTTTCCAGATTATGTGGTTCGCTGCCTCTTTCATCCTCTTAACATCTGCCTTAGAGTAGTCGTATGTTCGCGTGTTTATGTTTACTTCTTTCCCTGCAATAAGATCCCAACGGATGATTTGATGGTCACTTGAGCCAAACAGTTCCCCAACGGTAACGTTTTCAATCATATTTTCCTCTGTGGTAAAAACTAGGTCGAGTATGTTTTTGCCTCTGGTGGCTGCTTCTACATGTTGAATTAAAAAATTGTCAGTTATGCACTTAACAACAGGTTTTGACTCTATAAGTGCTTCTGCCATATCCCATTTTATTTCTGGATAGTTGAAATCTCCCATTAATAATAATTTCCCTTTACTTGCCTTTGCTATGCTACTAATCAGCTCATCATCTTCCTCTTTTTGACTTGATGGACATCTATAGCACACTCCAATCACTGTTTTTTCACCCCCACTTTCTATTTCTCCCCATACACTTTCATTTTTGTTAGCACATGATAAATAATCTTTGATCGTTATATTAACAGAATTTATACAGTATAATAAAACGCCACCTCCCTTAGTCTTGTCTCCAATTATCCTATCTTTCCTTAACATTGTATATCCCTCAATTTCAAGTTCCCTATCTGCAATCTCCTCATATGTCCATGATTCTGTTAACCCTATTATATCTGGTTTTTCTTCTTCTACATACAGTTCCAATTCTTCTCTTTTATTTACTATGCTTCTCACATTTGCATAAAAACATTTTAGTTTGTAATGTTGTTGGTTTTCCTCTTTTTGCTTCTGCTTTATCATTTTAGTGTTTGCTTTTCTACTATGTATTTTACACTTCCCTGACACCAACTTACCCCTTTGACTACTTCCTCTATAGCACCCTATTGTAGGCCTATCTTTAGTCTCATACTTCATAGGCCTTTCTAGTTTAAATTTCTAACACAATGATAGAACATATACTTTGCTACAACATGCTGTCCTATCTCATTTAGATGTTAACCTCCCCTATCTAACATTTTACTTTTGTCTACTTTAACATCAATAAATTCCATTCCCATGTCCGCACACATCACCTGTAACCTAAGGTTGATACCTATTATTTTGCTATCTAGATAGTCTGACCCATCTGCTCTGTCTAAAATGCCCATCATTGTGACCTTTCTAAACTTTTTTTCCTTAAGTGTTCTCATAAGACTTTTATATTTATCCATAATTATTTCTGTACCTTCTCTCGTTACATTATTTGTACCTGCCAATACTACCACATGACTGTTTCCTTTGTCATCTAACCTCTTTATTCTCCCCTCTATGTCCTCTATTTTATTAGACACATGGCAAGATGTCATTGTGAGACGATTCAGCAATTAGACACATGGCAAGATGTCATTGTTAGACGATTCAGCAACTAGACACATGACAAGGTGTCATTGTGAGACGATTCAGGAATTAGACACGTGGAGAGGTTTCATTGTGAGAAAGTGAAGCTTCTGATATAGCCTCTCATTTCCAGGTGTAGAGATCGCCGCCGAATTCACTGTTCGGCTTGCTGTTCAGGAGTTTCCATGCCAATGGCCTCTCCTACATCATGTGTCTCCAGCAGCACCTTCATGAGAGGCCCCCTGTTTCTTACAGAGCCTGTTGTGGGGCACGACCGAGTACCCGGTGGTATAACTGGGCTGGCAGATTGGACCAGTTGAGCAGAAGAGAGCAGGTCGTGGTCTTCAGACTCCGCACAGGCCACAACAGACTGAGGTACCATCTATTCAATAAACTGAAGATAGGTGGCACTGACAAATGCACCTGTGATACAGGGACAATGACTGCTGAACATCTGCTGCAAAACTGCCCGACATACGAGGACCAGAGAAAGCACATGTGGCCATCACCAGTGCCAACACTAGACAAGCTCTATGGCAGTGTCGACAGCCTCAGGATGACAGCTGCTTTCTTCGAACAAATTGAATTTGAAGTCTGACAGCGTCGAAGAAGAATACGATTTCACCTGTCTCTGAAATCTAACGACATAAGATGAGACCCTATAATTTATAATGACACATATCAATAGGTACTGTCATCCTGTTCCAAAATTAAATAAACATAACAAAAACATGTAGATGCAATATACTATGTTTTAATACCAAACAAAAATGCACACCAGGCTATCAGTAGAGATCGATTGATCTGCACTAATAGAGAACACAATCAGTCAACCGGAATGGCAATGATGATAAAGATGAGTTAATCAATCAATCAATCAATCAATCAAAACCTTTACAGCTTTGTGTCGCGTAAAGCTAGGGTCTTCAACAATTAAAGTTGTCTTCGTGTCATGAACCATCTGCGACAGTTCAAACAATATCCTCCAAGAACTTTTAGCCTTCAAGCTGTCTCCGCCATGTGGTAGGCCGGTCTCTACTTCTCTTGTCTCAAGCTGTCTCTGTCTGCAGCAGTAGTCCTGCCTCTACTTCTCTTGTCTCAAGCTGTCTCCGCCATGTCGTAGGCCGGTCTCTACTTCTCTTGTCTCAAGCTGTCTCTGTCTGCTGCAGTAGTCCCGCCTCTACTTCTCTTGTCTCTGCCTGCTGCAGTAATCCCACCTCTACTTCTCTTGTCTCAAGCTGTCTCTGTCTGCTGCAGTAGTTCCGCCTCTACTTCTCTTGTCTTTGCCTGCTGCAGTAATTCCACCTCTATTTCTCTTGTCCCAAGCTGTCTCCTACATGCAGTAGGGCATTCTCTACTTCTCTTGTCTCAAGATCTCTCAACGATTTAGTAGGGCAGCATCGTCTACTTCTCTTTCCTCAAGCTCTATCCAACATTTAGTAGGCCCGCCTCTACCTCTTTTGTCTCAAGCTGTCTTCACCATGTAGTAGGACATCCTCTACTTCTCTTGTCTCTAAGGCTCCAAAACAGACTCTACAATTCAATAATATGTTTTACGTAAAACATGCCCTATGCAATGCGAATGACTCCTTGTCCTGACCCCCTGGTATCCCCCCTCCCCCCCCCCCCCGCGTGCTCTCACACAGATCCACATACTGACTTTACCATACTCATTAAATCCCTCCATTCTGCACTCATTTACAAAAGCCTGCACCTTCATTATTAATTTGTTTTGTGGTACTCTGACATTGTTGGTTGAAGTCAGAGTGGTATAGTCACTGTTGGTTGAAGTCAGAGTAGTACAGTCACTGTTGGTTGAAGTCACAGTAGCATAGTCACTGTTGCTTGAAGTCACAGTAGCATAGTCACTGTTGCGTGAAGTCAGAGTAGTACAGTCACTGTTGGTTGAAGTCACAGTAGCATAGTCACTATTGATTGAAGTCACAGTAGTACAGTCACTGTTGGTTGAAGTCAGAGTAGCACAGCCACTGTTGGTTGAAGTCAGAGTAGCACAGCCACTGTTGGTTGAAGTCAGAGTAGCACAGCCACTGTTGGTTGAAGTCAGAGTAGCACAGTCACTGTTGGTTGATAATGTTGACTTGATAATCCAGTCAACGGTCAGTAGAAGTAGAATGGAAATGGCAGCAAGCGATATTAAATGTCAGGTGACACAGACTGACCGTGACCGCCACCTGAAAGTCCTTGTTCGGGCTCCTGGAAACAGACTGACCGTGACCGCCACCTGAAAGTCCTTGTTCGGGCTCCTGGAAACAGACTGACCGAGACCGCCACCTGAAAGTCCTTGTTCGGGCTCCTGGAAACAGACTGACAGTGACCGCCACCTGAAAGTCCTTGTTCGGGCTCCTGGAAACAGACTGACCGTGACCGCCACCTGAAAGTCCTTGTTCGGGCTCTTGGAAACAGACTGACCGTGACGGCCACCTGAAAGTCCTTGTTCGGGCTCTTGGAAACAGACTGACCGTGACGGCCACCTGAAAGTCCTTGTTCGGGCTCCTGGAAACAGACTGACCGAGTCCACCATCTGAAAGTTCTTGTTCGGGCTCCTGGAAACAGACTGATTACAGCAGTCTGACCAACAAGGTGAAGATCGACACTTATCCCCGTAGTGCTTACCTGACTGACGAGCTTCGTATTGCACTACATCCAAGAGAAGGCTAACACATATTCTGAACTAGACATTGTGATGGAAGACACACCACTGTCAAAGAAACATCAGGAGTGGACTCAACTCAGCACGAGAAGTCTCAAGCAACAACAACAATAGCAACAACAACAACAACAGGATCGACCTGATTTGTAAAACCCGCAGCGATATGGATTTCCAAGATGAATGTTCAGAATATTTTGAGTTGTAGCTGATTTTATTGATCGCTCCAGCCGTTATACAAAAACTGCAGTCGAGGATGAAGTGGTAGAAACTTTACTAAAAGAGAGAGATCTCAGCTTTTGTGAAATGAGGGTAGCCCTTGCATGCTGCCTTGACTTAATTACTTATTAAAGATAGGTAAATTTAGTTCCATATCAGTAATTACTGTCAAATATGAGGTACTAGAGACTTCATTGTTCGGGTGCACACACGAATCCATACACTGACCAATACGTCCTGATACCGTCTTAAAGACTACGGTCTGGGGTGGGAAAGGGCGAGCCTTTGTCAATAGAATCCAGAAATGCAAACCTTAATTCGAACCAAAAACGTCAGCTTTTGTTAGAACCACTTCTTGTCCCTATGTCAAATTTTTTCTAACAGTAAATCAGGTTCTCAGTTACAGCTGGGTTGGTTGGAACATGTTGCAAGCGGAGAGTAAACCGTGTACCTCAGCGAGAGAAGCTGGTACTCTAACAACGTTACACCCAACGCTCTATACTGTGGTCTTTTAATGCATTCCTTACAATGTTTCTATGGAATTCCCACTTTTTCTTCTACATATCTCGTGAAATAATTGTTACTTTGTGACAGAATGTTCAAAGATCTGCAAGTCAATAATGTTAGGACTGACCTTATTCTGACACTAACAAGGATATTTTATTAATATTACAACATAGCATATATTACAACATACCGAGTGGTCTGCCGGGGTTTTTGTATATGATAAGGACACGAATAGGGCAAGTGCCTCACAGAAAGCTTGTCGTAAAAAGCGACTAACTGTGTGACATGGCATAACACCGGCCATGGTTAGGTGGTTTGTTTAGAGCAGCATAGATAGCGCATAACAGGCTGCGGCGCTACTTTGCTCTAGTCTATTAAGATGGACTCGCACATGGCTTAACCACCCTATTGTTCCAATACAGCCTGATGCGACTAGCCCGCTAAGAAGGAAACCCTTCTGCCGGCTACATCCAGCTCATACCGGAGCTGGGATCTGAACGGGGGCATCTGCTTCTGTAAAAAAATGTAGACGAAAAACTATGCAAGGGATATAACCCATAAAATGTAAAAAATAAGTCATGTTTAGAGTTATCCCATCATAAACAATTCGCGTGAGAGGTTCTGGCTTGGGCATCTCCCCTCTTTATCCAGGTACAACCTAGAACGAGTGAGCTATGGCCCTACACCAGAACCACATGGACGTGTACATTGGCATCTGTACACTGAAGGCGATAGGTGTTAATTATCCACCCGACCAAATTTATCACGCTTGTTGTCGTCCTCGTGCACGACATATGGGGAGGAACAGCTCGCGACCCCGGGCGCCCGTCGGCGACGATTGTGACAGCAAAGCCGTGCTTATCACAAGAACTGAACCTTGAACCTTGACCGGCGTCACAGTTAACATATATGCTGATGCCTGTTTAAACTAGCTCTGTTGTGGTAACAACGTCTTGCATATTGTTTTTAAAATGTATTTAATAATATCCATAAAATGCAACTAAAAGTTATAAATTACCCAAGAGTAGAGTTTGTCTAGAATGCTGCATTAAACAAACACAAACTATTAGAATGGTTTGCTTATTTGAGTGTAATTATTAAATTATGTATATTATTGTGATGCATTTATTACTTCCCTTTCTTTTGAATACATAACCATTGTGAGGAAGTAAACATTGTGCATGTAAATACAGTTCACTACTAGGCCGTGAAACTATTATCTAGCTAACCGAAGATTCTGTGCTGAGAGTTGGGTATGGTTAAGCGTGCTTTTATTGCGTGTGTGCTACTTCATAAATTGTTCACGTTGGATATAATGAGTATATGTAAGCAAAGGTATGTAAACTTTCTTGTTATTCATTTCTCGAAGATTGTTAATCTCACTGTGCATATCCAAAATTTAAACTGTACTTTTTCAAAAACAGCACACCCATTACCATCATTATAATAACACCATTGATATAGAATCGTGCATGTTCACAGCTGGCTGAATAAATATAAATGTAATACTCATAATATGTCATTTGAAATACATAAAAATCAAACTGAATCTTATTCTAGTGTGTGAATTTTCATGGTAAATTTTAAATTCACAACATGCATAAGATGGCATGTTCAAGAATGTAAACAAACAGCTGCTAAAGTACACATTAATGCTGTCCTATGTATTGATGAAATTGCATGTTGCACACATTTGGTTTATTCGAATAATGGCACTATTAACAGACACAAAAAGAAAAAGGCCTGGTAGTAATACAAGCCTTATTATATCAGACACATATTTGCACATATGTCGGCACTACGTCTTCTGCCGAACACATTTTCAGACAGAAAATAAATTGGTTTGGTCATCTCATGAGAATGCACCCTCATCATCTTCCACTGGTGGCTTACAGTGCTGGTAGATCTGGCTACAGGGTAAAGGGGTGGCCGCGAGGTAGGTGGATAGATGCCATTAGAGTGATTGTGTAACAACAAGAGCTCACATTGAGCGACACAACAAACTTGGGGCAGGATAGGCGACTTAAGCTCCCCACGTCGCCAAACGGCACAAGTGGAAAGAAAACTAACTAACTAGTTTGCACATACATATATTCCTTTGTGTGTTTGTGTGTAAGCTCTACATTATAGACGAATTTTAATAAACGTAACAAACCATTTTAAATTTTTCCTGATGGTTTTTAAACAAAATGCAGTTTTAGAATTGCTTGCAGAACCACTTTGTTTGGTTTTGTTGTTGATGCAACAATTTAGCTACTTCCAACTCAGTAGGAGGTTGGTTTATTTTTAAATGTTGGAATGTCCAAACCTAAGGCTTTGAGAGTCTTCAATGATATTGAGGTTAACATGTTCACTGCAAGATAATATGTAGGAACTTAAAGACTGGTGTTGATGTGTTAACTTGGAGATAGTAAGATAATATGTAGTAGATTAAAACTTGGTGTCCGTCTGTTAACATGTGGATAGTAAGATACTATGTAGTAGATTAAAACTTGGTGTCAGTCTGCTAACATGTGGGTAGTAAGATAATATGTATTAGATTAAAACTTGGTGTCAGTCTGCTAACATGTGGATAGTAAGATACTATGTAGTAGATTAAAACTCTGTGTCAGTCTGCTAACATGTGGATTGTAAGATAATATGTAGACTCTTAAAACTTAGTGCTGGGCTGTTGACATGTGGTAAAAGTGATCATATGTAGGACATTAACTAACATGTTAAAAGTCTTCTTTCTTCTTTGTTTTCAGGATCCTTTGGTCATGTTATATCTACAGACCAGTTGTCAATATGATGTGTGCAGTCTTCACCAGATCAGAGTTGCTGCACAGCAACTTTTGCCTCAGCTCCGCACTCTCTAACTACATCTGACATCTCACTTTGCTACAAAATAAGTATTCCTGTAGAATTGGGTCTTCTCTCCATTGGTGTATTTAATGATTTTTGTTGATGTTTTGATGTCTCTATGTCAGTAGTAAGATAATACTGGTATTTGTTTGTTAAATGTGTGGGTAGTAACATGATATGCAGGACAGTAGAGCTCACATTTAGTCTGTTTGTATGTGAGTAGGAAGATACTATATATTACTTTAAAGATCAGGGTCAGTTCATATCTTTTGTCATGCTGATACTGATACTATATAGGACCTTAAAGCTCGGTTTTGGCTTACATCTTTGGTCACGCTGATACTAAGATACTATATTGAACCTTAAAGCTGAGGGTCGGCTTACATTTTTTGTCATGCTGATACTGATATTATATAGGACCTTAAAGCTCGGTTTTGGCTTACATCTTTTGTCATGGTGATAATAACATACTATATAGGACCTTAAAGCTCGGTGTTGGCTTACATCTTTTGTCATGCTGATAGTAAGGTACTATGTAGGACCTTAAAGCTCGGAGTGAATCTGCTAACATGGTGACTGTTAAGATACTATGGGGACACTAATGTTCATGATTGGCCTTAACTTAACTTCATTATACTGGTTTAGAAGGCTGTGCAGAGTCTGTATACAACCAAATTATTGCTATTTGTGAATTCATTAGCTGACTCTACTTTTTCTACATCCTGCGGCAATGCATTTCAAGAACTCACCACTCTCTCACTACAAAAAGTTTTCCTAATATCTAATATGGACCTATCTTGAAACAATTTTTATCTGTACCCTCTTGTTCTTGTAGCTGGCCATGTTTTAAAAACTTGGTATAGTCTAATATATCCTTTCCATTAATTAATTTATAAAAGATCCTGTCACGCTATGCGGCGTATGGGAAATATAGTGTTAGGCCCATATTATTTTGTAACCAAAGGCATATAGTGGATGATGTCATCAGCATCATGCCGGCCGGCTTTACTTCTCAGATTTTTCTGGTACCCCATTTCTGTAGCTGAGTTGACCATAGAGGCTAGTTTTTTATTAGATAAAATCAACTAAATTAATTTATACAATTGTATTAAGTCACCAGTCTGTTAACATGTGGTTGATCAGATACTGCTTAGGACAGTATTTTTTAAAAATGTTGTTGTTGACCTTTGCCTATTTCTCTTTTCCCCAAGGCGGTGTGCGTAGTAGCACTACGGTTTTTTTTTTGCACCTGTTAGCCCAGTGCATCCGACTTTGGCATGCATTTTATTTTAGTGTCTGCTTTCACCTGCATTTTCTAAGGATTTGCTTCCCCAGGGTAACGGCTGGTGCTGTGATGGGTATTGAACCCAGCACCTTCGGCTTGAAAGCCGTGTCAATTAACCACTAGGACAGTAAAATTCTTCATCAGTCTATATCTGTTGAAATGTGGATACAAAGAAATCGCAGAACAATGATTGGTGTCAGTCTATGAACATGTGCAAAGAAAGTTTATAGGTATGACATTATATCATGGTGCTGGTATGTTAACATGGGGACAGATGACATTATATCTCGGTGCTTGTATGTTAACATGGGGACAGATGCCATTATATCATGGTGCTGGTATGTTAACATGGGGACAGATGACATTATATCATGGTGCTGGTATGTTAACATGGGGACAGATGACATTATATCATGGTGCTGGTATGTTAACATGGGGACAGATGACATTATATCTCGGTGCTTGTCTGTTATGTTATGGTGCCATCTTTGCTGCTCTTAACACGTGGATAGTAAATACTATGTAGGATATTGAGTCTCAGAGTTAGTCTGTTAACATGGGGATAGTAAAAACTATGTTGGATATTAAATCTCAGAGTTGGATCAAATCTTTTGACATACAGATACTATGATGATGCTATGTAGGACAAAAAAGATAGGTGTCAGTCTGATAACATGGATACAGTAAAATCTTATGTAGGACAAAAAAGATAGGTGTCAGTCTGATAACATGGATACAGTAAAATCTTATGTAGGACAAAAAAGATAGGTGTCAGTTTGATAACATGGATACAGTAAATTGCTGTGTAGGACAATAAAGATAAGTGTCAGTCTGATAACATGGATAAAGTAAATTGCTGTGTAGGACAAAAAAGATAGGTGTCAGTCTGTTAACATGGATACAGTAAAATCTTATGTAGGACAAAAAAGATAGGTGTCAGTCTGATAACATGGATATAGGAAAATGCTATGTAGTACATAAAAGCTTGGTAAGGTCTGTTAATATGATGTTAATATGTTGCCTGGTGGAAAGTAAGATTCTATGTAGGATGTTAAAAGTTATTATCAGTCTTTTTACATGCAAAATGTAAGATTCTATTTTGAACAGTAAGGATCTGTGCAGGTCTTATAAGCATGTGTATAGTATATTACTTAGGATATTACAGATTGTTGTCAGTCTGTTAGCATGTGGGCATCAAGATAACATGAGTTCGCTAACAAACAGTGTCAGTCTGTTAACATGTAGACATCAAGATAACATGAGCTCGTTAACAAACGGTATCAGTTTGTTAAAAATGTGGATAGTAAGATATTATGTAGGAGATTAAAATTCAACATTGGTCTATTAAGAATTTGGATAGTAAGATATTATGTAGGACATGCAAATTCAATATTGGTCTGTTAGAAATTTGCATAGTGAAATATTGTGTATTACATTAAAATTCAACATTATTTTGTTGGAAATTTGCATAGTAAGATATTATGTAGGACATTAAAATTCAACATTATTTTGTTGGAAATTTGGAGAGTAAGATATTATGTAGGACATTAAAATTCAACATTGGTCTGTTAGAAATTTGGATAGTAAGTTATTACGTAGGACATTAAAATTCAACATTGGTCTGTTAGAAATTTGAATAGTAAGTTATTATGGCCATGCCTAAAGATCAAAGGGACTTGCAGATACCATACTACAGGGCACATTATAGAGCAAGCGAAGACGTTGATGTCCGAAAAAACGATGGGAAGATAACATCTATGAATAGACTAACCTACATCTAGAGAAGGCACAAAAACCAACTGCAGACAGAGATGGATGGCGCAGGATTGTGGAGGTACAGCAGGGGTTCCCCAACAAATTCAAGAGATCACAGGATGAACTGAACTGAACTGAAACACTGTGTAGAAGAGAAAAGCTCGATGTTTCTCTGTTAAAATATGGGTAGTAAGATCAAATGTTGGACAATACTTCTCAGGGTATGTCCACTAATATGAGAATAATAAAGTACTACACAGTTTATTAGTGCTCAGGTTCTGTCTGTTAACATGTGGATAATAATGTACAGTGTGGACAGTAAAGTTCAGTTTTGGTCTACATCTTAGGACATGTGAATAGTGAAATACTATATAGGACATGTGGTGGATAGTGTGGCATGATATATTGCAGAGAGAACTTTGGAGTTTCTTCTTCTTCTGCGTTAGTTCTCAATCTCCGGCTACCAAACCATGAAAGGGCTTAAGTAGCAGAATGTAGTCCAGAGAACAGAATGCGTTGTGTCGCAGTTTACAGATTGACTGCGATTTTTGCACCTTTCGGTTCAACACATCCGACTTCAGCAAGCATTTTTTAAGTACCGGGTTAGCATTCCCTCTTCGATCCCTTCTCCTTAGCCAGTCTGCCCTGCTGCAGCCTGTTATCCAGGATCACCACGTGGAGGTGTAGAAGGGTCATGACAGCTCTGGTTCGCTGGCCCTGACGCTAACAGTCAGCTATGGGTCGCTGACCACTGCAGCTAATGCGCTGCTCAGCTCTGGTTCGCTGGCCCTGACGCTAGCAGTCAGCTATGGGTCGCTGACTACTTCAGCTCATGCGCTGCTCAGCATCTTGATCCCGCTGTGGAGTTTAATATGGAGGTGTGCAGACTCTGGTTGTGGATATGGTTTAGTTTCGTCTTGTTAATTCTGGGTTTAGACCGCTCTCATGTTCAATAGGGGTCCCAGGAAGATATACTTCTCCACGTGATCCAGATTCTTGCCATTAAGGATGATCGGGTTGTTGTTTGCGAAACTGTTCCCGTGACTTTTGTCTTGGAGGGGTTCATCTCGAGTCCAACTTATCGAGTCCTACTTAATGAAACATAGCTACCACCTGGTTGGCATCTTTGTCTGTTTCTGTAATGAGGACCATATCTGCGAAGCAGAAGTTGTTAAGTCACGTACCGTTGATGTTGGTGCTAAAGGGGAGGGGGGAGGGGGTTCTGCCACATTGACTGATAATGGATTCTAGCTATGCGTAAAAGAAACTTAGTCAAGTAGGATGTCCCTGGCGAACACCTTCCTGAACGGATACTATTACTGGTCTTTGAATTGGATGAAAAGGTTTTCGTTCAGTTTCAAGTAGGACTTAGCAAGGGTTCTGACACACCAGAGATCAAGGTCTTGGTCCAGCAGCGATTGCCAGACGAAAAGTGGTTGTCCAGAGTTCAAATGCTTTCTTAAAGTTGATAACGGTGAAGATTAAAAGGGTTTCGTACTCTCTGGTTGTTTCAATCAGGTGGCATCAGGTTTAGATGTGGTCCATTGTGCTAGTTACTCTCCGATAAGCCTGCCTGTTCGATCGGTTACGCTGCCCTGAGGAGGTGACGGATCCTAACGAGTATACATATAGTTTTTAGAGTTTATAAGTGACCAGGAGAAGCGTAATTAGGCAATAGTTTCCAAGGTCTTCCTTGTCTCCTTTTTTTATGTAGAAGTATCGTTTTGGAGTTACGCCAGACTGTAGGTATTGTTTCTGTGTGGAAACATGCTTTATAACATTTAGCTAGGGTTTTGAGGTCATCTGTAGTGATGTTATCTTCTCCTGTGATGTCTTAGGTGGCATACTCTCAAGGGCTTTGCGGATTTCTGAGGGTAGGAAGTTTGGAAAGGGATGGAAGTGGGGATTGGGTTGTGATGATGGATGGTCAGCAGAACTCTGGTCACTTACAGAGCTTGATGTAGTTCGGGACTCATTAGGCGATTTCAGGCAGTGACTGACATGGTGATTCTCGGCGATGTGTTGAGAAGCTAGCTTTATGTTGCGTCAGAACTCTGCCGCTGCAAGAAGGCGTTGACGGCAAACTCTTCGTAGTCGTCTTTGGGGTTTTGACGGCTGATTGAGATGAGGGCATTGAAAGCTAGTGTTGGAGAACATGTTCGGCCCCTCTTCTATGTGTGCTCGTGACAGTGTTGGAGAACATGTTCGGCCTCTTCTATGTGTGCTCGTGACAGTGTTGGAGAACATGTTCGGCCTCTTCTATGTGTGCTCGTGAAGCTTGCGATATTTTATTAATATTGTGGTTTGGTGCCGGGCGTCTGGCGATTTCTGAAATGGAGTTAATTTTTGGAGTTGGATAGAATGCCATCTATTTCGTGTCGGTGTTGTCTTCTGGGACGTATATGCGTGCATCCCTTGTGGAGGAAGAGTTCATGTAGAGTCAGTTTCTTTGTGCCTTCATTTCGTAGTTTTCTTGAGTGAGAGCCCGTGTGTGTGGGCGTGTGGTGGCATGTGTCTCTGTTTGTATTTGTGCGTGTCTGTCTATGTGTGTCTCTGTCTATGTGTGTGTGTTATCTATGTGTGTGTGTGTGTGTGTATGTGTCTCTGTAGGTGTGTGTCTGCCTTTGTGTGTCTGTCATTACCTATCTGTTTGTGTATGTATGTCTTTGTGCGTGTCTGCCCCACTATCTAGCTGTCTCTGTATGTATGTCTGTCTCTGTGTGTGTTATGTCTCTCTATGTGTATGTATCTATGTGTGTATGTATGTGTTTAAATGGCTGTGTTAGTATGTCTCTCTGTGTGTATGTCTGTAAGTGTGTATTTATGTGTATGTGTATCTGTCTATCTCTATCTGTGTGTCTATTTCTATTCGTGTGTCAGTTTCTGTCCGTGTCTTTGTGTCTCTGTAAAGTCAACATATGCGTCTGTCGGTGTCACTCTCTGTCTGTATGTGTGTTTGTCTCCATGCATGCATGTATGTTTGTCTGTCTATGTGTGTATGTAAGTAAGTGTATGTGCCTGTCTCTATTGGTATGGCATGGCTTGGCTTCGTTCATTATCAATCTCCCACTAGCAAACACTGAAAGGGCTTAAGTAGCAGAATGTAGTCCAGAGAACGGAATGCGCTGTGTCGTAGTTTACAGCTTCATTGCGATATTTGCACCTTTCTGTCCAACAAATCCGACTTCAGTACCGGGTTTCGCTGGCCCTGACGCTAGTAGTCAGCTATGGGTTGCTGACCACTGCAGCTCATGCGCTGCTCAGCATCTTGAATGATCCCCAATGGGTATGTGTGTTTGTAAGTCTGTGTGTGTCTGTGTGTGTCTGTCTGTCTGTATGTGTCTGTCTGTGTGTGTGCATGTAAGTATGCATGCACTGGTGTTTCCAACTCAAACGGAGATCAGGCCGATCACCACATCGTTAGCCATGCTGAAACAGCATGTTTCCAGGGAGAAAAGCATGGAAGTGTGTGTGTGTGGGGCGGGAAGGGCGAGGGGCGAAGGATTCCTTGGTCAGTGTGTTTACCTGATCCTGGCTAACATTGACTGATCAGTGTGTTTTACTTGACCCTGGCGAACATTGTCTGATCAGTGTGTTTACCTGACCCTGGCTAACATTGTCTGATCAGTGTGTTTACCTGATCCTGGCTAACATTGTCTGATCAATGTGTTTTACCTGATCCTGGCTAACATTGTCTGATCAGTGTGTTTTACCTGATCCTGGCTAACATTGTCTGATCAGTGTGTTTACCTGACCCTCGCTAACATTGTCTGATCAGTGTGTTTACCTGACCCTGGCTAACATTGTCTGATCAGTGTGTTTACCTGACCCTGGCTAACATTGTCTGATCAGTGTGTTTACCTGATCCTGGCTAACATTGTCTGATCAGTGTTTTTACCTGACCCTGGCTAACATTGTCTGATCAGTGTGTTTACCTGAACCTGGCTAACATTGTCTGATCAGTGTGTTTACTTGATCCTGGCTAACATTGTCTGATCATTCTATTTTACATGACCGGACGTAAGTTTCATTTCCTCATGTGTAATGTGTATTTGATGTTGTCATATTTAAGTGGCGATTAAATAAGTATTTCGTTTTCCTGTAAAACAAATCGAAAGAATCTACTTCATTATTAACTGAAGAGTTTGAAGAGCACATTCATGAATTTGGAGAAGGTGACTGTACTATTATATAGGTACTGCAGGAATCTAATAGGGCTCGTTTGCATCATGACATCCAAGAACATAAGAAGAGAAATCCACTTTTATACAAAACTAGTCTCTTATAACAGTGTAGTAACAATTGGCCGAGAGTTGATTATTCTGAGAGACAGCTATATGTGTAGCAACGGTAAAGCCGAGACTTGATTGTTTTGGCAGAGATCTCAGTGTAATAACTGTGTGACCGAGACTTGATTGTTCTGGCAGAGATCTCAGTGTGTAATAACTGTGTGACCGAGACTTGATTGTTTAGACAGAGATATCAGTGTATAATAGTTGTGTGACCAAGACTTGATTGTTTTGGCAGAGATCTTAGTGTGTAACAACTGTGTGACAAAGGCGTGATTCTTTTTGCAGAGATCTGTGCGTGGTAGATTAATTATATGATTGCATTTTTGTATTGCTGTTTGTGTTGGCAGAATTATAACTTTTAGAAAACAAGTGAGACAATATGTTGTATATTTTATCTTCTTAGTACCACTGGGCTACGAAAACAGCAATAGCACGCAAACAAATTAAACTAGAACCTGCAAACTTGTCACGTCCACAGAAACTAAGATAAAACTTTTAAACTCTCACAGCTGTCCACATAAATTAAGCTAGAGCCTTCAAACCTTTCACAGCTGTCCACATAAATTAAGCTGGAGCCTTCAATCTTTCACAGTTGCGCACATAAATCAAGCTATAATCTCAACATTATCACTGTTGTACACATAAATCAAGGTAGAACCTTCAAATGTTCATAATAGTCCATGTAAATCAAGTTAGAACCTTCAAACGTTCACAATAGTCCACCGAATTCAAGCTAGGGCATTCAAACTTTCACAATAGTCCACATATATCAAGCGAGAACCTTCAAACGTTCACAGTAATCCACAGAAATCAAGCAAGAACCATCAAACTTGCATAATAGTCCACATAAATCAAGCTAGAACATTTAAACTCGCAATAGTGTCCATAAACAAAAAAACTTACTTGAGATACCAACAATTGCGACCCCACGCAGTAAATACCTGGGTAAGAGTGATTGTATAGACGTAGCTGATTCGAGCCTCTATTACAAACGAAAATGTGTAGCAATGAAAAATGTGACGGCGAGTTCTGACCGACTAATGACCACGCGTCACGGTATAGTGGCTGGAAAAGTGAGAAAGTAGACTTAATGTGTGTCAATTAGCAGGTGTCTTAAGTTAGCTAGTTTTAACCGCATCCATTTTGGCCGCCGTTTACGGCTTTTCTTTGGGGGTCACAAAGCCATTTTATATCTCATCCAAGTATCTCTTGATGTTCACCTAATTTTATTCAAGTATCTCTAGATGTTGACATAATCTTATCCAAGTATCTATAGACGTAGACATAATCTTATCCAAGTATCTCTAAATGTTGACCTAATCTTATCCAAGTATCTCTAGATGTAGACATAATCTTATCCAAGTATATGTAGACGTAGACATGATCTTGTCCAAGTATCTCTAGACGTAAACATAATCATATCCAAGTATCTCTAGACGTAGACATGATCTTGTCCAAGTATCTCTAGACGTAGACATAACCTTATCCAAGTATCTCTAGACGTAGACATAACCTAATCCAAGTATCTCTAAACGTTAACCACCTTTTCATTTCTCATACAGAGGATCCATGAACACTACCACACATGACAACGACAAGGTAGACAGACTAGCAAAGAAAGGATAAAGACAAGACCTACCACACGCTGCGACCTCTCTGCAATAGCCAAACAGCTCATACTAGCAAACAAAGAAAGGCCTGAACAGATGGGCCATGGGAAACACGGGAATGGAGATCACAAACGGAAAGCCCCAATCTAAATTACAGCAACAATCAACTCACTTAGACAGAAGTATAGAACCACTTTCTGTCTGAGAACCAAACACATTCCACGAAACACGTACCTGAACATAATCCAGTCGACCTCCATCAAGAAACCTGCGACAAAGAACGTTGCATGCTCTTGCAGTAGTGAAATCTGTAACTATTGTCTAACATGATGAGGCTGCTAGTATAATGCACAACTCTCTTTAGTTGTCCCTTTCAATGCATGCATGGAGTTCATGGAATAAAATCAAAATCACGTCCCGTCATTTCTTGAATCACATGTCCAGCCCTGTAGTTTACTTAACATAACCAGCTTTTAGAAAACACGATTCTTCTCATTTGCAGTACGGTAACAATAATTTTTACATTGTTATTTTGCCGCGACCATGCACAACCCTTAGTCGCATTTTACAACATGCAAAGCATAAAATAATTTATCCTATTTTCTTCACCACTCAGGAGAAATAAATATATCGCCCACCTTGACATATTTTGTCCTGTACTTATTGTGGCAATATTTGGCAGTGGTTATATCCTTTCAGTTGCCAAAAGATCTTCAAAAGGCCATATTGCTGTTGTAATTCTATCTCGATTTCCTCATTTGTAACTCGATCTGTGTACGTGACGTTTAAAAGTCTTCGGAAACATCTCATCTCCAAGGCCTGTATCCTTCGCTTAATGTCGGCTGTAACTGTCCATGTCTCACAAGCATAGAGGAATATTGACAGGACCAGTGTAGTCATTAATCTAATTATCGTGCATAGTGCTAACCGTTTATCTTGCCATATTTTTTTAAGCCGTGCAAGCGCCGCCACTGCCTGTGCTATTCTGGCCAACACCTCACATTTTGATCCTTCATAACTGACAATAGATATTCTACCAAGAAGAGTCCATAGCTCAATGTTTGCAGACGATCTGGCTATGTGGACCTCTGAAAAGAATCTCACCATAGCAAGAAATCGGATGCAGACGGCCCTAACATCGCTGGAAGAGTGGGCGAACTCATGGCTGGTCAAAATAAACGAGGAAAAAACCACATGCACAATATTCTCGCTTTCATTAAAACCCCAAAGTACCAAATTAAGTCTAAATGGCAAAATCCTGCAGCCAAACGACAACCCAACCTATCTGGGAGTCACATTTGATCGGCGCATGACATGGAAAAGTCAGATTGAGAGAAACCGAATGAAAGCCAGAGAAAGAATGGCAATCATGAGGAAACTTGCTGGCACAAGCTGGGGAGCAGACGAAGGCATACTAAAGAAACTGTACACTGGAAGAGTGAGACCAGTTCTCGAGTATGGCATTGCGGCATGGACAACAGCAGCGAAGGCGAACTTCGATAAAGTTAACAAACTTCAAAACCAAGCCATGAGAATTATAACAGGTGGCATGAAGTCAACGCCAATTGTAGAACTTGAAAAGATTACAAAACTGCAATCCATGACCGACAGAAGAGACTGCAGAGCCCAGCTGCAATAAGAGAAACTCCGAAGACTGACGGACCATCCAATGTACCAGAGACTAAACAATTTGGGAAATGGGAAACTAAAGCGGAGAAACTTTGCAGAAATAGCCAAAGCAAAGATGCACGAAGATCCCATAAACGCACTAACAACACCAAAACCCATCACTACTGTACGAAAACCTACCTGGAGGTAGGATATATTTCCAGAGGTGGTAGAAAATATACCAGGTATTGCAAACAAAAACTGCCAGACTGAAAAAGAAAGGAGAGACACTACCCTAAGCTTCATAACGAAAAGCTACCCAAGCATGGACTGGACCCATGCATACACCGACGGTTCTGTAACAAACACTACACAGAACGGAGGGGCAGGAGCATTCCTGAACCTACCAAATGGCAGAAAGATAACACTGTCATTCGCTACTGGTAAGTACACAAGCAATTTCAGAGCGGAGGCAGAGGCACTGAGGGCGGCAGTGGAAGAAATGGGAACACACAGTGAAAATGAGAGCCATATAGTCCTGCTGACAGATGCTCTCGCCGTAGTCACAGCGCTAAAAAGCCAGAAAAACACTGAGCTTAATGACTTAAGAGCAGCACTCTGCAAACTGTGCCATCAGTCCGCACCAAAAAGGGTAGTGGTACAGTGGGTTCCGTCACACTGCAACATCCAAGGCAACGAGGAGGCAGACAGACTGGCAAAAGAAGGTGCAAGACTACCACAAACAGATACCAGTATGACGTACGAAGAGTCAAAACGGCTTATCAAAGCCAGATACATGACCAAATGGGAAACCGAACATACAGGTTACACCAAAAACGATGCCTATTACCAGTTGAACCGAAGAGAGCAGGTCGTTGTCTTCAGATTTCGCACTGGCCACAACAGACTGAGGTACCACCTATTCAACAAATTGAAGATAGGGTGTACCGACGAATGCCCGTGCGGTACTGGTAAAATGACCGCTGAACATCTGCTGCAGAACTGCCCGACATACGAGGATCAGAGAGAGCAGATGTGGCCATTACCAGTGGAACTGCAAGACAAGCTCTATGGCAGTGGCGAGATCCTCAGGATGACCGCCGCTTTTTTCGAAAAAATAATGGTTACTGTCTGACTGCGTACGCAGAAGAAGAAGAAGAAGAACCAAGATATTCAAAACGGAAACTCGCTTGGTACGGTCACATATCGCGATGAAATGGTCTTGCAAATACGATCCTCCACGGAAAGGAATGTAGCTAGGAGGTCATCTTATTGGCAGGTGTGAAACATGCAACGACAACGATAGAAAAGTTCTGAATGTGAAGTCCATGAATGTAGCTAGGAGGTCATTTTTTTGGCAGGTGTGAAACATGCAACGACAACAATAGAAAAGTTCTGAATGTGAAGTCCATGAATGTAGCTAGGAGGTCATCTTATTGGCAGGTGGGAAACATGCAACGACAACGATAGAAAAGTTCTGAATGTGAAGTCCATGAATGTAGCTAGGAGGTCATCTTATTGGCAGGTGTGAAACATGCAACGACAACGATAGAAAAGTTCTGAATGTGAAGTCCATGAATGTAGCTAGAAGGTCATCTTATTGGCAGGTGTGAAACATGCAACGACAACGATAGAAAAGTTCTGAATGTGAAGTCCATGAACGTAGCTTTCGTCAAAGTGCTCAAAATCACGGTGTGGCTACACTGGCTCTTAAGCAGAGACCATGTCTCTGTTCAGATTCATGAACCTGCAGGGAAGGAAACCTATGGGATGTGAGTCCATTTAAAGTTCGTACCGAATGTGGATTCACCAGAATGTAAGGTGCAAAACACTTAGTACTACGTCTTAGGAAACGCAGTGAACGATGAAAACAAAATATGTGACATTGTACTGTACTTGGAATACGTGATCCCTGTAGTAGTTAGCCTCACGCAGATGAAGCAAAACATAGCTAACCCGCCTGAAAAATGGCGGTCAACCTTCATCAGCACGCTCGGGATGTTAGGAAAGCTGCTACAATCCACGACTTAACGTCCTATTCAGGGCGCACAAAAGAGTTAACTATGGGCATTCAACAACAACAACAACAACAATTCAAGTGCCATATCTATATTAAAGGTTGGCTGCAAATGATCTCCAACGTTCTCCGTCTCTTGCCTTGATGGAGCAATCTGCCAGGTTTTGGTGAGATCTGGAAGTTTTCCCGTTCTATCTGTTGTTGCTTCCCTCCCAATTATATTGGTGTTAACCCACATTTAGTTTGCTCTGGGGGGGGGGGGGGGGAGAAGGGCGCAGTGGTCAGAGGTAATGCACTCGCCTCTCAAAGCGATGAACGGAAAGTGCGTGGTTCAAGCCCTGTAGGATGGCGTGCTACTGCCCGCGAGTCAATTCCAGCCCGTCGTTTCTTTTTTAAGGCTCTAATCTTTAAGCTAAGAATGGATTTTGCGTTTTCAAATTCTTTAAAATGTAAAGGAATGTGCAATTGAGCAGCTTCCATCAAACTTTCATTTGGAAGTGATTAATCTGCTTGTGATGACACACTAAACGACATATTTCAGGAGAAGAATCTAACAATTATGTAAATGTCATTCAAGCGATGAATATTTAAACAAAAACAAAACATCTACTCGCGGATTTATATCTGTATCTGGCAGCACCTACCTGTGTGAAAAGACATTTTGAAAGATGAAATATGTAAAATCTCAAAACAGATCGGCATTAACAGATGAACATTTGCAATCAATTTTGATGCTAGGGTGTTCTAACTTTAAACCCAAATTTGGTGAAATCCTATCTTGGAACACTTGGAATCCTGATAAACAAATAGGCATGTTAATGTATGTTGCCAGGTAGCTAAATGCTTCGGCTAAAGGTATTTGACAACTTCCTGCGGCTTACTAGGCCTGTGGGAAGATGCACATAATTTGGGTAGATTTTTAACTTGAATTTAGACCTTGTCTTTTCAATTTCTAACTGCCAAAGTATTTATTACGTGCTCAACACTGAACATGGAAGTCCGATCTCACTACCCAGAGATCAGGGAAATTTTTACCAGAAAACCCACGTGAAATAAGCAAGATTATTATTCTATTTAATTGAGCTGTATTTAAAATAATTCGTCTTATTATTATTACTATTATTTTACATTTTGTTCAATAAATGTGTGAAAATGATTTATTTTCTTTGTTATTTAAGTAGGTCTTCCTACACACATGTTCTCGAGTGTTTACATGTCCTAAAATACTTACTCTGGCATTTGACCAAATATGTTTGCCGATCTCTGCTACCCATGTCAATATGTCCACATCGGACCAGAAAGTAACTGCGTAATTATTTATTTGTTAGTCTTTTCATCGTATGCGACATGGTGTATACATGGTGACGCTTTGAGGGATTGGACAATCCTGGTCTGCAAACCATGACACAAGCAGTCTTTGACAGCTGATTTCAGTTCACTGCGACCTTGACCCGAACGATTGAATTGATCATACGTTTTTTGTTGCTGAGAACTCAGTTGCTTTTCTTCAATTGAGCTGTTCAGAGTATTTGAAATTCTGCATAAAGATTTCCCAAGTGTTGTTTTGATTCCAGGTCACTATACGTTTTAATGCCTATGCAGAGCGCTGCATGCAGGGCAGAACATAAATAGCGCCGATTATCTAGGTTGCTGTGATTTGGTGTTGCATACTTGATCTTGACATTAAGGCAAGGGTAGTCCCAACGCAAAAACCCCTTACGGGAATGATAAATCCTTTGAGCCTATACAAGTGTACGGTTTAGGAAGCAGGATACGTTATTACAATGTAACTGCATTGTGAGGTCTGGGCGAATACGCGGCTTATATTCGTTGTCTTCTAGCCGAGGGGATTTCCCCAGTGGGTCCCAGAACCCTTTAGTGGGGAAGAAAAGTACACACCTGCACATCCATGCATGTGGTAAAAGGTGACGAAATAGAGTTGTACATGGGGCTAAAGTGTACCGTGTCAAATAAATTGTTACAGAAACCACATTAGCAAAAGCACACACAATGCTTTGGTGTACATTTTTTAAAGAAGGTCACCTGTAGTGGTGACTTTCTGCTCCGGCGGGAGTGAAAAAGGGACATGAATTACCGATAGCGCACGTGTTTAAAATCCTGTCTTTTATACGGAGTGAAATAATTTGCCTGCACATTACGTGATGACTATAGGGATAAGCGGCATATGGAAAGGCAGACTCGATACCAGAATACAAAGTAAAAGTAAGTAGCATGTCCTTTACAGAACATCTTACAACCGCCACCTACAAATCTCTTGGCAAGTGTGTAGTACGGTAGGTTGTCATTACTTTCCGTACGTGGAGGAGCGGAACCACCCATGTCTGACCACCCAAACTGGACACGAGCGTGATTTGAGCCCAGTGCGTTAAGAGTGGGACACGGCCGCTTCACCTCTAGGCCATGCAGTATCCCGAATGAAGCCACATTAAATTAGATGTATCGCGCAGACATCGTAGCCTCGCTGCAAGCTACAAAACCTTTTCAGAACGAACTACAAAGAAGAAGATGAAGGAGATGAGGATGAGACTAAGGAGGTCGAGGAGGAGGAGGAGAAGAAGAAAAAAAAAAGATTAAGAAGATGACGAAAAGGATGAGTATGCTGAGAAGAAGAATGAAGAGATGTGGGAGTAGGTGAAGAGAAGAAGAATGAAGAGATGTGGCAGTAGGTGAAGAGAAGAAGAATGAAGAGATGTGGGAGTAGGTGAAGAGAAGAAGAATGAAGAGATGTGGGAGTAGGTGAAGAGAAGAAAAAATATGTCCGAAGAGAAGGCTGAGGAGGAGAAGAAAAAGGTGGAGGAGGAGGTGGAGAGTTAGAGAAAAAGAAGAAGATGAGGAGGAGGCTGAAGAGGAGGTATGGTAGGAGATGAAGAATGAGAAAATATAATAATAATAATAATAAGAAGAAGAAGAAGTAGAAAAAGAAGTTGAAAAAGAAGAAGAAGACGTAGAAGAAGTAGTAAAAGAAGTCGCTCACATACGAAATGACCCGAACAAACCATCTCAAACGTAACAAAGAAATAACTTTATTAGTTTTCATCAGAACACAACTTATGATTATCCAATGCAGAAAATCAGACATGGAAATAAATGTGATCAAACCATTTGCTGCGTTAAAGGTTCAGAACATGTTCCAAATGACCACCTTTGAACTGATTGTTTAAAAGGGTTTACCGTACATCTCCCTCTAAACATGGTGGTCTGTCTCAGACGTCTGTGATCACCCTACATTTTGTTTTACAGATGGATGGATGAGCGCCGTGCTCTCATTCTGCCCCACTCAAAGATACCCCAGTCTTCAGAACATGTTCTCCGTCATACCAGCATCACACAAGTCGGTAAATTGGTCACAATTGGCAATTAAAAGAAAATAAATTAGATACCAATCTGAAAACCATTTATTGTTGCACTAACATTGTCCCGTATATCTTAACATAATTCCCACCAATATTAATGCATTTATTCCAGTGCTTAATCAGTTCAGGAAAAAATGGCTCATTTGGTTCTATTTGCGTTCGCCAGTCAATAGCCTGGGTACTATGAAAACTGCTTCAAGACACGAGAAGAGGTTAAACAGTTGTCATATGCGATGCTTCGCAGTATTATGAACATAAGATGGCAGGACAAGGGGACCAACTCGGAAATACTGAAACGTGCCATGATACCTTTCCTTTTCTCGACTCTGAGCAACAAGAGACTGAGATGGTTGGGTCACGCGAAACGAATGTCAAATACCCGCATTCTGAAGCAGTTACTACTGGGTGAACTTGTATCGGGAACCAGATCCCAATGATGGCGTAAATTAAGATACAAGAACATTTGCAAAAGATCCATGAACGATTTTACGATCAATCCAAATACCCGGAAGGAGATTGCAGAGGATAGAGCGACCTTGAAAACGGGCATCGAGGCATCAGAGCTAGGTCTGATGACAAAGATGGAAGACAAGCGACGCAACAGAAAGGAGCCTTCACCACACAACTCGAACTTTTTCTGTTTACACTGCTATCATCTCTGTCAATCGAGAATCAGCAAAGTCAGAGACGAAAGTCGGTGTTCCTCCAGGACAGGTGCTGCCACCGCCATCTCTTCAACAGACCAGCTGACTGACCGTCTGTCAAGGCGCAAACGGCCATAGTCTGGGTACCCATGATGAGCGCACTTTCCAGAAATTCAATCGATCGTGCATTATGCTGTAGACTAAACCACGCGAACACAGTATTGCAGTTGCTGCACTGTCCATAGTTGCTATTCTTTCCGCTAAAATCATCTCTTCTACCCTTCACACAAATGCTTCTGTTGTAATCTTAACGGGATGTCCAGATAGGGCTTCAATCGGCGTTTTAAAAGCGTCCTTGAGAAAACTTATCGACAATTATTGCACCACTTTACCTGACAAACACTTCGCACCATAAACAGAAAGCATTTCCTTATCAATATCATTTGAAGTACATTTTCCCTCTCTCTTCCCACCGCCTTAAATAAACCCCACTAGCAAACAGCTGTTTTTTTTATGTACTCTCTGTGAGCAAGACCGCCATATTTAATCTCTGCTACGCACGTGCATGCGACACCTTGCGCCTGCTAAATAAGTAATCACAAAGCTGGATGTTGCTGCTAACTTTTGACACCTTTAGAAACTATCAGCTACGTCGTTCAGCTATTCCATATCGATGTGTGATCTATTTACTGACTTACTTCTGTATATCGTATAATCAAAAACATAGAATGAAAAACTAGAGAAAACAAAATACCGTTTATATTGTATTATATAGTAAGCCGCAGGAAGTTCTAAAAAACCTACTACACAGCCCAAGCCTTCGGTTACCTGGCAATACTAATGCATGTTTGGCTTGGCTTGGCTTGGCTTGGCTTCGTTCTTTCGTTCTCAATCTCCCGCTACCAAACCCTGACACGGGCTTAAGCAGCAGAATGAAGTCCAGAGAACGGAATGCGTTGTGTCGTAGTTTACAGCTTGACTGCGATATTTGCACCTTTCGGCTCAACACAATCGACTTCAGCAATCATTTTTTTGAGTACCGGGTTAGCATTCCTTCTTCGATCCCTTCTCATTAGCCAGTCTGCTCGGTTACAGCCTGTTATCCAGGATCACCGCTTGGAGGTGAAGAAGGGTCTTGGCAGCTCTGGTTCGCTGGCCCTGACGCTAGCAGTCAGCTATGGGTCGCTGACCACTGCAGTTCATGCGCTGCTCAGCATCTTGATCACATAAACATGTATGTTTTAATACAAGTATTCCAAGTATTTCAAGTACAGTACAATGTCACATATTTTGTTTACATCGTTCACTGTGTTTCCTAACACGAAGTACTAAGTGTTTAGCATCTTACATTCTGGTGAATCCACAGTCAGTACAAACTTTAAATGGACTCACATCTCATAGGGTTCCGTCCCTGCAGGTTCAGGATTATGAACACAGACATGTTCTCCGTTTGTAAGCCAATGTAGCTACACCGCTATTTTGAGCACTTTGGGAAAGCTACATTCATATCTTTTTTTATCGTTGTTGCCGCATGTTTCACACCTGCCAATAAGATTACCTCAACCAGTGGATCCCGTGGCCCCTTACTAGGAATGACAGGATATCAGGTCAGGTCAGGTCATCCCGTAACCGATGAGGTCGTTGGGGGACACATGAAGACATCCTCACAACTCCACGTACCCTTCTCTGTCAGCGGCCGCTGCCTGTACCTCTTCTGGTCCATTCTTTTATGTTGTCCTCCGACCTCTATTTAGGCCGACTTCTTCGTCGTCTGCCTTACACCTTTCCGTGGAGGATCGTATTTGCAAGACCATTTGATTTCGATATGTGACCGTACCAAGCGAATTTCCGTTTTAAATATTTTGGTTCGATTGTCAGTAATGAAGGATAAAAATGTGAGGTGTTGGCCAGAATAGAACAGACAATAACGGCGCTTGCACGGCTTAAAAAAATCTGGCAGGATAAACGGCTAGCACTATGCACGAAAATCAGATTAATGCCTACATTGGCACTGTCAATAATCCATATATGCTTGGGAAACATGGACAGGTACAGCTGACCTTCAGCGAAGGATACAGGCCTTGGAGATGAGATGATTCCGAAGACTTTTAAACGTCACGTACAAAGATCGAGTTACAAATGAGAAAATCGAGATAGAAATACAACAGCAATATGCTTTTTGAAGACCACTTGGCAACTGAAAGGATATAACCACTGCCAAATATTGCCACAGTCCAGGACAAAATATGTGAAGGTGGGCAATGTATTTATTTCTCCTGAGTTGTGAAGAAAATAAGGTAAAGTATTTAATGCCTTGCAAGTTGTAAGATGCGACTAAGGGTTGTGCATGGACGTGGCAAAATAACAATGTAAAAATTATTTCTACCGTACTGCAAATGAAAAGAATTATGTTTTCTAAAAGCTCGTTATGTTAAGTAAACTACAGGGCTGGACATGTGATTCAAGAAATGAAGGGACGTGATTTTGATTCAATTCCATGCATGCATTAAAAGGGACGACTAAAGAGAGTTGTGCATTATACTAGCAGCCTCATCATGCTGGACAATAGTTACAGAATCGACTACTGCAGGAGCATGCAACGTTCTTTGTCGCAGGTTTCTTGATGGAGGTCGACTGTGCTGGTACCGCTGTGCTTCGGCTGGCGTGAACAAAGGACAAGAAAGAGGACCAGCTACAGTTGGTGCCTCCTGCTTCAAGTCAAGTCAAGCAATCAGTATATCCAACCAGTGCCTTTAGCGTTGATCGTCCACGACAACGGGTGATGAGTCCTGGTCATCGTGTAGGATAAGTGGTAGTAGATGCGAAATGTTTTAACAAAGTGTTGCGCGGAAGAATCCGGTGACGACTCAATTAGTGGTCCTGTTTTTCATATGGTGTAAACAATGCACAACCTGCAACAAAGGAACATTTTTTTAATAAGATTTTGTGTTTACTGTAGTGCACCGACCATATGGTGGGTTACAGGTACGATTTAGTGTTTACTGTAGTAAACCGACCATACAGTGGGTTAGAGGTAAGATTTAGTGTTTACTGTAGTAAACCGACCATACAGTGGGTTAGAAGTAAGATTTAGTGTTTACTGTAGTACACCGATTGTTGTTAGTCCATCGTATTCTATGAGGACCGCTTTGTCAGCATTCACTGTAAACTGTTCACATGAGTTCGCAGATGGATAAATAAGCCAATCTGAGCCTTGAATTGTCTGTTGTACTTTGTACAGGGAAATAAGACACCTCCTTCCACCGGGGTTGAAGAAGGGTTGATGTGAGTTGACTTGCACAGCGAGCGTCTCTGGATGGCCTCATCTATTCTTGATGACTCTTGTCTCTGGGTAGGTACTTTAGCGCTGACCGGATATCGATTTTTTAGAATCGGGATAGTCCGTGAACTATGGCGTCGCGAGAGTGTTCCCGATAGCCCGCCAACCCTGAGACAGGTGTTAAGAATGTTGGTCCAAACGAAAAACCCGTGATTTTTGAGAGTATATAAAGTCATTGTATGCACAGGAGACAAACTGACCCAAGTATAAAAAGAAAAAATTTGATTGAAAATTTGCGCTTTCATCGGAATTTCAAGCAATTGTAAAAGGTAAGTTTTCATTACTATAAATTAGCTACTAGGCCCAGGTATTGAGTACACTAATGGTATTTTTAAACTTCTTCATCCACTTATCTGTATGTTTTGTAAATTTGGGGGGAAGCCCGTTTAATTTTACTTGTAGAATTTGAAATTCAAGCCAGTCACTTTATCATGCTGGTCCAGGGTTACAATTTCCCGAATTTCCGCCATTGTTTTTCCTCCTTGACCAGTCCGTCCTGATTACAATTAATCAGTTTTAGACATAGGTACTTCACTAATTTGAAACATGGTCATGGTTAAGTTATTTGATCGATCTTTATCACTTCAATCATGTTCTGCAATTACATTTGATACACATTGCTCAAACTTATATAATATTTAGTTAAAAACTGGCATACAATTTTTACTCATCAGATCATCAGTATCAGACTTCTTAATCTTATCATTTAATGTTCATTCTATAGGTAAGTTTGTATGGTTGCACCTACTGCAGTGAAGGTTTACAGTGCACCAATGATATTTTGTACACTTCTACATCCACTGATCTGAATGTTTTGTAAATTTGAGGGCTGCTCGTTTAATTGAACTTGTGGAATTTGAAATTCAAGCTAGCCACTTACCATGGTGGTCCAGGGTTACGATGTCCTCCATTTTTTTTTCAATGTTCATTCTATAGATAAGTTTGTATGGTTGCACCTACTGCAGTGAAGGTTTTCAGTGCACCAATGGTATTTTACACACTTCTGCATCCACTTATCTATGTTTTGTAAATTTGAGGGCTGCTCGTTTAATTGGAATTGTGGAATTTGAAATTCAAGCTAGTCACTTTACCATTTTATTGTTATTGTAAATTAACTTTATTTTCAGAAATTGTTACTCCTCATCCATGGAGGAAACAAGAGATCCCTCAAAGATTGCTCTGATACGGAAAGTCAAAACTCTTATTCCGACCACATTTATAGACCAGGATAAGTGTGTGGATGAGATGAAGCTGAGCACGGCTCTGCGGGCCTTGCAGAGAGAACTGAAGCTGAAGAAATCCCATTTGAGTACACACTGGGACTCACTTATACTGCTTTTTCAGCAGCCCTTTCCTGTACATTTTAAAGATGTATCTAATACTGTTTTGTTGCAGCACATGCAGATTTCCGCACCTACCGAAGTGCCATCTATTTCAGCTGCAATGGCTGAACTACCATCATCCATAGTGACCATACCAAGCCAGAAGTGTGTTGGTGACCTGAAAGCATATTTGGCATGCTTTGGACCAGTGTATCCATTTAAAAAGGGATACATTGCACAGCTCCTAGTGTGGACAAGAGCTCCCTCAATCACTGTTTTGATGAGGAAAGTTAAGACTTTTGTTCCGATTACATCTGCAGAACAGGATAAGTATGTAGATGAGATAAAGCTTGGCAATGATCTGAGGGCCTTCCAGAAAGAATTTAAGCAGAAGCAATGTCGCTTGAGTACATATTTGGACTCGCTCGTACTGCTTTGTCAGCAGCCCTTTCCTGTTTTTTTAAAAGAATTGTCTAATACTGTTTTGTTGCAGCCACAAGAGATTTCCTCACCTACTGAGGTGCCAACTGTTTCAGTTGCAACAGCTGGACTCCCATCCCCAAAGAAACTTCGTAATGATTGTCATAACTGTGTTTCCAAGCAGCGCACACTCAATAATTTGAGAGAGACTATTGTTACATTGCGCAGGCGTTTGTTTGATCAGAAAAGACACCATGCACAAGAACTGGCAAGTTTTGCTCCAAAGGTGGTCAAACAATCCGGAGGAAGGTAAATAGCATAAAGACTTGGAAAGCCAAGTACAATATTGCTACTGTGAGAAGCAGTGATTTCACAAAGGTGAAGAATTCTTTAGCGATGTTGAAGAAGAAAAGCAAAGTGATGAACGAGAAGATGCGAAATTATGAGTTGAGACATGAGAGCACCCAGAAGGAGCTTGAAAAGAAAGATCAGGCTTTTGAAGTTCTGCGGAACATTTACATATGTTTAAAAAGTTGGACACAACTGTGAAAAATAAGTTACAGTTATTCATTAACAATTTTTCTTCTATTATAGGAAGTGAACTCCAACATGTATGGCATGATAAAGGCACAGATGTTGTGTATCAAGAAAAAGTCAAGTCGATCAAGAACAGGAAAAAACGAGGCCAGAGCATTGTCTGCTTGACCTGTACAGGTCCACGTCATTTAGCAGAGGATGATTTCAACATGACAGTGGCGCAGTTCCTTGTTGACTTTGCCAAAGGAGACCTCACATTTGCATGATTTCTTAAATTAAATTTGTTCCTCTGAAAAACTGTAGATAGATTCTTATTTATAACAACTGTTTTTATAGATACAATTTTCCAAATTATTTGACAATAGATGAACTTCCTCCAGATGATGGTGATGTAATCTTAGCTGATTTCGCTCTCTTGGTACATCAAGTACGAATAATCAACTTTAATTAATTTGCAAGTATGTTCCAGGAACCTTCTGTAAGTATATTCTATTTGTGTGTTACATAGCAATTTTAAAACTTTTTTTGGTTAGCTCTTTGAGGACGTGCATTTTCTGTCGCTGTTTTATATTTATCATATTACGTGGAAAATATAAACATTTCACTTTTTATCAAATAGTCAAAAACATGCAAAAACAAAACTACACAACAATTAACATATCAGACTTACCAAATAACGACTGTTAATCCAAATGTTTTTTTATCTGTGACACACTTGTTTGTAAACTACATCCATTAATGAATTTAACTGCATATCATACATGCCTCCTGTTAAATTTGTGTGATAATATTTTCTATGTTAAATTTATCAGTTGTGTCCAGATTACAACATGCCAGTTACTCATTCTTTCAGACAAGGATTACAACATGCTAGTTACTCATTCGGAAAAAGATTACGACATGCCGGTAACTCATTCAGAAAAAGGATTACGACATGCAGGTGACACAGTTCCTTACTATTTTGTTTTTGACGATGCCACATTTGAATATCCAACTGTAACATGTAAGTATATTCCATGGACCTTCTGTAAGTATATTTCTAATATTCTTTTCATTTCTAACAATGTATATTCCAATATTCCAAAATCTTCTTAAAACTTGGGGGGTGGGGTGTGTGTGTGTTAAATTTGTGTAATAATTTGTTCTGTATACTTATTCTACAAGCATTTGATTGAAATAACAGCATACAATGAATGTATTAGTGCTCCTCTCAAAAAGACGGTAAAAACGATATATCACATGTGGTGTAACATGAAGAAACAAAATAATACAACATTATTTTAGTTGCAAATTATGCAAATGAGGTCGCCATTTTGAATATTAATTAGTTCCTGCCTTTTTGAAAAGTCATGCAATTACCGCCATCGGTTGTATATTGTTCTCCCGAATATAAAAATGTATGGTTTTACAGGTGTTCTGTCATGAATAGCTGAGATAATCGGCATATTATCCACTCCACTCTGCTTTTCGGATTCAAGTTTTCATAGACCTTATTTTTAATGTTTCTCTATAAACCCTTTGCGGACTTTTAAGCTAAATTAAATATATAAAAAATCATAACTTTCGTGGCAGTCGACATAGAGACTTGGTTGATATATCATTGGATTGCATTTTTCTGGGGCTTTCTAACAGTTGTATTTAAAATGCTGTAGAGTCAATTTGAAAATTCCACTAAAGTACCTACTCTGGGTGGCCTCATCTATTCTTTATGACTCTTGTCTCTGGATGGCCTCATCTATTCTTGATCACTCTTGTCTCTGGATGGCCTCATCTATTCTTGATGACTCTTGTCTCTGGATGGCCTCATCTATTCTTGATGACTCTTGTCTCTGGATGGCCTCATCTATTCTTGATGACTCTTGTCTCTGGATGGCCTCATCTATTCTTGATGACTCTTGTCTCTGGATGGCCTCATCTATTCTTGATGACTCTTGTCTCTGAATGGCCTCTTCTTTTCTTGATGACTCTTGTCTCTGGATGGCCTCATCTATTCTTGATGACTCTTGTCTCTTAACACCCTCAGCAATAGTGCTGCACCAGTCTGTGTGATTGGTGATGATTCTTTCCTATCGATTATATGGTGAGATAGAGGTAAGATTTTGTGTTTACTGTAGTACACCGATTACATGGTGAGATAGAGGTCAGAGTTTGTGTTTACTGTGGTACACCGATTATTTGGTGAGATAGAGGTAGGATTTTGTGTTTACTATAGTACACCGATAGTGAGATAGAGGTCAGATTTTGTGTTTACTGTAGTACATCGATTATATGGCTGATTTAGAGGTAAGATTTCACTTATACAGAGAACCAAAGTTGTTTTTACTTGTGAATGCACAAGCCGACAACGTGACATGTTATGTTGCTACTCAGATATTAAGCTCGCAATATCACTAGACTTATAAAAGAATAACTGCAATCAAAACTTAACATGCAATCCCCAAGTTGTGGATCCGATGTGAAGTGTCATTTAGAAGTATGCCTGTTTCTTATAATTTGTTGTTGTTTTACTGTTATTTCACCTGACCCTGACTAACATGTCCGATCAGTATGTTTTGCCTGACCAGACTTTGTTACAGATCCAGAAGCATCGGTGCTCACACCCTTCGACCCAATGCCATATACTGTCGTCTGGACGTGGTTGTTAGTTGTTGTCTAGTGTCATACATAGTGTTCCATTTATCTGGCCTCATAGGAAGAAGCATTCTCCTAACATAGTTGAGACCCGATCAGTCAAAGAGATAATGACCAACTGTGGCATATGGGTGTGTACACAGCTGACACTGTGGTGTGTGTTGTGGTTGGATTATGTTCAGGTACGTGTTACGTGGAATGAATTTGTCTCTCATCCAGAAAATGGTACTATGATTCTTTCTATGTGAGTTGATTGATGCTGTAATTTAGATTGAGGATTACCGTTTGTGATCTCCATTCCCGTGTTTCCCATAGTCTATCTGTTCAGACACGTCTCTTTGTTTGCTGGTATGAGCTGTTTGGCTATTGTAGGAATGTCTCAGCGTGCGGAAGTTCTTGTCTTTATCCCTTCTTTGCTAGTCTGTCTACCTTGACGTTGTCATGTGTGGTAGTGCTCATGGATCCACTCTATGAGAAATGAAAATGTGGTTAACGTTTAGCGATATTTGGATAAGGTTATGTCTACGTCTAGAGACACTTGAATAAGATCATGTCTACGTCTAGAGATACTTGGATAAGATCATGTCTATGTCAAGAGATACTTGGATAATATCATGTCTACGTCTACAGATACTTGTAAAAGATTGTCTACGTCTATAGATACTTGAATAAGATCATGTCTACGTCTTAAAGATACTTGGACAATATCATGTCTACGTCTAGAAATACTTGGATAAGGTTAGGTCTACATCTAGAAATACTTGGATAAGATTAGGTCTACATCTAGAGATACTTGGATAAGATTAGATCAATATCTATAGATACTTGGATAAGATTAGGTCTACGTCTAAAGATACTTGGATAAGGTTATGTCTACGTCTAGAGATACTTGGATACGATTATGTCTATATCTAGAGATACTTGGACAAGATCATGTCTACGTCTACAGATACTTGGTAAGATTATGTCTACTTCTAGAGATACTTGGATAAGATTAGGTCAACATTTAGAGATACTTGGATAAGATTAGGTCAACATCTAGAGATACTTGAATAAGATTAGGTCAACATCTAGAGATACTTGAATAAGATTATGTCAACATCTAAAGATACTTGGATAAGATAGAAAATGGCTTTGTGACCACCAAAGAAAAGACGTAAAAGGCCGGTAAAATGGATGCGGTTAAAGCTAGCTAACTTAACACACCTGCTCATTGACACGCATTAAGTCTACTTTCTCACTTTTCCAGCCACCAGACCGTGACCCGGGTTCATTAGTCGGTCAGAACTCGCCGTCGCATTTTTCATTGCCACAGATTTTCGTTTGTAATAGATTCTCGAATCAGCTACGTATGTACAGTCATACTTAACCAGGCATATACTGGGAGTGGTCGCAATTGATTGTATCCCAAGTAAGTTTCTTTGTTTATGTGGACTACTGTGAATGTTTGAAGGTCCTATATAACTTGATTTCTGTAGATTACTGTGAATTTGGAAGTTCTAATTTGATTTCTATGAGCTACGGCGAAGGTTTGAATGTTCTAGCTTGGTTTATGTGTACAACTGTGAGAGTTTGAATGTTCTAACTTGACTTCTGTGGACTACTGTGAAAGTTTTAAGGCTCTAGCTCTTTTTATGTGAACAACTGTGAAAGTTTGAACGTTCTAGCTTAACAATGAATGAAATGAATGAGGCCATGAGAACTTTAAAGAAAAATAAATCGCACGGAAAAGATGGGGTAACAAATGAAATGCTGATGGGGTTGGGCCAAACAGCTAAAAGGAAGTTACTGTCAGTCCTGAGCCAAAGCTGGAAAAGGGGAATTGTACCGCAGGCATGGAAAGATGCTGTACTTATACCCGTACCAAAGAAAGAAAAAGATAGAACAGATCCAAATGGATACAGGCCTATCCGTCTACTGAGCTGTGTAGGTAAACTGATGGAGCGTATGATAAACACCAGACTGATGTGGCACCTGGAAGAAAAACACATACTAATTCCACCACAGCAAGCAGGATTTAGACAACACAGATCCACTGAGGACCAGATCACTCTCATAGCACAGGAAATAAAGGATGCTTACCAAGAGAAAAAGCATCCAGTAGTGGTTTGGGTGGATTTAGAGATGGCATTTGACAAGGTGTGGAAAGAGGGACTTAAAGTCAAGCTACGAAGAAATGAAGCATCTGGAAAAATGCACAGATGGATCAGCCACTACCTCGAAAACAAAACAGCCAGAGTTCAAGTACAAGGGCAGATGAGCAAAAAAGTGACATTGGAGCAAGGAGTACCCCAAGGGGGAGAACTGTCACCCACACTTTTTCTGGTGTATATAAACAACGTCATAGAGAGTATACCAAGAAGAGTCCACAGCTCCATGTTTGCAGACGATCTGGCTATGTGGACCTCTGAAAAAAATCTCACCGTAGCAAACAATCGGATGATGCAGGCCCTAACATCGTTGGAGGAGTGGGCAAAATCATGGCTGGTCAAAATAAATGAAGAAAAAACAACATGTACGATATTCTCGCTTTCAAATAAATCACAGAACACCAAAATAAGTCTTAACGGCAAATATCTGCGGCCAAACGACAAACCAAACTACCTGAGCGTTACATTTGATCAGCGCATGACATGGAAAAGTCAGATCGAAAGAAAACTGAATGAGAGCCAGACAAAGAATGGCAATCACGAAGAAACTTGCTGGCACAAGCTGGGGAGCAGACGGAAGAATACTTAAGAAACTGTACACTGGAAGAGTGAGACCAGTTCTAGAGTATGGCATTGCGGCATGGGCAACAGCAGCAAAGGCAAACTTTGATACAATTAGCAAACTTCAAAACCAAGCCATGAGAGTTATAACAGGAGGCATGAAGTCAACGCCAATTGTAGAACTTGAAAAGATTACAAATCTGCAATCCATGACCGACAGAAGAGACTGCAGAGCCCAGCAGCAAGCGGAGAAACTAAGGAGACTGACAGACCATCCAATGCAACAGAGACTAAATAGAGTTGGAAAAGGGAAACTAAAGCGGAGAAACTTTGCAGAAATTGCCAAAGCAAAGATGAGCGAAGACCCTATGAAAACCAAAACAACACCAAAGCCCATCCCTACTGTACGCAAACCCACATGGAAGCAGCATATCAATCCGTAGGTGGTGGAAAATATACCAGCTATTGGAAACAAGAACAGCCAATCTGAAACAGAAAGAAGAGACATAACCCTGATGTACATAGCGGAAACTACCCAAGCATGGACTAGACCATGCCTACACTGACGGTTCTGTAACAAACACAACACAGAGTGGAGGGGGATGGGTATTCCTGAGCCTAACAAATGGTAGAACAATAACACTGTCAGTGGCAACTGGAAAATTCTCTAGCAATTTCAGAGCGGAGGCAGAGGCACTGAAGGCTGCAGTAAAAGCAATGAAAGCCAGATAGTCCTGTTTACAGCACTAAAAAGCCAGAAAAATACTGAACTTAATGATTTAAGAGCAGTACTCTGTCAACTATGACAGCAGTCCGCACCAAAAAGAGTAGTGGTACATTGGGTTCAATCCCACTGTAACATCCAAGGCAACGATGAGGCAGACATACTGGCAAAAGAAGGTGCAAGACTACCACAGCCAGATTCTAGTGTGACCTACGAAGAGTCCAAAAGGTTTATTAGGGCCAGATACATGGCCAAATGGGAAACAGAACATACTGGCTACACAAAAAATAATGCCTACTACTAGTTGAACAGAAAAGAGCAGGTCATGGTCTTCAGACTCCGCACAGGCCACAACAGACTGAGGTACCATCTGTTCAATAAACTGAAGATAGGGGGCACTGACGAATGCACCTGTGGTACAGGGAAAATGACCGCTGAACATCCGCTGTAAAATTGCCTGACATACATGGACCAGAGAAAGCACATGTGGCCATCACCAGTGCCAACACTAGACAAGCTCTAAGGCAGTGTCGACAGCCTCAGGATGACAGCTGCTTTCTTTGAACAAATTCAAGTTGACGTGTGACAGCGTACGAAGAAGAAGAAGAACGTTCTAGCATGATTTCTGTGGACTACTGTTAAAGTTTAAAGGCTCTAGCTTAATTTATGTGGTCAGCTGTGAGAGTTTGAAAGTTTTATCTTAGTTTCTGTGGAAGTGTCAAGTTTAAAGGTTCTAGTTTGATTTGTTTGCGTGCTATTGCTATTTTAGTAGACCAGTAGTATAGTACTAATAAGATCAAATACATGACAATTTGTCTCACTTGTGTTCTAAAAGTTATAATTCTGTCAACACAAACAGCAATACAAAAATTCAATAATATAATTAATCTACCACGCACAGATCTATGTCAAAACAGTCAAGTCTGTGCCACACAGTTATTACACACTGAGATCTCTGTCAAAACATCAAGTTTCGGCCTTACCGTTGCTACACACATGGCTGTCTTTCAAAATAATCATCTCTCGGCCTACTGTTACTTCATTGTTATAAAAGACCAGTTTTATGTAAAAGCGAATTTGTTAACGCGAACTTTGATAGATTTTTATAGTAGATTAGTTTTGTGTATAAATGGATTTATCTTTTTAGGTTCTTGGATGTCATGATGCAAACGAGCCCTATTAGCTTCATGCAGAAGTAGATATATAATAATACTGTCACATTCTCCAAAGACATGAATGTGCTCTTCAAACTCATCAGTTAATAATGAAGTAGATTCTTTCCATTTGTTTTACAGGAAAACGAAATATTTATTGAATCGCCACTGAAATATGACAACATCGAATACACATTGGGCATAGGGAAAGGAGACCTACGCCCGGTCAGGTAAAACATACTGATCAGATAATGTTATCCAGGGTCAGGTAAAACATACCGATCAGACAATGTTAGCCGGGGTCAGGTAAAACATACCGATCAGACAATGTTATCCAGGGTCAGGTAAAACATACCGATCAGACAATGTTAGCCGGGGTCAGGTAAAACATACCGATCAGACAATGTTATCCAGGGTCAGGTAAAACATACCGATCAGACAATGTTAGCCGGGGTCAGGTAAAACATACCGATCAGACAATGTTATCCAGAGTCAGGTAAAACATACCGATCAGACAATGTTATCCAGGGTCAGGTAAAACACACCGATTAGACAATGTAATCCAGGGTCAGATAAAACATACCGATCAGACAATGTTAGCCGGGGTCAGGTAAAACATACTGATCAGACAATGTTAGCCGGGGTCAGGTAAATCCTACTGATCGGACGATGTGGGGACAAGTAAAACATACCGATCAGACAATGTTAGTCAGAGTCAGGTAAAATATACTGAACAGACAATGTTAGTCACGGACAGGTAAAACATACTGATCAGACAATGTTAGTTAGGGTCAGGTAAACACACTGACGAAGGACATCTCCCTACCCCCCCCCCCCCCCCCCCTCCCGCTTCCATGCAGTTCTCCCCGAAAACAGACTGTCTCACACTGGCTAACGATGTGGTAAGCAACGGGATTTCCGTAGTAGTGAGCGTAATCTCTTGGAGGATCCTGATACACCTTCATCAGAACACTCGGTAAGTGAAGAAAGCTACTGCAACACGTCACCTAACGACCGATAGGCTCACAAAATAGAAACGTAATTCATCACAGGCATCCAACAACAAATTACACACCATTAAACCAATCGGTGTGGAGCGGTCCAGTTTTCCTTTTTTTAACATGAAATATCCGTTAACTAGCTTGTAACTGAATTACAGCTTTGAGACGAGAGTACTTTTTGAACGAAACACGGAAATTTGCGACTGGATGTTTTTGCTTGTTTACAGATGCCCTGTCCGTGGTTACAGCACTAAAAAGCCAGATAAATGAATAACTTAATGACTTAAGAGCAGTACTTTGTCAATTATGCCAGCAGTCAACAACCAAAATAGTAGGGGTACAGTGGGTTCCATCCCACTTTAACACCCAAGGCAACGAGGAGGCAGACAGACTGGCAAAAGAAGGTGCAAGACTACCACAACCAGATTCTAGTGTGACCTATGAAGAGTCCAAAAGGTTTATTAGGGCCATCTACATGGACAAGTGGAAAACAAAACATACTGGCTGCACAAAAAATGATGCTTATTACCAGTCGAACAGAAAAGAGCAGGTCATGGTCTTCAGACTCCGCACAGGCCACAACAGATTAAGGTACCATCTATTAAATAAACTGAAGATAGGTGCTACTGATGAATGCACCTGTGGTACAGGGAAAACATCTGCTGCAAATTTACCCGACATACGAGGACTAGAGAAAGTACATGTGGCCAACACTAGACAAGCTCTACGGCAGTGTCGACAGCCTCACGATGACTGCTGCTTTCTTCTAACAAATTCAAATTGACGTCGGACAGCCTCAGGATGACCGCTTCTTTTTTCGAACAAATTCAACTTGACGTCTGACAGCCTCAGGATGACCGCTTCTTTCTTCGAACAAATTCAAATTGACGTCTGACAGCCTCAGGATGACCGCTTCTTTCTTCTAACAAATTCAAAATGACATCTGACAGCCTCAGGATGAACGCTACTTTCTTCGAACAAATTCAAGTTGACGTCTGACAGCGTACAATTAAGACGGAGGATGTTGTTGTTCAATGCCCACAGTGAGTAAGTTTACTCTTTTGTGCGCCCTGAAAAGAATTAAGTGGCAGGCTGTGGTAGCTTTCGTCCCGTCTCTGTCATGGCGATGAAGGTGGCCTTTCTGACGGTTTTACATCTGCGTGTTGCGCACTATTACGGAGATTACACTTCGTCAGCAAGACTGCCTGAAAACAGCCTGTTTCCAGGGAAGGCTACATGGAAGCGAGATTATGGTCTTGGTCAGTGTGTTGTGCCTGACCCTGACACAACGTCTTGGTCAGTATGTTGTGCCTGGCTAGACTAGCGTCTCAGTTCCCCGTATGAAGCGCATGAGCTGCAGCGGTCATCGACCCATAGCTGACTGCTAGCGTCAGGGCCAGTGAACCAGAGCTGCCATGACCCTTCTACATCTCCACGCAATGATCATGGATAACAGGCTGGAACAGAGCAGACTGGCTAAGGAGAAGGGATCGAAGAGGGAATGCTAATCCGGTACTCAAAAAATGCTTGCTGAAGTCGGATGTGTTGGACGGAAAGGTGCAAATATCGCAGTCAAGCTGTAAACTACGACACAACGCATTCCTTTCTCTGGATTACATTCTGCTGCTTAAGCCCTTTTAGGGTTTAGTAGCGGGAGATTGAGAGCGAACGAAGCCAAGCCAAGCCAAGTTCTCCCTATGGCAGTACACTTCTAAATGCCTATCCTTGTAGCATCACTGATTTTTTATTAAGACTAAATAAGCAAAATCCACAGAACAGCATTGAATTTTGGTTAAAAAATAGGTCATCCTTGCTTCGGGCCAAGAACATGGCTTAAACACTTTTAGAGCGGCTCACCAGTCCTTCAATTTAAGTTAACAATTTTAACTAGGCATTATTTCACCGTTATTTCTACAGAACAATGTGTACCAAACCAAAATATATTGTAAAACTTAAATAGTATTAGCATTTTTCATATTAAGAAAAAATGTATTGCTATTAGAGGCATGGCGTTTGTGTCCTTGCACATGCTTGGTAGTTTTAGCACTGAAGTACCATTTATCAATGGCTTTAGTAGGTTTAACTTGTGGCAGTAGAGGTCCATTTAGATTCACCATCATAAACTCCACATGACCTAGATAGAATTTCACTATCCACATGACCTAGATAGTATTTCACTATCCACATGACCTAGATAGTATTTCACTATCTACATGTCCTAAGATGTAGACCAAAACTGAACTTTACTTTCCTACCTATTCTCTTATTATCCACATGTTAACAGACGGAACCTGAGCATTAATATACTGTGTAGGCCCTTTTGAAGACCTCTTGGCAATTGTCAAAAGAAGGAAACTCGTTTGGGTACAGTCACATATCGAGATCAAATAGTCTTGCAAATACGATCCTGCACGGAAAGGTGCAAGGCAGACGACGAAGAAGTCGTCCCAAAAAGAGGTGGGAGGACAACATTAAAAAAATGGACCAATCTCCGACCAGAAGAGGCACAGGCAGCGGCCGCTGACAGAGAAGCATGGCGTGAAGTTGTGAGGGAGTCTTCATGTGTGCCCCATTGACCTCACCGGTTACGGTATGACCTGACCTAATAGTACTTTATTATCCACATGTTAGTAGACCTACCATGAGAAACATTGACCAACATTTTCAATATTCCGATTTATATTTTAACAGATCAACATCAATCTTTACTGTCCTACATAGTGTCTCCGTTCAGTTCAGTTCATCCTGTGATCTCTTGAGATTGTTGGGGCACTCCTGCTGACACCTCCACAATCCTGCGCCATCCCTCTCTGTCTGCAGTTGCTTTTTGTGCCTCCTTGAGTCGTAGGTTAGTCTTTTCATAGATTTTATCTTCCATTAATTTTCTCAGAGATCCTCATCTTTGCTTGCCCTATACTGTACCCTGTAATATGGTATCTGCAAGTCCCTTTGACCTTCAGACATGGCCATAATATCTTACTATCTAAATTTCTAACAGACCAATGTTGAATTTTAATGTCCTACATAATAAAACACAATGACAGGTAAATTTACAGTGGGTGGCGAGGAAATAGATCAGGTCACACATTTTGAATATCTGGGCTCCAGAATTGACAAAAATGGTGACTGCTCGAAAGAAATCAGATGAAGACTAGCTATGGCAATGCAGAGACTGAACACCCTGAAGAAATTATGGCAGGGCACCAACAAAACGATAAAAGTAAAAGTCTTGAGAGCCTGTGTTTTTCTTGTGGCAGCTTATGGTTGTGAAGCATGGACGATTACCAAAACTTCTAGACAAAGAATCGAATCCTTCGAGTCAAAATGTTACAGAAAGATCATCAGAATACCCTGGACAGAGAAAAGAACAAATGCAGACATTCGGCAAGAGTTGAGCATAGAGGAGAACTGGTTTATAAATTCCATTTTGGCTAGATAATGCAAATACTTTGGTCACATCAAGAGACACAATGGTCTTGAGAGAACGGTGATGGAAGGTATGGTGCCAGGCAAAAGAGGAAGGGGTAGACCAAGAAGACAATGGCACCAAGATATCCAGGAATGCCTGAGTATGACAGTGGCGGAAGCTGGTGTCTTGGCAAGGGAACGAGTTTCTTTCAGATAGACTGTGATGGGAGCGACTTTATACAAAGGACATGCTACATGATGATGATGACATAATATCTTAATTTCTAAATTTCTAACAGACTAATATTGAATTTTAATGTCCTACATAATATCTTACCACCCAAATTTCTAACAGACCAATGTTGAATTTGTATGTCCTACATATTCCACTGATGGCTTACAATGCTGGTAGATAGATCTGGTTACAGGGCAAGGGGGCGGCCTGCGAGATAGGTGAATAGATGACAGAGTGATTGGGCAACGACAAGGGCTCACATTGACCGACACAACGCACTTGGTGCAGGATAGACGACTCAAGCTCCCCACGATGCTAAACGGCACAAGTGGAAAGAAAACTAAGTAACTAACATAATATCTTACTATCCAAATTCCTAACAGACCAATGGTGAATTTAAATGTCCTATATAATATCTTACTATCCACATTTGTAACAAACTAACACCGTTTGTTAGTGAACTTATGTTATCTTGATGCCTACATGTTAACAGACTGACAGCAATCTTTAATATCCTAAATAATATCATACTATCCACATGTTTTTAAGACCTACACAGAGCCTTACTGTTAAAAATAGAATCTTACATTTTGCATGTAAAAAGACTGACAAGAACCTTTAACATCCTACAAATTATCTTACTTTCCACATGGCAACAAATTAACATCATATTAACAGACCTAACCAAGCTTTTATGTCTTACATAGCATTTTACTGTATCCATGTTAACATACTGACACCAATATTTATTGTCCTGCATAGCATTTTACTGTATCCATGTTAGCAGACTGACATCTATCTTTATTGTTCTACATAACATCATCATAGTATATGTATGGCAACAGATTTGATCCAACTGAGATTTAGTATCCATCATAGTATTTACAATCCCCATGTTTACATACTAATTCTGAGATTTAATATCCAACATAGTATTTACTATCCCCATGTTAACAGACTAACTCTAAGATTTAATATCCAACAAAGTATTTACTATCCCCATGTTAACAGACTAACTCTGAGATTTAATATCCAAAATAGTATTTACTATCCCCATGTTAACAGACTAACTCTGAGATTTAATATCCAACAAAGTATTTACTATCCCCATGTTAACAGACTAACTCTGAGATTTAATATCCAAAATAGTATTTACTATCCCCATGTTAACAGACTAACTCTGAGATTTCATAGCCAACAAAGTATTTACTATTTCGATGTGAACAGACTTACTCTGAGATTTTATATCCAACATAGGACTGACTGACCACCCAATGCACCAGAGACTAAACAATTTGGGAAATGGGAAACTAAAGCGGAGAAACTTTGCAGAAATAGCCAAAGCAAAGATGCACGAAGATCCCATAAACGCACTAACAACACCAAAACCCATCACTACTGTACGAAAACCTACCTGGAGGCAGGATATATTTCCAGAGGTGGTAGAAAATATACCAGGTATTGCAAACAAAAACTGCCAGACTGAAAAAGAAAGAAGAGATACTACCCTCAGCTTTATATCGAAAAGCTACCCAAGCATGGACTGGACCCATGCATACACCGACGGTACAGTAACAAACACTACACAGAATGGAGGGGCAGGAGCATTCCTGAACCTACCAAATGGCAGACAAATAATACTGTCATTCGCTACTGGTAAGTACACAAGCAATTTCAGAGCGGAGGCAGAGGCACTGAGGGCGGCAGTGGAAGAAATGGTGTCACACCAAGAAAATGAAAGCCATATAGTCCTGCTTACAGATGCTCTCGCCGTAGTCACAGCGCTAAAAAGCCAGAAAAACACAGCTTAATGACTTAAGAGCAGCACTCTGTAAACTGTGCCAGCAGTCCGCACCAAAAAGGGTAGTGGTACAGTGGGTCCCATCACACTGCAACATCCAAGGCAACGAGGAGGCAGACAGACTGGCAAAAGAAGGTGCAAGACTGCCACAAACAGATACTAATATGACGTACGAAGAGTCAAAACGGCTTATCAAAGCCAGATACATGACCAAATGGGAAACCGAACATACTGGTTACACCAAAAACGATGCCTATTACCAGTTGAAACGAAGAGAGCAGGTCGTTGTCTTCAGACTTCGCACTGGCCATAATAGACTGAGGTACCACCTATTCAACAAATTGAAGATAGGTGGTACCGACGAATGTCCGTGCGGTACCGGTAAAATGACCGCTGAACATCTGCTGCAGAACTGCCCGACATACGAGGATCAGAGAGAGCAGATGTGGCCATCACCAGTGGAACTGCAAGACAAGCTCTATGGCAGCGGCAACAGCCTCAGGATGACCGCCGCTTTTTTCGAAAATATAATGGTTACTGTCTGACTGCGTACGAAGAAGAAGAAGAAGATATCCAACATAGTATTTACTATCCCCATGTTAACAGACTAACTCTGAGATTTAATATCCAACAAAGTATTTACTATCCCCATGTTAACAGACTAACTCTGAGATTTAATATCCATTATAGTATTTACTATCCCTATGTTAACAGACTAACTCTGAGATTTAATATCCAACATAGTATTTACTATCCCTATGTTAACAGACTAACTCTGATTTAATATCCTGCAAAGTATTTCAATGAGTTCAAGTATGTGGGCAGTATTTGTTTGGCAGACGGCAAGATCAACAAGAAAATTGAGACTAGGTGTCAGAAAGCATCTGCGGTAACTTATCAGCTGTCACCAAGGCTTAGGAACCTGAGCATTAGTTTGACAACAAAGCAACAGCTGACAAACAGTATATTTTTGCAGACTCTGTGCTGCCACTGTCAAACATGGCCTCTGTCTAGGGCATGTACAAACAGTATATTTATGCAGACTCTGTGCTGCCACTGTCAAACATGGCCTCTGTCTAGGGCATGTACAAACAGTATATTTATGCAGACTCTGTGCTGCCACTGTCAAACATGGCCTCTGTCTAGGGCATGTACAAACAGTATATTTATGCAGACTCTGTGCTGCCAGTGTCAAACATGGCCTCTGTCTAGGGCATGTACAAACAGTATATTTATGCAGACTCTGTGCTGCCACTGTCAAACATGGCCTCTGTCTAGGGCATGTACAAACAGTATATTTATGCAGACTCTGTGCTGCCACTGTCAAACATGGCCTCTGTCTAGGGCATGTACAAACAGTATATTTATGCAGACTCTGTGCTGCCACTGTCAAACATGGCCTCTGTCTAGGGCATGTGGGAGCAGAATTTTGACTTGTGAAAGGAAGATCATCAGTGTTACCAAGAAAGACAGAATGTGGATCGACGACATTCATAGTATGGACCGCACTACGTCTTGTGCCGTTTACATTTCCAGGCAGAAAATAAGTTGGTTTGGTCATCTCATGAAAATGTACCCTCATAAGCTTCCACAGATAGCTTAGAGCGCTGGCAGATTTGGCTACAGGACAAGGGGGCGGCTGTGAGGTAGGTGGATCGATGATAGAGTGATTGTGCAGCTACAAGGGCTCACATAGACCGACACAATGCACTTGGCACAGAATAGACGACTTAAGCTTCCCACGACGTTCAACAACACAAGTGAAAAGAAAACTAACTAAACTAACTAACTAGCATAGTATTTTTCTTTCCATATGTAAAGAGACTAACACCGAGCTTTAACATCCTACAAAGTGTCTTACTGTCCCATATTTTTACAGACAAGCACCGAGATATGTCATCTGTCCCCATGTTAACAGACCAGCACCAAAATTTGTCATCAGTCCCCTTGTTAACAGACTAGCACCGAGATATAATGTCATCTGTCCCCATGTTAACAGACCAGCACCAAGATATTTCATCTGTCCCCATGTTAACAGACCAGCACCGAGATATAATGTCATACCTATTAACTTTCTATGCACATGTTCATAGACTGACACCAATCTTTGTTGTTCTGTGGTCTCTTTGTATCCACATGTCAACAGATATAGACCGATAAAGAATTTTACTGTCTTAAGCGAGGATGGAGTGGGCTAGTGGTTAATTGACACGGCTTACAAACCGAAGGTGCTGGGTTCGATGCCCATTACAGCACCAGCCATTACCCTGGAGAAGCAAATCCTTAGAAAATGTAGGTGGAAGCAGACACTAAAATAAAATGCATGCTAAAGTCAGGATGCACTGGGCTAACAGGTGCAAAATAAAAACCGTAGTGCAACGCACACCGTCTTCGGGAATAGTGAAATAAGGCAAATGTCAACAAAAACATTTTTTTTAAATACTGTCCTAAGCAGTATCTTATCGACCACGTGTTAGCAGACCGGCGAATTAATACAAGTGTATAAATTAATTTAGTTGTTTTTTTCTAATCACAAACTGGTCCCTATAGTCGACTCAGCTACTGAAATTGGGTACCAGAAAAATCTGGGAAATAAAGCCGGCCAGCGTGATGTTGACCACATCATCCACTATATGCCGATGGTTACAAAATAAAATGAGCCTAACACCCTATGTTCTATGCGCCACACAACTTGACGAGATCTTTTATAAATTAATTAATGGAAAAGAATAAATGACACTATACCAATTTTTTAAACATGGCCGGCTACAAGAACAAGAGGGCACAGCTACAAATTGTTTAAAGACAAGTCCATATTAGATATTCGTAAAAAATTTTGTAGTAAGAGAGTGGTGAGTTCCTGAAATGCATTGCCGCAGGATGTACTGGAAGCAGAGTCAGTTAATGCATTCACAAATAGCAATCAACTGGTTGTATATAGACTCTGCAGAACCTTCTAAACCAGTATAATGAAGTTAAGGTAAGGCCAATCATAAACATTAGTGTCCCCATAGTATCTTAACAGTCACCATGTTAACAGATTCACAACAAGCATTAAGGTCCTATATAGTATCATCATGACAAAAGAAGTAAGCCAAAATCGAGCTTAAAGGTCCTATATAGTATCAGTATCAGCGTGATACAAGATGTAAGCCGACCCCCAGCTTTAAGGTCCTATATAGTATCTGTTTCAGCGTGACAAATATGGAAGCCGACCCCGAGCGTTAAGGTCCTATATAGTATCAGTATCAGCGTGACACAAGATGTAAGCTGACCCCAAGCTTTAAGGTCCTATATAGTATCAGTATCAGCGTGATAAAAGATGTAAGTCGTCCCCCGCTTTAAGGTCCTCTATAGTATCAGTATCAGTGTGACACAAGATGTAAGCCGACCCCAAGCTTTAAGGTCCTATATAGTATCAGTATCAGCGCGACACAAGATGTAAGCCGACCCCAAGCTTTAAGGTCCTATTTAGTATCAGTATCAGCGTGATAAAAGATGTAAGCCGACCCCTGCTTTAAGGTCCTATATAGTATCAGTATCAGCGTGACACAAGATGTAAGCCGACCCCAAGCTTTAAGGTCTTATATAGTATCAGTATCAGCGTGATAAAATATGTAAGCCGACCCCCGCTTTAAGGTCCTATATAGTATCAGTATCAGTGTGACACAAGATGTAAGCCGACCCCGAGCTTTAAGGTCCTATATAGTATCAGTATCAGCGTGATAAAAGATGTAAGCCGACCCCCGCTTTAAGGTCCTCTATAGTATCAGTATCAGTGTGACACAAGATGTAAGCCGACCCCAAGCTTTAAGGTTCTATATAGTATCAGGATTAGCGTGACACAAGATGTAAGCCAACCCCAAGCTTTAAGGTCCTATATAGTATCAGTATCAGCGTGATAAAAGATGTAAGCCGACCCCTGCTTTAAGGTCCTATATAGTATCAGTATCAGCGTGACACAAGATGTAAGCCGACCCCAAGCTGGTCCTAAATAGTATCAGTATCAGCGTGATAAAAGATGTAAGCCGACCCCAAGCTTTAAGGTCCTATATAGTATCAGTATCAGCGTGATAAAAGATGTAAGCCGACCCCTGCTTTAAGGTCCTATATAGTATCAGTATCAGCGTGACACAAGATGTAAGCCGACCCAAAGTTTTAAGGTCCTATATAGTATCAGTATCAGCGTGATAAAAGATGTAAGCCGACCCCAAGCTTTAAGGTCCTATATAGTAGCAGTATCAGTGTGACACAAGATGTAAGCCGACCCCAAGCTTTAAGGTCTTATATAGTATCAGTATCAGCGTGACACAAGATGTAAGCTGATCCTAAGCTTTAAGGTCCTATATAGTAGCAGCGTGATACAAGATGTAGGCCGACCCCGAGCTTTAAGGTCCTATATAGTATCTTCCTACTCACATGCTAACAGACCAAAGGTGAGCTCTACTGTCCTGCATATCATGTTACTACCCACAAATTAACAAACAAATACTAGCATTATCTTACTTCTGACATAGAGACATCTAAACATCAGCAGTAATCATTAAATACACCAAAGGAAAGAATTCACTAACTCAAAAGAAACCAACAAATTACCTTATTTCACTTGAAAACTGGACACTGAAGAATACTAGAAAATCTATACTGACTAAAGATCTCATACACTGATGAGTGCCCATGTGGAACAGAATTCTGAAAATATTCTACAGGAATACTTCTTTTGAAGCGAAGTGGGATGTCAGATGTAGTCAGAGAGTGCGGAGCTGAGGCAATAGTTCTGATCTGGTGAAGACTACACACATCATATTGACAACTGGTCTGTAGTTATAACATGACCAAAGGATCCTGAAAGCAAAGAAGAAAGAATACTTTTAACATGTTAGTGGACCGAAATTGAGAGCGTTAATGTTCTACATATGATCACTTTAACCACACATCAACAGCCCAGTACTAAGTTTTAAGAGTCTACATAGTATCTTACTATCCAAATGTTAGCAGACTGACACCAAATTTTAATCTACTACATAGTATCTTACTATCCAAATGTTAGCAGACTGCCACCAAGTTTTAATCTACTACATATTATCTTACTATCCACATGTTAGCAGACTGACACCAAGTTTTAATCCACTACATAGTATCTTACTATCCCCAAGTTAACACATCAACACCAGTCTTTAAGTTCCTACATACTATCTTGATGTGAACATGTAAACCTCAATAGCATTGAAGACTCTCAAAGCCTTAGGTTGCAACATTCCAACATTTAAAAATAAACCAACCTCCTACTGAGTTGGAAGTAGCTAAATTGTTGCATCAACAACAAAACCAAACAAAGTGGTTCTGCAAGCAATTCTAAAACTGCATTTTGTTAAAAACCATCAGGAACAATATGTAAAATGTATTATAACGTTTATTAAAATTTGTCTATAATGTAGAGCTTACACACGAACACACAAAGAAATATGTGTATGTGCAAATTAGTTAGTTAGTTTTCTTTCCACTTGTGCCATTTAGCGTTGTGGGGCGCTTAAGTCATCTATCCTGCGCCAAGTGCGTTGCGTCGGTCAATGTGAGCCCATGTCATTGCACAATCACTGTAATGTTTTCTATCCACCTACCTCGCAGCCATCTCCTTACCCTGTAGCCAGATCTACCAGCACTGTAAGCCACCAGTAGAAGATGATGAGGGTGCATTCTCATGAGATGACAAAACCAATATATTTTCTGCCTGGAAATGTATTCGGCACAAGACGTAGTGCCGACATATGTGCAAATATATGTTTGATATAATAAGACATGTAGTACTACCAGGCCTTTGCCTTTTTGTGTCTGTTAATAGTGCCATTATTCGAATATATCAAATGTGTGCAACATGCAATTTCATCAATACACAGGACAGCATGAATGTGTACTTTAGCAGCTGTTTGTTTACATTCTTGAACATGCCAACTTATGCATGTTGTGAACTAAATAATTAACAATGAAAATTCACACACTGGAATAAGATTCAGTTTGATTTTTACGTATTTCAAATAACATATTATGACTATTACATTTATTCAGCCAGCAGTGAACATGCACGATTCCATATCACTGGTGTTATTATAATGATGGTAAGGGGTATGCTGTTCTAGAAAAAGTACAGTTTAAAGTTTGGATATCCACAGTGAGATTAACAATCTTCGACAAATGTATAAAAAGAAAGTTTACATACCTTTTCTTTCATATATTCATTATATCCAAAGCTGAACAATTTATGAAGTAGCACACACGCAATATAAGCACGCTTATTCATAAACAACTGTCAGCACAGAATCTTCGGTTAACTAGATAATAGTTTCACGGCCTAGTAGTGAACTGTATTTACATGCACAATGTTTACTTCCTCTCAATGGTTATGTATTCAAAAGAAAGGGAAGTAATAAATGCATCACAATAATATACATAATTTAATAATTACACGCAAATAAGCAAACCATTCTAATAGTTTGTGTTTGTTTAATGCAGCATTCTAGACAAACTCTACTCTTGTATAATTTATAACTTTTAGTTGCATTTTATGGATATTATTAGATTCATTTTAAAAACAATATGCAAGACGTTGTTACCACAACAGAGCTAGTTTAAACAGGCATCAGCATATATGTTAACTGTAACATTACTATTAACAGCTACAGGAGCAGCCAGTGTTGTCTTCTGCCAGTTACTTGTCTAGTTCGCTCCATGACTTCGACGCCGGTCAAGGTCAAGGTTCAGCTCTTGTGATAAGCACGGCTTTGCTGTCACAATCGCCGCGAGGCGAGCGCCTGGGGTCGCGAGCTGTTCCTCCCCATATGTCGTGCACGAGGACGACAACAAGCGTGAGAAATTTGGTCGGGTGGATAATTAACACCTATCGCCTTCAGTGTATAGATGCCAATATACACGTCCATGTGGTTCTGGTGTAGGGCCATAGCTCACTCGTTCTAGGTTGTACCTGGATAAAGAGGGGAGATGCCCAAGCCAGAACCTCTCACGCGAATTTTTTATGATGGGATAACTCTAAATATGACTTATTTTTACATTTTATGGGTTATATCCCTTGCACTGGTTTTTGTCGGTATTCTACTACAGTAGCTGATGCCCCGTACTAATCCTAGCTCCGGTATGAGCTGGATGTAGTCGGCAGAAGGGCGTCCTTCTTAGCGGGCTAGACGCAAACAGCATTGCTGCGTTGGGACAAGCGCTTTCGGATGGTGGTTCCAACTAACCCAACTGTAACTGAGAACCTGATTTACTGTTAGAAAAAATATAACATAGGGACAAGAAGTGGTTTTAACAAAAGCTGAAGTTTTTGGTTCCAATTAAAGATAGGTAAATTTAGTTCCATATCAGTAATTACTGGCACATGTGAGGTACTAGAAACTTCATTGTTCGGATGCACACACGAATCCATACACTGACCAATACGCCCTGATACCGCCTTAAAGACTACGGTCTGGGGTGGGAAAGGGCGAGCCTTTGTCAATAGAATCCAGAAAGGCAATCCTTAATATGTAATTAAGTCAAGACAGCGAGCAAGGGAACTGGCTACCCTCATTTCACAAAAGCTGAGATCTCTCTCTCTCTTATAGTAAAGATTCTACCACTTCATCCCCGACTGTAGTTTTTGTATTATTTGATACATCCATTAGTATGAACAGCGAGTTGGCAATGTATTTTTACATTCTTACCTTAACATAACCAATAGTTTGTTGTTGGAATTGCCGTTACGGTTGGCAGATTTTCAAGGCTAGTTTTTGTTCGTGAGCTTTACTTCCTTGTGTATTTTGTGTTGCGCCTAGCAGTGGGCAGTGAACACTGGAATTTCTTATATGATCACAACAGTTCATTTTTGTCACACATTAGTTGGTCAAAATTGTTTATTGATAGTACAGAGAAACAAGAAACCAAAGTAGGGAGAGAGAGAGAGAAGAACATAAAGAGAGACGTATATTGTTTTATGACTGCTAATGGATGCAGGTCTTAAAAAAGATGCAAGGTAAATGATTGTCGAGAGATGAGGCAAAGGTAATCCAATAGCACTCACTGCTGTCAAGGATGCAGTGTCAGAGACTTGTACTAGCTCTGCACAAATACTCAGCTTTTTATCAGGTGTGGTGGCCAACTCCTGTACTCCCTACATTTCCATCAAAGACACTAAGCGAGGTTTCGGTGCAGTCATTATTTGATAGAGTTGAGAGTGTGATCACACAATCAGACAGGTGAATAAGTCTATACGCTTAACATTGGAGACATAACATGATAAGGGTTAGAATCAGTGTGTGACTTGATCCATGCCGTGATAGCATTGCTTGTAATCATTGCTGCTGTATCAGTTCAGTTCATCCTGTAACCCATCAGGTCGTTGGAGCACACTTGAAGACACTCCAAAAATCCCACGCCATCTTTCTCTGTCAGCCGCTGCCTGTCGTATCTCACCGGGACGAAGGCTTGACCACTCAGTGATGTTGTCCACCCACCTCTTCCTTGGACGTTCTCGCCCTCTCATTCCCGGCACGGAACCAAAGAGTATCGAGTTGGTAATTCCGTTGGACCTCGCGACATGCCCGCACCAGGCCATCTTTCGTCTTTTGATTGTTGTGAACAGATCTTCAAAAGGACCAATAGCGTTTCCAACTCTCTGTCGTATTTCTACGTTCGTGACACGATCTTTATATGTAACATTTAGGAGTTTTCTATAGCACCTCATTGCCATCGCATGTATTATGCCCTATGCCCTGGATATCTGCTGTAATGTTCGACGTCTCGCAGGCATACATAAATATTGAGATCACCAGAGAGCGCTTTAGTCTAACTTTTATGCCGAGGGCAAGCCGCTTGTCTTGCCATATAGGTTTCAGCCGAGTAAGCGTCGCTGTTGTTTGTGCTATTCTTGCAGTTACCTCTGGATGCGATCCCTCTTCACTGTGTAGTTTATAGCAATGAATGAATAGACAACCTAGCTTCACAAGCCACAGTAGCATGTTAAAATAACCCTCTGAGTTTGAAAGATTAGTTGGCAGAGGCAAGAACCTGAACATAACGATACACATACGAACATGGGAAATACAATGGATCACACATTGTCATACGAACGACACTGTAAGCCGGTGAAACGAAACTTAACCTAACGTCTTTATACTGGTTTATAACACCCTTCTACTATTAGAGACATTCCCAAAAACAAACAACGAACCACTGTTATCAGAGATCAGATCAGAACCGGGAAAACTCCAGGGATACTCCACAATAGCCCTCCGGTGGCTACCCTCCAAATGCGAAATCACGGGAAACGAGAGAGCTGACACTCTGGCAAAAGATGGCAGCAAAATGGCACAATTTAGTCATCGAGTACAATACAGAGAAATCAAGAACATCATCAGAAATCAGTATAAACACCAATGGAGAGAAGACAGGAACATAAACAATACACCAGACCCAATTCACCAACTCAAATAAAATCAACAAACTACCTTATTTCGCCTGAGATATGGACACTGCAGACTACTAGAACAGCTTTACCGATGAGTGCCCACGTGAAACAGGATGCCAGAACCCTGGGCATATTCTACAGGAATGCCCACTCTATAGGGAAATGAGATGCCAGACCTGGCCAGAGGATGCAGAGCTGTGACAAAATCTGTGGGGCAGCCGCTCCGACCTGGTGAAGACTACAGACTTCATCATGGCGACTGGCCTGCAGATTAAGCATGACCAAAAGATCCTGAACGCTAAGAAGAAGAAGACTCTGCAGAGTTTGTATATAACCAGTTTAATTTAAATTACTTTGCTCTAAAATCTATGCGCATCCAATTTATTCTTAAATCCATTAATTGTCTCTGCCTTCACTATCTCCTCCCGTGGCAATGTCATACGAGCATTCACCCCTCTCTGACTAAAACAATATTTCCTAATATCTAGTCTGTACCTCACTTTAGTTAATTTGTAGCTACGCCCTCTTGCTCTTGTGGGTGGCTGTATTTTGAAAAAAAACTTGTTATAGTCTAATTTATCCATTACTCTGAACTTCTTATAAACCTGAGTTGTCACATCAAATTCTTCTCTCTTCTAGACACTGATGGTCGGTTTTTCTTAGTCTTTCCTCATAACTGTAATTTTGAAATCTCACTTTCAGCTTTGTCGCTTTTTTTTGTATCCTTTCCAGCATGTTTATATCCCCTCTATGATAAGGACTCCCCACCTGTACACAGTACTCCAATCTAGGTCTAACTAATGCTTTATACAGTTTGACTGTCACATCTTTGTTTCTATGTTTAATATTTCTTTTTATCATACCTATCGTTGCATTTGCCTTTTTTACTGCTACCTGAACTTGCTCCTTCACGTTACCTGTATGATCTATTATAACCCCTAAGTTTCTTTCTTTATCTATCTTTCTAATATTGTTTTCTCTCAATAAACGTTTGCGCGAAATAATATACTGCGTTTTTGTTTGTCCATCGTTTCAGAAATGGACCAAATTGTCATCTGTCAATCCAGGAGTGGGTTTGTAGATAGCTGACCGAACCCGAAAGCGTATGTGGCTCCGAGAGCAGAGAAACACCGTCAGACCGTCAGGTGGAGGCGACTTTTGTCTTGCGTTTCGTGTCGCTTGTTTCCGTACAGCTTCCCTGATTCTTGTCTACTCCATATAAATCGCGACAGAAGAGATTTTCCTACGCCAGGCAGAGCGATCAGCAGCAATGTTCCCTCAACCATCAGGGTCAAGGCCGCAGTTCTTCAGGGAAGCTTCCAGAGTATCTTTGTAACGTATTATTTTGCCACCGCGAGCTCGCTTGCCTGACTCAAGCTTACCATAACATATTTTCTTTGGGAACTGCTCATCTGACATGCGAACAACATGGCGAGTCCATCTAAGCTGCGATTTCCACAAAGTTGTGTTGATGCTTGTTATGCCAGCCCGCAAAAATACTTCTGCATATGTAATCCTATCTTTCCATTTTGTTTTCAGTAGTTTCCTTAGTTGCTAGGTGGAGTGTCTAAAAAGTTTCCAAGGAAGCGAGGTCGCGGTGGATCAGGGTGTCTTATGATCTCTGATCACTGTTATCAAGACATTGATCTTACAACGAAAGCAGTGGACTGCAACCCTGGTGTCTGGTATTGTAGATACGAGCAGCTGGTAACTTTGGTTTCACTCTTGTCCTGTGTTCGAACTATTTTATTTCTCTGATTTTCTATGTAATCCATGCACCGTGTTGTACACACTCTCTGTCTGATTTTTTGGGGATTTTTTTTGCGCTCGCCTTATTTTTCTATTCCCCAAGGCGTTGTGCATTGCACTGTGGTTTTTATGTTGCGCCTGTCGACCCAGTGCATCCGACTTCCGCAATCCTTTTATGTAAGGGTCGTCTTCCTCCTGCATTGTCTAAGGGTTTGCTTCCCCAGGGTAACGGCCGGTGCTGTGGTAAGGATCGAGCCCAGCACCTTCAGCTTATGAGCCGTATCATTTAACCACCAGCCCACGCCGTCGCCTGTGTGTATATCTGATTACTTAGTTTCGTACTCTGCCCAGCCTTTTGACCTCGAGAGCATTTCTCAAACACCTTATACCGCATATCATGGTTTGTCTTTGTTGTGGTTTACTGAGAGTCCGTTCCTGATATCATTTACACATGTTTGTTTTTTAACAACCACAGATATACTATCTTGCGATTGCATATTTATTTATAAACAAGCATATATAGTAGCGATGTATCTGTTTTGATATACAGAAGTAGATTATTTGGAATGAAATAAAACAACTGAAGATTATCATTTACAAATAGCAGATAACATTGAGTGACCCAGATTCAGCGAAATTTCCCTGAAAATGGGATAATATCTCCTTTTTAATTTCATTATTATATTCAAGCTTTAAATATACACTGATATCTTATTTTTATTATCTAAGGTTTCATATCTAAGGGCAGGCGTGGCCTAGTGGTTGAGTGACACGACTCACAACATGAAGGTGCTGCGTTCGATCACAGCACCAGCCGTTACCCCAGGGAAGCAAACCATGAGAACATGCAGAAGGAAGCAGACCCTTACATAAAATACATGCTAAAATCGAATGCACTGGGCCGACAGGCGCAAAATAAAAACCCACAGTGCAACGCACACCGCCTTGGGTTCAGAGAAATAAAGCGAACGCAAAAAAAAAAAAACAACAACAAAAAAACATGCTTCCAAACTGTTTTCATCCTTATTTGCAAGAGTCCATGTTTCAGTCCCAAACTGTTCAACTGGCTATACATTTTGTATACATTTTCTTGTCCTCAGTTTTTATACGTGATCCTGACGCGCTCGTGCCATAGTGCAGACGGCGACACCGATCATTAACTCCTTCGATGTGAAATGAAATTGTAGCTGAGGATGTTCCACCGCACCAGAAACAAAGGCAACCCACTCATCGACGCAAGTAAAGTTTCGCACTCTGAGGTGATCAAGAGATTTAACAATGCTTTTGAGGAAACTCGCAATTTCCCGCATTTTTTTAACACTGTTTCAGAGACCAGGCAACATCTCCGAAATGTCATCCAAAGCACAGCATTTGCTACCTTTGGAAGAAGAACTGTTAAATCAGGTGGCTGGTTTGAAGCGAATGTGAAGGATATGACACCCGTCATTGGGTGCGCTGTTCTGATGAAATACAAGCAGCTTCCAAGAAATGCAGGTAATCTGCGCTACTTCAAGTCCGCCAGAAACCAGGAGCAACAAATAGCTCGTCATTGTGCAAATGAGTATTGGCTACAGCTTAGTGAAAACATCCAGACTGCAGCACAAACAAAGAACATCAAACAATGCACGACGGTATAAAGAAAGCTATTTGTCCCGCGAGTAGGAACACTGCACCGCTCCTTAGCCTCAGACAAATCATCAGGTAGAGACGGGATCCCACCTGATTTAACTTGAACTTTTTTATACTGGCTTAGAAGTCTCTGCAGAGTCTGTATACAACCTGTTTCTTTGAGTGTGGTTTAACCGATGTGCGGGTCCATTTTAATAGACTCAAACACAAGAGCTAAGAAGAGCCGCAGGTAGTATGCTGTCTTTCCCACCTGAGGAAAGGTACACATAATTTGATCAAGCGTTGTAACGATACACTCTTGCAACCGCTGTAAATGATGGCATGCCAGTGCTGGAAGAAGGCCATCATACGTCTAGATATAAAAGATGCTCAGGTCGTAACATCTAAAAACAAAGTTGATAGTATTGACTGTAATAACTAGATATAAAAGATGCTCAGGTCGTAACATCCAAAAACAAAGTTGATAGTATTGTCTGTAATAACTAGATATAAAAGATGCTCAGGTCGTAACATCCAAAAACAAAGTTGATAGTATTGACTGTAAAAACTAGATATAAAAGATGCACAGGTCGTAACATCTAAAAACAAAGGTGATAGTATTGACTGTAATAACTAGATATAAAAGATGCACAGGTCGTAACATCCAAAAACAAAGTTAATAGTATTGACTGTAATAACTAGATATAAAAGATGCACAGGTCGTAACATCCAAAAACAAAGTTGATAGTATTGACTGTAATAACTAGATATAAAAGATGCACAGGTTGTAACATCCAAAAACAAAGTTGATAGTATTGACTGTAATAACTAGATATAAAAGATGCACAGGTTGTAACATCCAAAAACAAAGTTGATAGTATTGACTGTAATAACTAGATATAAAAGATGCACAGGTTGTAACATCCAAAAACAAAGTTGATAGTATTGACTGTAATAACTAGATATAAAAGATGCACAGGTTGTAACATCCAAAAACAAAGTTGATGGTATTGCCTGTAATAACTATTGAGATACCCCTCTGCTGAGTGTTGTAGGCAAAGTCTTTGCCAGAGTAATCTTATTAAGGATACATAAATTTGCTCAGCGTGTTTATCACAGTGCGGATTCAAGTCTGGAAGATCAACCATTGACAAGATTTTTTTTCTTCCACCACTTTAGGAAAAGTTCCGTGAACAGAATCAGCCTTTTTATATTGCCTACATTGACTTGACAAAGGCATTTGATTTGGTTTGTTGGAATGGACTCTCTAATCCTCTCTAAAATAGGCTTCCAAAGCAAACTGCTACAGCTAATGTTATCGTTCCACGAGGGCATGACAGGAACAGACCAATTTGATTGTAGCATACCACAACCATTTTGTATTTGGTGTTTGGCAGGGCTACTTTCTGTTTGGAATCTTTTATCATCTGTTACTGAAACATGCATTTAGTAACGGAAATGAAGGAATCTGCCTTTACACTAGGTCGGTTTGTCGGCTATTTAACCTTGCAAGGTTCAAGGCCAAAACGAATATCAGGCAGATCACACCAGGGACTTGCTTTTCGATGATGATGCTGCAATTGTCTCCCACAGTCAGCAGGAACTTCAGAGATTGATGGATCGCTTCTCCCAGGCTTGCAAAGATTTGGATCTTTCAATAAGTCTCAAGAAAAGAAATGTTCTGAGACTGGAAGTAGATGCCACGCCAAGTCTTATCTGTTCTGTTCTGTTCTACGAGTCGACTTCACTGCACTCCGTGCATACCCATAGGTGCTCAGTCTCTCTCAGCAGATGGCACAAAGTGTGGATGATGATGGTGCCTATAGCCTGTTGGTTGTACACCTTCCTGTTTCGCCCTCTCAGATTAGCTGATCCACTGAATCCTAATTTGATTCCAAAGTGCCGCAGATTGTGCCTTGCAGACTCATCCAAAGCAGTGTCGTTTTCCAGCACATGGTCCTTGATAACCTTCACTATGTCACCTTTATCCATGTCCGCTGTGCCTGTTATGAGTGTGTGTGACGCCAAAATATCAGCTCGCTCGTTACCCGGTGGTCAGCAGTGGCCAGCGAACCATAGCTTCCAAAACCCGTCTACACGTGGAGACGCGATAATCCTGGATAACAGGCTGCAGCAGGGCAGACTGGCTAAGGAGAAGGCATCGAAGAGGGAATGCTAACCCGGTACTCACAAAATGCTTTCTGAAGTCGGATGTGTTGGACCGAAAGGTGCAAATATCGCAGCCACGCTGTAAACTACGACACAACGCATTCCGTTCTCTGGACTACATTCCGCTACTTAAGCATTTTCAGGGTTTGGTAGTGGGAGATTGAGAACGAACGAAGAAGAAGAAGAAGAAGAAGACATATATTTGCCCATATGTCGGCACTACGTCTTGTGCCGAATACATTTCCAGCCAGAAAAGTAAATTGGTTTGGTCATCTCACGAGAATGCACCCTCATCATCTTCCACTGGTGGCTTACAATGCTGGTAGATCTGGCTACAGGGTAATGGGGTGGCCGCGAGGTAGGTGGATAGATGACATTAGAGTGATTGTGCAACAACAAGGGCTCACATTGACCGACACAACGCACTTGGCGCAGGATAGACGACTTAAGCTCCACACGACGCTAAACGGCACAAGAGGAAAGAAAACTAACTAACTAGTTTGCACATACACATATTTCTTTGTGTATTTGTGTGTAAGCTCTACATTATAGACGAATTTTAATAAACGTTATAATACATTTTACATATTGTTCCTGATGGTTTTTAACAAAATGCAGTTTTAGAATTGCTTGCAGAACCACTTTGTTTGGTTTTGTTGTTGGTGCAACAATTTAGCTACTTCCAACTCAGTAGGAGATTGGTTTATTTTTAAATGTTGGAATGTCCAAACCTAAGGATTTGAGAGTCTTCAATGCTATTGAGGTTTACATGTTCACAGCAAGATAATATGTAGGAACTTAAAGACTGGTGTTGATGTGTTAACTTGGAGATAGTAAGATAATATGTAGTAGATTAAAACTTGGTGTCAGTTTGCTAACATGTGGATTGTAAGATACTATGTAGTAGATTAAAACTTGGTATCAGTCTGCTAACATGTGGATAGTAAGATACTATGTAGTACATTAAAACGTGGTATCAGTCTGCTAACATGTGGATATAAAGATAATATGTAGACTCTTAAAACTTAGTACTGGGCTGTTGAAATGTGGTAAAAGTGATCATATGTAGGACATTAACGCTCAATTTCCCTGCTAACATGTTAAAAGTCTTCTTTCTTCTTTGTTTTCAGGATCCTTTGGTCATGTTATATCTACAGACCAGTTGTCAATATGATGTGTGCAGTCTTCACCAGATCAGAGTTGCTGCACAGCAACTTTTGCCTCAGCTCCGCACTCTCTGACTACATCTGACATCTCACTTCGCTACAAAATAAGTATTCCTGTAGAATTAGGTCTTCTCTCCGTTGGTGTATTTAATGATTTTTTTTGATGTTTTGATGTCTTTATGTCAGTAGTAAGATAATACTCGTATTTGTTTGTTAAATGTGTGGGTAGTAACATGATATGCAGGACAGTAGACCTCACCTTTGGTCTGTTAGCATGTGAGTAGGAAGATACTATATATGACCTTAAAGATCAGGGTCGGTTCATATCTTTTGTCATGCTGATACTGATACTATATAGGACCTTAAAGCTTGAGGATGGCTTACATCTTTTGTCATGCTGATATTGATACTATATAGGACCTTAACGCTGGGGGTTGGCTTACATCTTTTGTCACGCTGATACTGATACTATATAGGACCTTAACGCTGGAGGTTGGCTTACATCTTTTGACATGCTGATACTGATACTATATAAGACCTTAAAGCTGGGGGTTGGCTTACATCTTTTGTCAAGCTGATAGTAAGGTACTATGTAGGACCTTAAAGTTCCGTGTGCATCTGTTAACATGGTGACTGTTAAGATACTATGGGGACACTAATGTTCATGATTGTCCTTAACTTAACTTCATTGTACTGGTTTAGAAGGTTCTGCAGTGTCTGTATACAACCAGTTTATTGCTATTTGTGAATGCATTAACTGACTACTTCTACATCCTGCGGCAATGCATTCCAAGAACTCACCACTCTCTCACTACAACAATTTTTCCTAATATCTAATATGGACCTATCTTTAAACAATTTGTAGCTTTGCTCTCTTGTTCTTGTAGCCGGCCATGTTTTAAAAACTTGGTATAGTCTAATATATCCTTTTCATCAATTAATTTATAAAAGATCCCGTCACGCTATGCGGCGTATGGGAAATATGGTGTTAGGCCCATATTATTTTGTAACCAACGGCATATAGTGGATGATGTGGTCAGCATCACGCCAGCCGCCTTTACTTCCCAGATTTTTCTGGTACCCAATTTCTGTAGCTGAGTTGACAATAGCGGCGAGTTTGTAGTTAAAAAAAAAAAAAAAAAAATTAATTTATACACTTGTATTAAGTCATTGGTCTGTTAACAGGTCGTTGATAAGATATTGCTTAGGACAGTATTTAAAGAAATTTTTGTTGTTGTTGTTGACATTCGTCTTATTTCTCTCTTCCCCAAGGCGGTGTGCGTTGCTCTATGGTTTTTATGTTCCACCTGTTAGACCATTGCATCCGACTTTGGCATGCATTTTATTTTAGTGTCTGCTTTCACCTGCATTTTCTAAGGGTTTGTTTCCCCAGGGTAACGGCCGGTGCTGTGATGGGTATCGAACCCATCACCTTCAGGTTGTAAGCCGTGTCAGTTAACCACTAGCCCATGCCATCCTCGCTTAGGACAGTAACATTCTTTATCAATCTATATATGTTAAAATGTGGATACAAAGAAACTTCAGAACAAAGTTTGGTGTCAGCCTTTGAACATATCCAAAGAAATGTTATAGGTATGACAGTATATCTTGGTGCTGGTCTGTTAACATGGAGACAGATGACAGTATATCTTGGTGCTGGTCTGTTAACATGGAGACAGATGACAGTATATCTTGGTGCTGGTCTGTTAACATGGAGACAGATGACAGTATACTTATATACTTATGTAGGATTAAGATGGAAACAATTAAAACAGACGTGGACCACTTATGTAGGATTAAGATGGAAACAGGCGTATACCACTTATGTAGGATTAAGATGAAAACAGGCATGGACCAGTTATGTAGCATTTAGATGGAAACAGGCGTGGATCACTTATGTAGTATTAAGATGGAAACAGGCGTGGACCACGTATGTCGGATTAAGATGGAAACAATTAAAACAGGCGTGGACCACTTTTGTAGCATTACGATGGAAACAGGCGTGGTCTACTTATGTAGGATTAGGATGGAAACAGGCGTGGACCACTTATAAAGCATTAACATGTAAACAGGCGTGGGCCACTTATGTAGGATTAAGATTGAAACAACTAAAACAGGCGTGGACCACTTTTGAAGGATTAAGATAGAAATAGGCGTGAACCACTTATGAAATAGTCAGGTGAAAACAGGCATGGACCACTTATGTAGGATTAAGTTGAAAACAATTAAAACATGCGTGGACCACTTATGTAGGAGTAAGAAGGAAACAATTAAAACAGACGTGGACTATTATGTAGGATTAAGTTGGAAAAAATTAAAACAGGCGTGGACCACTTATGTAGGATTAAGATGGAAACGTGCGTGGATCACTTATGAAGTATTAAGATGGCAATAGACGTGAACCACTTATGTAGTATTAAGATGGAAAAGGGCGTGGACCACTTATGTAGGATTAAGATGGAAACAATTAAAACAGGCTTGGACAACTTATGTAGTATTAAAGTAGAAACAGGCGTGGACCACTTATGTAGGATTAAGATGGAAACAGGCGTAAACCACTTATGTAGGATTAAGATGGAAACAGGCGTGGACCACTTATGTAGGATTAAGATGGAAACAGGCGTGGACCACTTATGTAAGATTATGATGAATACAGGCGTGGACCAGTTATGTAGGCTTAAGATGGAAACAATTGAAACAGGCGTGGACCACTTATGTAGGATTAAGATGGAAACAGGCGTGGACCACTTATGTAGGCTAACGATGGAAACAGGCGTGGACCACTTATGTACGCTTAAGATGAAACAATTAAAACAGGCGTTGACCACTTATGTAGGATTAAGTTGGAAACAATTTAAACAGGTGTGGACCACTTATATAGAATTAAGACAGAAACAGAGGTGGACCACTTTTGTAAGATTAATATGGAAACATGCGTGGACCACTTATGTAGGATTAAGATGGAACAGGCGTGGACCACTAATATAGGATTAAGATGGAAACAGGCGTAGACCACTCATGTAGGAGCAAGATGAAAACAATTTAAACAGGTATGGACCACTTATGTAGTATTAAGATGGGAAAAGGCGTGGACCACTTATGTAGGATTAAGAGTGAAATAATTAAAACAGGTAGGGACCACTTATGTAGGATTAAAATGGGAACAGGAGGCGACCACTTATGTAGAATTAAGAAGAAAACAGGTGTGGACCACTTATGTAAGATTAAGATGGAAACTGGTGTGGACCACTTATGTAAGATTAAAATGGAAACAGGTGTGGACCACTTTTGTACGCTTAAGATGAAACAATTAAAACAGGCGTTGACCACTTATGTAGGATTAAGTTGGAAACAATTTAAACAGGTGTGGACCACTTATATAGAATTAAGACAGAAACAGAGGTGGACCACTTTTGTAAGATTAATATGGAAACATGCGTGGACTACTTATGTAGGATTAAGATGTAAACAGGCGTGGACCAATTATGTAGGATTAAGATGAAAACAATTTAAACAGGTATGGACCACTTATGTAATATTAAGATGGGAAAAGGCGTGGACCACTTATGTAGGATTAAGTTGGAAACATGCGTGGACCACTTATCTAGGATTAAGATTGAAACAGACTTGGACCACTAATGTAGGATTAAGATGGAAACAGGAGGCGACCACTTATGTAGGATTAAAATGGAAACAGGCGTGGACAACTTATGTAGGATTAAAATGGGAACAGGAGGCGACCACTTATGTAGGATTAAGATGGAAACAGGCGTGGACCACTTATGTAGAATTAAGAAGAAAACAGGTGTGGACCACTTATGTAAGATTAAGATGGAAACTGGTGTGGACCACTTATGTAGGATTAAGATGGAAACAGGAGGCGACACACTTATGTAGGATTAAGAAGAAAACAGGTGTGGACCACTTATGTAGGATTAAGATGGAAACAGGAGTGGACCACTTATGTAGGATTAAGATCGAAACAGGCGTTGACCACTTATGTAGGATTAAGATGGAAACAGGAGGCGACACACTTATGTAGGATTAAGAAGAAAACAGGTGTGGACCACTTATGTAGTATAAAGATGGAAACAGACGTGAGCCACTTATGTAGGCTTAAGATGGAAACAATTAAAACAGGAGTGGACCACTTATGTGGGATTAAGATGGAAACAATTAAAACAGGTATGGACCGCTTTTGTAATATTAAGATGGAAAAAGGCGTGGACCACTTATGTAGGATTAAGATGGAAACATGCGTGGACCACTTATGTAGGATTAAGAAGAAAACAGGTGTGGACCACTTATGTAGGATTAAGATGGAAACAGGCGTGGACCACTTATGTAGGACTAAGATAAAAACAGGAGGAGACCACTTATGTAGGATTAAGATCGAAACAGGCGTGGACCACTTATGTAGGATTAAGACATGAAAATGAACACAGAACGTTTATTGGCTGGTAACAATAAATGGATTACTTTATAAGCGATCATAACACACTGACTACACCCTGAAAGGCCAAAACACCCACCCACTGCTTAATAAATGGCAAAAGAACACATGGACGGTCTGCAGATCAGATGTTTGATAATCATCGGTCACTTAATGGACATTAACATCAAACTTTTTTGGACGGTCACAAACTCTGTTTTGAAAGGTTGCTGACCATATTTTGGACGGTCACAAACTCTGTTTTGAAAGGTTGCTGACCATATTTTGGACGGTCACAAACTCTGTTTTGAAAGGTTGCTGACCATATTTTGGACGGTCACAAACTCTGTTTTGAAAGGTTGCTGACCATATTTTGGACGGTCACAAACTCTTTTTTGAAAGGTTGCTGACCATATTTTGGACGGTCACTGCCCACCTTTAGGTCAGAAATGGGCTAAATCTTCCTTCCTTCGCTGGATTTTCTTTCTCTAGACGTAAGCAACGTACCCATTATACTTCTGGGTCAACCGAGCCGTGCCAGTAAGGGAGGCTAAACCCGTACCTTTGCAGCAGAACGCGATATAACTTCCATTAATCTATTTAGATTAGCAGTTACATCAATATTCTTCTTCTTCTTCTTCTTCGTACGCAGTCAGACAGTAACCATTATTTTTTCGAAAAAAGCGGCGGTCATCCTAAGGCTGTCGCCACTGCCATAGAGCTTGTCTTGCAGTTCCACTGGTAATGGCCACATCTGCTTTCTCTGATCCTCGTATGTCGGGCAGTTCTGCAGCAGATGTTCAGCGGTCATTTTACCAGTACCGCACAGGCATTCGTCGGTACACCCTATCTTCAATTTGTTGAATAGGTGGTACCTCAGTCTGTTGTGGCCAGTGCGAAGTCTGAAGACAACGACCTGCTCTCTTCGGTTCAACTGGGAATAGGCATCGTTTTTGGTGTAACCAGTATGTTCGGTTTCCCATTTGGTCATGTATCTGGCTTTGATAAGCCGTTTTGACTCTTCGTACGTCATACCATCAATATTGAAATATTAGCACGCGACGAATCGCCATCTGTTATTTACGGCTTAACACGCCCTTTTGTATTTTAATCCGAATGATGCAGATTTCGTGTATATAAAAAAGCTCAAGTTAGTGGGCTTTTATCTTTTATCTTTGGTCTCGCCAATCTGGTGATGGGGTCGAAATGTTGTTGTTGTTGCTTAGATGTTTGCCTCACTAGTTTCTACTGGCAGAGGCGTGCCCATTTCACCCCAGACCGTAGTCCATTGGGCGATATAAGGACGCACAAATCAGTGATTGGATGCATACAGATCTCTTCAAAACGAAGATACTTTTAGTGAACTTATAAGAGTGCTTTTGGTTAGTGCAGTGCTAGATCGCCCGCTTTAAATTGCATATGTACGGGGTTCACATAACGCAACTGACACGTTCCAGTCAACTCTGCTGCAAATGGGTTTTGGCTTACAGTTAGGTAAAGAGGAGGTGTAGCGTGCTGTCAATGGTTTGTTTGATTGGTTTGCAATCCAAAATGCACCGGGTTCAAATCACCTCGTTCCTAGTTTGAGAGATTGGATATGTCATTGGTTTGTTCACAGTCGACCCAGCAGTAAATGGGTATCTACAATTACCACCTGATAGGAGGAGAAAGACTAACTTCTGGCCAGGAACAACATAATGACCAGGCATGTTAGTCTGGATCAGTCAAAATATACTGGCCATCTCGGCTTCCTGGTAGCCCTCACTGGAAACGAGCTGTTTTTATGGCAGCCTGGCTAACGAGAGGAGGGTCGACGTGATCCCCGTAGTAGTGAGCGGCACCCAAATGAATCTAAGCATCGCACAACCGCCTGGAGGATCTCGGCCCACCTTCATCAGCATGCTCCGGATGGGAAGAAAGCTACGACAACCAGCCACTTAACGTCCTTTTCAGGGCGAAACAAAAGAGAAATCCTACTCATTGTGAGCATTCAATAACAACAACAACAACAACAACAACAACAACAACAACAACAACAACAACAACAGCCTGATGGATGACAGCACTGCAAGAAATAAAGCAGAAATGCACAGACTGTAGCGGTGTGAAATCAAATGAAGACAAACGGACAGAACGCATGAATGGACGGAACACTAGTGTGCACAACCAACGAGCTGCTGGAACCCTCGCTATTTGTTGAAATAGACTGAGCCCCTAGGGGTTTTTCCTGAGTACAAGGAAGTCGATTCTTAACAATATAACATTTCTCTGTTTGCGAATCTAGAACTCACCTCCGTACACAAATAACAAACTTCGAATTCACTTCTCAATTCAGTTATCTCTAACCTGTTCTCGAGATAAAGACAAACTTACTTCCGATTTTGTGAAGGTACGACCTATTCAACTTCAGACCGTTATTATTGGTTATATCAGGACGCACAGAGGAAAATGGGCTGATCAATCTTGTGATGTTGCGAGGTGAAAAGATGGGGAGAGTGTTTAGGAAGTGAGATAATGCGATTTGGGATATGTGGATGGGGAGGTGGTGCAATGGTGAGATGGTGAAACAGCGAAATGATGAGGTGGTTAGATGAAGAGATTCTGAAATGGTGAGATGAAGAGATTCTGAAATAGGGAGATGGTGAGATGAAGAGATTCTGAAAAAGTGAGATGGTCAGATGAAGAGATTCTGAAATAGTGAGATGAAGAGATTCTGAAATGGTGAGATGGACAGATGGGTCTTGGGCCATGAACCTCAGTTGGCCTTTACGTTAGCCTTCTCAATATCAGCGGAGATTTAACCTTACATATATGTCGTGTGAAGCACGAAGTCTACCGCTCTGCCACAGAGACGGTCTTTGTAGAATAATAAACAAGTAATTTCCAGGAACATATTTGGAACTGTCCGGTAAGGCGACAGTGATGGTTGTTGTTGTAGTTGTTGTTGTTGTTGTTGTTGTAGTTGTTGTTGTTGTTGTTGTTGTTGTTGGATGCCCACAATGAGTTGGATTACTCTTGTGTGCCACAAAAAAGGACGTTAAGTGGCTGGTTGTCGTAGCTTTCCTCACATCCCGAACGTGCTGATGAAGGTGGATCGGGGTCCTCCCGGCGGTTGTGCTATGCTTGGCTTCATCTATGTGGGGCTCACTACTACGGGGGTCACGTCGATCCCTCACCTTGTTAACCAGGCTGCCACGAGAACAGCCCGTTTCCAGAAAGCTTGTGAGAAAGCCGAGTATGTCCATCATATTTTGACTGAACCTGACTAACATTTCTGATCAGTACATTTTGTCTGACCAGACATTAGTCTTCCTTCCCGACAGCGATGGCTGAATTCATAAAAGCAAAGACATCATGGAAATAGCTGAAAGAAATAAAAATATGTGAAGAAAATCCAGTTAAAAATCTGGTACAGAACCCACAGATAGAAGAAGTAAAGAACGCACAAAGGACAAACAGTGAAAAGCCCTTGAGGACGATTCAAGACAAATAAATAGAAGCTGGAAAGAACTGGAGAAAATGCACCCCAAGTTGGTAAGGGCTAAGAAGATGAAGCGGATGCATAGCACTGTTACTGCAGCTACCACTTCGCATCTCATCTGCAGCAATACACTATCCGAGCTCTAGCAGTGCTAATGTCCTTAGTGATTTGTTTTACATAATGATGCTGCTAATCGTAAACATATTTATTTCAACCACCAAATTAAACACTGGAATGTTACTATTCTATGCTAGCGCGAGATCCACTAGCGGGAGAAAGCCGTCTGCGTGCATTTAAAATTGCTCAGCACACTCCAATAACGAGATATAAATAATTGATAAATAGTGTATAAATATCAGAAAGTTATTAATACATTGCCACTTTATCAAAAGGATTGACGTCGAAAGAATCAGAATCAAATTTATTTTTTAGAATGAATTGATACGATATTTAACACGCTGCTTAAAGATATATTATGCGCATTTTTGTTGTTGATTTTAACTATTGAATCGAACCGTGGCCAACAGCGATAGGTTCAGTTAGCCGATTTTCACGTTCCGTTGTTAGGAAATAGCAATTTTATAACTTTTCCTTCTTTCGTTCGATTGAAAATATAATGTTTTTATCTGTAATGTTGCCTCGTGAATAAACTTTAGTGTAACTGTTTTATTTTGATTAGCTTGAGAATATAATCTTTATATCTGCAATGTAGGGGAGGAAGAAAAACGTCCGGTCATGTATACCAAACTGATCAGATATGTTAGTCAGGGTCTGACAAAATATACTGACCAAGATCTTTACCTCGGCTTCTATGTAGTTCTCCCTGGAAACAGGATGTCCTTCGTGATCCCCGTAGTAGTGAGTGATATGCAGATGAAGCCAGGCATAACACAACCGTCTGGAGGACCTTGATCCACCTTCATCAGCACGATCGGGATGTGAGGAAAGCTACAACAACCCGCCACTAAACGTCATTTTCAGGATGCACAAAGAGTAAACCTACTCATTGTGGGCATTCGAAACAATAACAACAAAAACAACAACATTATCAACAACAACTACTACAACCACAACGACAACAACAAATCTGCAATGTTGTCTCGTGTATGTTGTTGTTGTTGTTGTTGGTGTTTAATGCTGGTCGCTGTGGTCGAGAGGTAATGCACTCTCCTCTCAAAGCGATGAACTAGAACAGTGAGCGACCGAATCCCTCAAGTTTCAAGCGATCACTGGTCTCAAGGGAGATGGGACCAGATCGCCTGCATCGAGAATTACCACCAGTGGTCTTACCTTATGTCTTGCCACAGGTCCAAGGTAGCTTTGGACGAGAGCGTCAGGTTGATGACTGACGCAGTTTTTTCCTCGCTATAATCCAAATACTTTCTCATCAAGAGAAAGCCGTCTAAACATGTCACCATCATCGCTTGCAATGGACATCTAACTTCTTTTTTTAACTGTTGTTGTTGCCCATAATGAGTAAGTTTACTCTTTTGTGCCCACTGAAAAGGACGTTAAGTGGCGGGTTGTAGTAGCTGTCCTCACATCCCGAGCGTGCTGTTTAAGTTGGACGGATATCCTACATTGACGCCCTACAAATCAACGGTTGTGTCCGTTATTCAGAATGTGTTATGACAAGCCTGCAGAGCATATCATATGCAGATCTCTGGTTCACGTGCAAGGGACAGACCTTGACGTCGGTAAACCAAGGGTGTCTCTGACACACTCAAGAAGTTACACCTAACGACAGCGCAAGCCTAACAATATTAAGGCTTTATTAGCCAATGGCGGAGAGAGTGGAAGCTAGTAATTCCTGAACTTAACGTTTTTAGACTGGTTTAGAAGACTCTGCAGAGTCTGAGAACAACCAGTTTCTCTTACATTTCCTTTCTCTAAAAGCTATGTGCATCCAATCTATTCTTAAATGCATTAATTGTCCCTGTCTTCACTACTTCTTGCGGCAATGCATTCCAAGCATTCACCACTCTCTGACTAAAAAATATTTCCTAATATCTAATCTGGACCTTTCTTTAGTTAATTTGTAGCTTTGCCCTCTTGTTCTTGTGGGTGGATGTATTTTGACAAAAAACGTGTTATAGCCTAATTTATCCGTTCCTTTGATTTTCGTTTAAACCTGTATTAAATCCCCTCGAATTCTTCTCACTTCTAGACAATGAAGGCCTGTTTTTCTCAAAATTGTAATTCTGGAATTCCACTATCAGTTTCGTCGCTCGTTTTTTTAATTCTTTCCAGCATGTTTATATCCCCTCTACGATAAGGACTCCACACCTGTACACAGTACTCCAATCTAGGTCTAACTAATGCTTTATACAGTTTGACTATCACTTCCTTGCTTAATATTTCTTTTTAATCGTACCTAATATTGCATTTGCCTTCTTCACTGGCACCTGGACTTGCTCCTGTAGCAAAGTTGGCTGTACATAATCCTGCTTCGTCTTCTCAGGCGCCCATCTTTGTTTGATTCTCTTCAGTCTGTAGATTGTCAGAATATCTATAGCAATGCTAACATGTCCTTTCGATGGATTGAACTTCTTGTCCTCGTTAGACGTCTCTACCCATACCTACCCTCGTCAGGACGTCTCTACCCATACCTATCCTCGTCAGGACGTCTCTACCCATACCTACTCTCGTCAGGACGTCTATACCCATACCTACCCTCGTCAGGACGTCTCTACCCATACATACCATCGTCAGGACGTCTCTACCCATACCTACCCTCGTCAGGACGTCTCTACCCATACCTATCTTCGTCAGGACGTCTCTACCCACACCTACCCTCGTCAGGACGTCTCTACCCATACCTACCCTCGTCATGACGTCTCTACCCTTACATATCCTCGTCAGGACGTCTCTACCCATACCTACCCTCGTCAGGACGTCTCTACCCATACCTACCCTTGTCAGGACGTCTCTACCAATACTACCCTCGTCAGGATGTCTCTACCTATACCTACCCTCGTCAGGACGTCTCTACTCATACCTACCCTCGTCAGGACGTCTCTACCCATACCTACTCTCGTCAAGACGTCTCTACCTATACCTACCCTCGTCAGGACATCTGTACTTATGCCTACCCTCGTCAGGACATCTGTACCTATGCCTACCCTCGTCAGGACATCTGTACCCATACCTACCCTCGTCAGGACATGGCTATTTGTTTGTTTCTCTTTCCACGAAACGCGACACATTCTTCTGTATAACCACATTCCGAGGGCAGTAGTCCCCCGTATAACTAGGCGAATCTCCCAGATCAAAATCCTTATCGTATCCCACGTATAACTAAACGAATCTCCCAGATCAAAACCCTTATTTTATCCCCCGTGTTTGAAAGACCAATCTCCCATCCGGGACTTGGATATTTACACACACACACACAAATCACTAAACTTCACAAATCGAAATCCGGCATGTCAATTTGGCTGTTAGCCCTCGATATTGAAACGCATTCCCAGTAACTGTTTGTCCTGTACAAGTCAGGCGTGAAGACTTCAAGTGTCCACAGCTGTTGCTTCACGTAAGATGTCCTTCCTAACTGTCTATTTCTTGTGCTTTATTTAGCATTAAATATTATATATGTGAAATTATTATTGTTATGACATTTTTGTTGTTAGTAGTTTGTTAATCTTCGATCATTTAAAAAAAACAAAAAAAACAACAACAACAATGTGATAGAGGACAACTCAAAAATATGTATTCAACTGACTTACGTCATAGCGTCGAAAAACTCATTGGCAATGCCGTAGAGCTGATATAATATTGGCTAGAAAACTTTCTTTCACTGCCGTAGAGCTGATATAATATTGGCTAGAAAACTTTCTTTCACTGCCGTAGAGCTGATATAATATTGGCTAGAAAACTTTCTTTCACTGCCGTAGAGCTGATATAATATTGGCTAGAAAACTTTCTTTCACTGCCGTAGAGCTGATATACTATTGGCATGCAAACTCTCTTTCACTGCCGTAGAGCTGAAATAATATTGGCTCGAAAACTTTCTTTTATTTAATGTCGAAGAGCTGATATAATATTGGCTAGAAAACTTTCTTTTAATGCCGTAGAGCTGATATAATATTGGCTAGAAAACTTTCTTTTAATGCCGTAGACCTGATATAATATTCACTAGAAAACTTTCTTTTAATGCCGTAGAGCTGATTTAATATTGGCTTGCAAACTTTCTTTTAATGTCGTAGAGCTGATATACAATTGGCTAGAAAACTCTCTTTTAATGCCGTAGAGCTGAAATATCGGCTCTCAAACTTTCTTACAATGCCGTAGATCTGATACATGTATCCTCCAAACTCTTTTACAATGCCAGCGAGCTGATATATTTATCCTCCAAGCTTTTTCACAATGCCGTAGAGCTGATATATTGGCTAGCAAACCTTTTGACTATGCCATAGAGCTGGTGTATTCCTTCACAAACTTTCTTTCAATGCCGTAGAACTGATATATCCGCTCCATAACTATTTCACTATGCTGTAGAGCTGTTATATCCTCTTGAACAGTAGTCATAACAATAAGTACACGTTTATGTGTACTAGCTCGTCCCACATTTTTAAATATACCTATACTTTCTAGAAGCAATTTAACACTGCAAGAATAGATGGGTTGAAAGGTCCGAGGGTATTCAGAAGAGAAGGAGTTATTGTCTGTGTGGCGGCAGTAGTACCGCTTGCCTTATCTGTGTCTGAATGGGGTTATAAGTAAAAGTAGCGGGTTTTCCCGATGCTGTCAGAGAATGCATTTCATAGAGACGACTTCTTCTTCTTCTTCTTCTTCTTCTTCTTCTTCTTCTTATTCTTCTTCTTCTTCTTCTGTCGTCTCACAATCACAAGCTGTAGCCCAGTGTCTTTCTGATGTTCTCCTGTAGAAGGCTGCATGAACAATGTGATCTGGTTGCATTGGCCAAACCAATTCAATCTCTGCTGCTCTATGAACTGAAGGCAGGGAATTGTTCCAACCTTCTCCCGAATACTCATATTTGTGATTCTGTCTCTTCTGATGTTGTTAGGGACCTTTTGTACTCACCTCATTTCGCAGGTGACTAACTTTCGTTCCTGTAGAGACTTCAGTATACTAAACCACAGCTTTTATAATGCCGGGTGGCCAATTTCTTTTCTCACTGTCTTTTGATTACCCAGTCGCATGTCAGGTACCAATTCACAGCTGGGTCGACATGATCGTATCGTTAGCAGGATTCGTACCCAGAACATTTGCCACGAAAAGTGAGTATTCTGCCCTTACGCTAATCGATCGTTCGAGAGTGGTTAAAAGCAGTAAAACTGTAGCCTTCTGAGCTGGAAGTAAAAGGCGATCAAGGTTGGTTGTGTATTAGCAAGCTATTCCACCCTGTAAGTGAATCCAGGTCAGATGCAGATGTTGGCCGGCACCGGCTTGGAGACGAGATGGGCTCCGCCAAGAGAAAACCGCCCAAGATTCACACATGAGGACACAACCACAATCAAACATACCGGCTCGGTCGCAGCCCGGGTTAACAATTACCGCGCCTGCCGTCCCACACCAGGTCGGAGGCGATAAGTGTGCTACTGGTGGAACCATCAAACTGATGAAAGACAAGTTCACAATAGGTAGGTGGAATGTTAGAACACTGAGCCCATGTGGCAAAATCAATGAGCTAACGCACGAGGTGAAGAACTACCGGTGGAACATCCTTGGTATATGCGAGGCTCGATGGAAAAGCTTTGGAGAGTTTACCACGGAGCAGGGCCACATGTTCTACTTCAGTGGCAGGGAGGACAAACATTTACACGGAGTAGGGATACTGGTGCACAAAGACACATCCAGATGCATATTGGGTTGCCGCCCAATATCTAGCCGTTTTATCATCTTACGGCTAAAGTCAGCACCTTTTAATATTACCATAATACAGTGCTACGCACCCACTGCAGACTACGAAGATTGTGAAATAGAGGCATTCTATGATCAACTTAAAAGTCTGATACACGAAACGTCAAAAAAAAGACATATTGGTAGTCCAGAGTGATTGGAATGCAAAAATAGGAGAAGATGCAGTCCATTCCTGGGGAGGGGGGGGGGGGGGGATGTGGTCCATACGGAAATAAAGAAACCAAAGACCGGCGCCTCAGACTCCTAGAATTTGCAAAATGCAACCGGCTGTTGGTGGCAAATACGTTTGGGTTAAACAAGCCGTCGAGACGCTGGACATGGCATAACCCAAGCAATGAAGTGCATAGCCAGATTGACTATATACTGGTCCAGAGGAGGTTCCGATCGAGCATAAACACCGACAAAACAAGAAGTTTCCCCGGAGCTGATACAGGAAGCGACCACGATCTGGTTATGATAACCATGCGTCTGCGATTGAAGGGAGTCGCAAAAAAGGATGTGACCAGGCTAAAGTTTGACCTAGACAAACTAATGGACCCAAAAGTCACCGAAGTGTTCCAAGCAAGGGTGGGAGGGAGATTTGCGCCACTATTGGCTCTCAGAGAGGGACTGGATACAGATACAATTACGGAGTCTCGTAATGCAGCTCTCATATATACTGCAACATAGATCCTGGGACGCCACCAAACAAAAAAGAAGCCATGGGTGACCAAAGACATTCTAGATAAAAGAAGGTCACTGAAAAAACACAATCACCCACCGGAGGAGGTTGGCAGTTATAAAGAGGTCAAGAAAGCCATTCAACAAAAGATGAGAGAGGCGAAAGAAGCGTGGATATGTGAGCAATGCGCAAACATTGAAGAGAGACTAAACAGAAATGATGCTAAAGGAGCATACAATGTGGTCAAAGAACTGGTAACACCAAGACAAAGCAGGAACCTTATCATTCATGATAAAAGCGGCAAGTGCCCTATTTAGGAAAATGACGTACTGGCACATTGGACAGAGTTCTGTTCCGAACTATATAACTATGAAGGGCGAAACAAACCTGAGAAAACATTCCCCCGAACACACAAAAATATAGAGGATAACCAACTGATAACGAAGGAAGAGGTAATTGCAGCGGTAAAGACATTGAGAAGAGGGAAGGCAGCCGGCGTGGACAATATACCAGCAGAGCTCTTACAAGCAGGTGGAGAGGTAGTGGTGGAAGGCCTGACACACATCTGTAACTAAATATGGGCGACAGGAAACTGGCCGGACTTATATATGAAATCAATAGTTATACCGCTACATAAGTCTGGAAACCTAAAGCTGTGCCAAAATTACAGAACAATAAGCCTCATTAGCCATCCTAGTATGGTCATGCTTAAATTAATCCTCGACCGATTGAAACCCCAAGCAGAGAACATTATTGCCGAGGAGCAAGCAGGGTTCAGACAGGGAAGAAGCACTACAGAACATATATTTAATTTAAGGCTGCTTAGCGAGAATTATCTAGAACAGCAGCAAACACTGTAGCATGTGTTTGTGGATTTTAAGAAGGCGTTTGATAGGGAATGGCATAAAGCGCTTTGGGCAACAATGATGATGTATAATATCAACGGAAATATTATAACGGTCTTTGAACACCTGTACTACAAGGCGTCTAGTGCAGTTCTTGTGAATGGGAGGCGAGGGGACTGGTTTCGCACATCAGTTGGTGTGAGACAGGGGTGTACGCTCTCTCCGTGTCTTTTCAATATATTCCTTGAGGGAATTATGAGTGAGGCACTTGGAGGTCACGTTGGTACTGTCAAGATAGGGGGCCGAACGATTACCAACCTTCGTTTTGCAGATGATATCGACGGGTTGGTGGGTTCAGAAGCAGAACTCCAGGAATGGGTCAGAAGGCTCGATGAAACAGCTCTTGACTATGGTATTTAGATAAACGCTGGAGAGACAAATTTAAGGACCAACAACGCTACGGGCTTCAACAGCAGAATAAAAGCTAACGGGCAGGAATTCGAAGTGGTTAACCGTTTTAAATATCTTGGGTCGATTGTCAGTGATGAAGGATCAAAATGTGAAGTGTTGGCCAGAATAGCACAGACAATAGCGGCGCTTGCACGGCTTAACAAAAGCTGGCAAGATAAACGGTTAGCACTACGCACGACAATCCGATTAATGTGTACACTGGTCCTGTCAATATTCGTCTATGCATGTCAGACATGGACAGTTACAGCTGACCTTCAACGAAGGATACAGGCCTTGGAGATGATATGTTTCCGAAAACTTTTAAAGATCGAGTTACAAACGAGGAAATACGAGATAAAATTACAACAGCAATAAGGCTTTTCGAAGATCTCTTGGCAACCGTCACAAGAAGGAAACTCACTTGGTTCGGTCACATATCGAGATCAAATGGTCTTGCAAACACAATACTCCACGGGAAGGTGCATGACAGACGACGAAGAGGCCGGCCCAAAAAGAGATGGGAGGACAACATAAAAGAATGGACCAATCTGCAACCAAAAGAGTCACAGGCAGAGGCATCTGACAGAGGAGGATGGCGTGGAGTTGTGAGGATGTCTTCATGTGTGCCCCAACGACCTCACCGGTTATGGGATGACCTGACCTGACCTGACCTGAAGTGAATTAAGCCACATAAACAATACAAGAAGACCATATCCCTTGGTAGAAGTGTAGCTCATAATAAATCAACATCATTTACCGCTTATCCTGTCAGTGTAGCAGTGCTCCCATCGTGATAGTTCTCCATCCTCAGCCCCGCGAACGAATGGGGAATTATCATGTAATTTAAATTCTTTGATGTTATTAACCCATGACTTTCTTTGTCTTCATCGCTTCCCTAAACTTTCAACTGATACCCGCATTTTTATTTTGCAGGTGGAACCATGTCTCGTTTCATGCTCAAACCATGTAAGTTTTCGACGTTTCACTACTGACAGAACTGATTCCTTCTGACCTGGCAGGGAAGTTATTTTGTCTCTCACATAATTATTTGATTTATACTTGCTTGAATACCCAAATCCTGGTTTTCAATCAAGCACCGTTGCCTGATGCCAGGTAACCAAAAGCTGGTTAAATCTGTGTATTTCCTGAAGTGTCATGTTAAATGCTCTTTACAAAAGATGCGTTCTATTCGTTCTATTCGCATTTATATTCATAAGCATTTATACTTCTTTCCATATCAGCAAGTTAGTGTCCTGCAGTCACGTCCGAACACAAGAACATGCATCACTAATTATTTATAGAACATGGCTTTCACTCTAGTGCCGAGGGGCCTTTTCCAGATCATATTCAGCTTTTACACGTCTGCTGCAGTCTTCTCGAGTCTTGTCTCCATTTCTTTGCTAGATCGACCGTATGCATGCCCCGATTTAGCTGACGTCCACTTAGACTGTTCGAAAGTAGATCTTGGCCTTCTCATTAGTCTCTTTTTTCGTGGATTCCAATCCAGCGCATATCTGGTTATACTGTATGACTTGTTTTAGTGAGAATTCCCTATCTAACACCGCATTATCTTACCAATCTCCTTCTGTTTTAGGTGTTTCCATGTTTCTTCCTACAGTATGAAGACAACCTCACAACACCACGCCACCCTTCTCTGTGAGAGGTCGCTGCCTGTGCCTCCTCTAGTCGGAGATTGGTCCATCCTTTTATGTTGTCCGCCCACCTTCTTTTGGGATGGCCTCGTCTGCCTTGTACCTTTCTGTGCAGGATCGAATTTGCAAAGACCATTTGAGCTCCATATGTGACCGTACCAAGCGAGGTTTCTTTCTTTCGACAGTTGCCAATAGGTCCTACTACTGTAGTAATTCTTTCTTGTATTTCCTCATTTGTAACACGATCTTTGTACGTGATGTTCAGAAGTCTTCGGAATCATCTCGTCTCCAAGGGCGTATCCTCCGCTGCAGCCTATTATTCCTCTACGCTAGAATGAAGAAGCTTATGACTACTGCGTTTGCTCGAATGCAGCGGCGGGTGGCTAACCGATGTGCGAGTCAATCTTAATATACTCAAACACTAGAGCAAAGTAGACCCGCTGCTTGTCAAGCGTCATCTATGCTGCTCTTACCAAACCATCTAACCATGGCCGGTGTTATGCCATGTCACTCAGTCGCCTCTTACGACATGCTCTCTGTGGGGCAGTGGTGCTATCCTTGTCATACACAAAGATCCCAGTGAACCACTCGGGCCGAGCTGTATACATATATATATCTATTTTAATGCTGATGTTCACTGACGCATGACGAATCCCTAAACATTATAAAAAGTTTGAAGAAAGCTATTCTAACGAAACAAACAATTAATTCATTCATCTACCCTCTTTTCTATTAAGTTTTAAACGTTTACAGTGGTACATTGACAGATCGAATATTCCCATCTCCAAATCTAAAACACACCATTGATTGCATGTCAGAACAAGTAATTTGCTACTGCCATTATTACAAATAAAAAGAAATGTTTTGTTAAGGCTGCGCTGAAATACATTTGGTAAAGGTAAAAGTAGGGCGAGCTGAATAGCGGAGAAATTATATTTATTATGCAGACTTGACCAACCGTTGAAGGTAGATCACACATACGAGTAAGTAAGTAGTTTGAAATTAATAATATTGGAATATTGTTTTATAGTTAGTAGTTAATATACGTGCGTTTTAAAAAATTAACATTCACCTTATCATCTGCGACAGTACGGTATCCGAGGCAGCCAACAATAAGTTTCTGTATCCGTAGCAAGAACGATTTTTTGGGGTGGGCAATCTGGCCCCTCGCCAAACCTTCGTTCCTCATTTCTCATCCAGACAAAGAGCCGACCATGGCGAAATTTGAATGCATGATGAAACGACCTTTAATCCTCAAGTTTATAAATCTCCGCGGTAGAATTAATAAATTTGAATAGAGGAGGTAATGTCGGTTGTTCTAATTCGTGTAGGGTAGAAGATTTACTACCTAAGGTGATCAAAAGCGCAGTTAAGTCTTAAACGGAAGAGGACGTTATGAATTGTTACAGGAAGGGATACACAAGGTGTGTTCAAAAAGTATCCAACCTTTTTTTCCGCGGAAACAGATGAACCTTTGGTGTTGTCCTTCGGCAGCGAGGTTACGGGGACCATCATGCGCCTGTGTGCATATTCTTCCGCCCGCAGATTGCGTCAGTTGCTAGCAGTCAGCTTTTGAATGTGGCGTATCACACGGTGAGTTTTCATTCATCACGAAATGACGGAAATAATTGAGCAGCGGTGTTCCATCAAATTTTGTCAAAAGCTAGGCGGTCCCCAATTGGAAGCCATTTGGAATGTTCTATAGGCTTTCGGTGACGATGTCATGAGCCTCACAGATTAGGGAGTGGCAGTATCGTGCAAGGAGTGGTGCAATAGTGCAAGGAGTGGTGCAATTGTGCAAGGAGGGGGTCAGTCATGCAAGGAGTGGTGCAATAGTGCAAGGAGTTGTGCAATTGTGCAAGGAGGGGGTCAGTCATGCAAGGAGTGGTGCAATAGTGCAAGGAGTGGCTTAGTCGTGCAAGGAGTGGTGCAATAGTGCAAGGAGTGGTTTAGTCGTGCAAGGAGTGGTTTAGTCGTGCAAGGAGTGGTTTAGTCGTGCAAGGAGTGGTGCAATAGTGCAAGGAGTGGTTTAGTCGTGCAAGGAGTGGTTTAGTCGTGCAAGGAGTGGTTTAGTCGTGCAAGGAGTGGTGCAATAGTGCAAGGAGTGGTTTAGTCGTGCAAGGAGTGGTTTAGTCGTACAAGGAGTGGTTTAGTCGTGCAAGGAGTGGTTTAGTCGTGCAAGGAGTGGTTTAGTCGTGCAAGGAGTGGTTTAGTCGTGCAAGGAGTGGTTTAGTCGTACAAGGAGTGGTTTAGTCGTGCAAGGAGTGGTTTAGTCGTGCAAGGAGTGGTTTAGTCGTGCAAGGAGTGGTGCAATAGTGCAAGGAGTGGTTTAGTCGTGCAAAGGGTGGTACAATAGTATATGAATCGATCATATCGATCAAAGTCAGTCACTCCTTCCTCTCGGTGCACAGGACACTGCCATTATCTTGCAACCATACACCGTCCTGGTCTATTCTTTCTGCCCTTTTTGGGTGCCCAAATATTGAAATGACGATCAACCACTCACTGACATTAGTCCATGGACCACTCACTGATATGACCCACTTCTCACTGTTTAACATGGCGAACTGACCACTCACTGACATGGACTACTGACCACTCACTGGCACGGGCCACTGACCAATCACTGACACGGCCCACTGATCCCTCACTGAAATGGACCACTGACCAGTCACCGTTAAGGTCCACCTATCACTCACCGACATGGTCCACCAACCACTGAATGACAAAGTCCTCCAACCACTCACTAACTTGGGCCACCATCCACTTACTGAAAAAGCCCACTATCCACTAACTGACATGTCCCACTGAGCATTCACTGACAAGGTCTACTATCCATTCACTGACAAGGTCTACTATCCATTCACTGACAAGGTCTACTATCCATTCACTGACAAGGTCTACTATCCACTCACTGTCATGGCCTACTATCCATTCACTATGGCCCACTATCCACTCACTGACATGGCCTACTATCAACTCACTGACATGGCCTACTATCCACTCACTGACATGGCCTACTATCCACTCACTGACATGGCCTACTATCCACTCACTGACGTGGCCTACTATCCACGCACTGACATGGCCTACTATCCACTCACTGACATGGCCTACTATCCACGCACTGACATTGCCTACTTTCCACTCACTGACATAGCCTACTATCCATTCACTGACAAAATTTATTATCCACTCACTGACATGTGCCACTGACCACTCACTGACATGTGCCACTGACCACTCACTGACACGTGCCACTGACCACTCACTGACATGTGCCACTGACCACTCACTGACATGTGCCACTGACCACTCACTGACATGACGAATACGTGAATATCTACGAAATTGACACCTACCATCTTGTATTCTCTCACCCCATCTGCCCTTTTTCTAGTTGCCTGTAAAGCCATGCAGATCATTAACTTTATAGGATGTATGCAAGCTATTTCCGGAGCAGCCATTTTTATTGCGTGGACACTAACTTCGTTTCTGTGTCACGAGAGCGGGAAGATGTTTCTGCAGATGACAGAAACAGATCTGGTCACATCAAACCTGGAGCGACGACATCCGATATCTCGATTTGTCTATGCCTCGGTGCTTACAATAATTCAGGTAAGCGCTCTCACCGTCTATTGTTCTTTTTCAAGGTCAAACGTAACATGAAGCTTTGCACACATATTTATCCGTTACATCTATATCGGTTGGATTTTTCTCGTATTAGCTCGTCCTGCATCAGTGAAAGAAGAGGGCAATCATCTAAATCTACAGAGGTAGGTAACAGTTGCTGTGCGACAAAATTGATATGGGATCCATGATTGCAAAATTTGCTGATGACTAAAAACTATGCAGTAGTGTCTCATCTAAAGCGGAAGTGGATATATTGAGGTCGGATTAAGATAAAATTCGAGAATGGTCTGTAAGCTGGCAAATGGAGTTTAATGTAGATAAATGTACAGTCATCTACAATGGCAGATCCAATATGGAACATAATTACAGAATGGGAGAAAACAATATTAGAAAGATAGATAAGGAAAGGGACCTAGGGGTTATAATAGATCATACAGGAAAGGTGATTGAGCAAGTTAAGGTAGCAGTGAAAAAGGCAAATGCAATGTTAGTTATGATACAAAGAAATATTAAACATAGGAGCAAGGAAGTGATAGTCAAACTGTATAAAGCTTTAGTTAGACCTAGATTGGAGTACTGTGTACAGGTGTGGAGTCCTTATCATAAAGGGAATTTAAACATGCTGGAAAGAATACAAAAAAGAGCGACAAAGATGATAGTGGGACTCCAGAATTACAGGTATGAAAAATCGGCCTATTGTGTCTTGAAGAGAGAAGAATTCGTGGTGACTTAATACACGTTTATAAGATGATCAGAGGAATGGATAAGTTAGACTATAACAAGTTTTTTTTAAATACAGCCATCCACAAAAACATGAGGACATAGCTACAAGCTGACTAAAGAGAGGTCCAGATTAGATATTAGGAAATATTTTTTTAGTCAGAGAGTGGTGTCTGCTTGGAATGCATTGCCAGGGAAGGTGGTGGAGGCAGGGACAGTTAATGCATTTTAAAATTCACTGGATGCGCATAGCTTTTAGAGCAAGGTGATGTCAATGAAACTGGTTGTATACAGACTCTGCAGGGTCTTCTAAACCAGTATAAAGACGTAAAGTTAAGTTAAGTTAAGTTGCAAGCGATTAGGTGCGTCCTTTTGAATGAATCAATATTTTGCAAAAACAGATCCTTTTATTTTTAAAAATCTAGTTTTGTTCGTATTCTAGTATTTTTATTTTAATCTTAAAATGAACATGTTTAAAATAACAACGAGGAAGAGGCTAAATGAAGTAATCATCCCCTACTGAGGGCCAAAAAAAAGAACATTAGTAAGGTATAAGGGCTATTTTGATGCTCGCTAGACTCATGATTTTGGGGAATGGAGACTAACGTCAGGGTCATGCATGAAATACTTATCGGACAAAGGGACATCAATGTGGTTTGCTCTGGCATAAAGTTCAACAAAGGCGTTTGCTGCTTTTTTTTCCAGTGAGCAAGTTTTCGCCCTGCTTGATGGTAATTTGTTTGTTTGATGGAGTTTCGTCATTCATGGCTCTGACTAGGTTCCATAGTTTGTTCCGTTCTTTGTCTAAATTGAGGCTTTCTGTTTTGTTTTTCCAGCTTTCTCTTGCTGTTTGGTTAAGAGTGTATTTGTATTTCACCGTGGCGGCTTTGAGGGCGATATTTGCCTCCATAGATTGTTCTCGCTCTGCCATGTTCCTAGGATTTGTGACTGCGTCTTCCACTTTCTGCAAATCATCATTTCAATAGGGCTTATAATTTTTCCTTGCCCCGCTTGGGATGGTTTCAGTGGCAGCTTGCATTATTGCTTTGCTTAGGCTTTCCACCATGGGCTTCATTTTGTTGTTCCGAGTGTTGATGGTTTCACACAGCCCATCTGTCAGGCTTGCAAATCTGTCCCAGTCGGATCGTTTGTAATTCCAACGTGGGAGCGGTTTTGTTTCCTGTGGGCCTACTTCCATATCAACTTCTAGCCTAATTGGCCTGTGGTCGCTACCTGCCAATTGGTTTAGCACCTGGCGGTCTATTTTATTGTGAATGTCCACTGTGGAAAAGGCCAAGTCTAGAGTAGAGGTGGTATGCCATGTTCTAGAATAGAAGCTAGGGCTATCCTCCGGCCTATTGATTAGATAGAGATTTGTGTCTATCTCCCAATCTTCCACTTCGTCACCTCTGCTGTCTGTGTCCGAGTATCCCCATCTCTCCGAGTGGCTGTTGAAGTATCCAACTACTATGCAGTTGGAGTCTTTGACTTCCATACTCGAGAGCGATAGGTCTTTATTTGGTGGTCCGTACAGGTTGAAGATGCGGATCTTCGTCTCTTGAGCCATTATGTCAACTCCTACAATGTCTGCTTGTCCGGTGTGATTGACAGATACCGCGCTACTCGATATGCAGTTTCGGGTCAGTATCAGAACCCCTCCTTTGTGACCTTCTCTATCCAGACGGAAATTCTGGTATCCTCTGATTGAGAATTTATGGTTGTTGTTGAGGTGTGTTTCTTGGATACATGCCACGTCAATCTTACCTTCATGCAAGTGATGTGTTAGGGAAAGCTTTTTGTTAATGACTCCCTCCGCATTCCACTGTACTAACAGCATACGACAGCGACCAGTCATTGGATAACGGCTTTGATCGGCACGATAAACTATATCAGGGTAATACAATGGTTATTTTTTGTTTTGTTTTGCCATCGCCTTATTTCTCAATTCTCCAAGGCGGGTGTGTATTGCACTGTGGTTTTTATTTTTCTCCTGTCGGCTCAGTGCATCCGACTTCAGCATGCATTTTATGTAAGGGTCTGCTTCCTTCTGCATTTTCTAAGGGTTTGCTTCCCCGGGGTAACGGCCTGTGCTGTGATGGGATCGAACCCTGCACCTTCGGATTGTGAGCCGTGCCACTTAACCACTAGGCCACGCCGTCCCATGCACAATGGTTATGAGCTCGCAATGACTCTGGGTATGTCTACTCGTGAATTGGAAGATCGAATTCAATAAAATTCACCGAGGAGACCATGTGTTTGGTCAACCTGCATGGCGGTGAATATCATCAAAGTGCTGGGGAAGCATACGGAGCACGGCGCTGCACGTGGTATGTGCAGTCATCCAGTCAACTTGACTTCACCTCCACGCGTTTTGACTTGTTTTGCCATTAGTTTCAGCAGAACTCGCGAAAAAATAAAACATCGACAAAATAACCAAAAACATCCGTTATTTACAGGACATGTCACGGTGCGATGGGCGAGCGACGGGGTGGCAAGCGTGGATACAGGACCAGTTGTAGACATACACACAAGCGCCTTAGGACATATGATCGCCTACCATTGATCAGAGCAGCAATTGGGTTCCTTATGAACGAACAACAAGATCAACATTCTATAGCAGACCGTGCCGTCGGGGATGACGTGTGAGTTTGACATAAAGCATGGATAGTTACCATAACTTCTCCTTGCTGATTTGTCTTCCCTAGCAGTTATGTGCCAATAATCAGCTTCCTAAACCGTAGCGTGCCGAGGCCAAGAATTGAACCCACTAACCTTACATTAGAGTGATTGTGCAGCGACACGAGCTCACATTGACCGACGCAACGCACTTGGCGCAGGATAGACAACTTAAGCTCCCCATGACGCTCAACAGCACACGTGGAAAGAAGACTGACTAACTAACTAAAAAACGTGATGGTAATCACACAATCTCTAACTACTTTACTATCCTAACGCAGGAATATAATGATTGTTATTCAGAAAAACACAAATGTCTGTCTTTCAAAAAAATGTAATGTCTTTGCTTGTGTGTGTGCCCTTATTGCAAGAGTACTATATTTGTGTCTGAATTTGTTCCAGTGTCTCTCCTGTGTTTTGTTTGTTCGGGTAGAGCCTGAGCAAAGAAGCGAGAACCAGTCGAAGGCGACGACGCTGCTGAAAACATCACATGTACTTGCGACGCTGGCAACAAACTACAGCCTGGCATATATCGAGGTACAGACTCCCTTTCCACGCTGGAGATTAGAGTGTTGGCACAATGCATACATTTTCATATTGGGAAGGAAGACTCTTTCTTCTTCTTCTTCCTCTTATTATTATTCTTGTTATTCTTCTCTTTCTTCTACTTGTTCTTCTTCCTTATCTTTTTCTTCTTCTTATTCCCATTCTTCCTCCTTTTCTTCTTCTTTTTCTTCTTCTTCTTCTTGTTATTCCTCTCGTTCTTCTACTTGTTCTTCTTCCTTCTCCTTTTCTTCTTATTCTTCGTCTTCTTTTTCTTCTTCTTTTTCTTCTTGTTATTCTTGTTATTCCTCTCTTTCTTCTACTTGTTCTTCTTCCTTATCTTTTTCTTCTTCTTTTTCTTCTTCTTCTTCTTGTTATTCTTGTTATTCCTCTCGTTCTTCTACTTGTTCTTCTTCCTTCTCTTTGTCTTTTTCTTCTTCTTATTCCTCCTTTTCTTCTTCTTCTTCTTCTTCTTCTTCTTCTTCTTCTGCGTTCGTTCTCAATCTGCTGCTACGAAGCCCTGCACAGAACATTGCAAGTACTAGGATGTAGTCCGGAGAACAGAATCCGTTGTGTTGATAATCAATTATTCTATATGGTTGTATCCATACTCTATTATCCATCTTTCAACGTATCCACATCCCTTCCTCATCGAAAGGTGGCTCCAATGGATCTCCAGCATACACTGTCCCTTGATTTGACGGTACACTCTGAGTGAATTTTGTCAGTCCATCTATTTATGTTGTCCTCCCACTAATACTACGGCCTTCTCCTTGCTTACCTGCCGTCCATCGCTTACCACCAACATTGTTCTCAGTATTTTCTCGTATATTTTGATATGTTAATATTTTATTTGCTAAAATTGGTATTCGTAAGTTAGTTTTCTGTCCACTTGTGCCGCTGAGCTCCGTGGGGAGCTTAAGTGATCTGTCCTGCATCAAATTCGTTTTTTGGTCAATGTGAGTCCTTGTCGCTGCACACTCACTCTAATGTCATCTATCCACTTGTCATCCGGCCGTCCTCTTGTCCTGTAGCCAGATCTACCAGCGGTGTTACCAGTGGAAGTTGATGTCTGTGCATTCTCATGAGATGACGAAACCAACTTATTTCCTGCTGGGAAATGTTTCGGGACAAGACGTAGTGCCGACCATTTCTGTTAAGACCTATGACCTTCCTCAAACACTTCCTTTCACACGTCGAAATTCTTCCCTCACGTGCCCTGGACAGAGGCCCTGTTTGGCACTGGTATCACAGTTGGCATGAATACACTGTTTATCAGCTGTTGCTTCGTTTCCAAACTTATGCTCGGGTGCCTAAGCCTTGGTGACAGCTGATAAGTCACCGCAGATGCTTTCTGACACATAGTCTCAATTTTCCTGTCGATCCTACCGTCTGCCGGATAATTACTGCCCAAATACTTGAACTCAGACCTGTTGAAGAGTAATATCATTTTCACTTACGTTGAGTGGACCAGGTATTCTACTGATAGTCATAGTTTTTTTAATTGTTATTTCCCTTTCTCAATCTCTTCACGACCTCCATATTTGGTTGGTTTTCCTTCCATGAGAGATGTGGCCTATCCTTCTGAATCCCCACAGGACGAGTGCGCAAACCGATTGGTTCCTCACATTTGTGGGCTACTTATTTCAGTATCGGCCTCGTGGTGCTCAGATCGGCCTTGTGGTGCTCAAATCGGCCTCGTGGTGCTCAAATCGGCCTCACGGTGCTCAAATCGGCCTCGTGGTGCTCAAATCGGTCTTGTTCTTGTCCATTTATTATTATGTTATTGTTAAGACGCTAGCCTTTTCGCTCAAATGAAGCACAATGCAACCACCTTTCGCACAAATGAAAGGCAAGAGAACGACATTTCGCTCAAATGAAACACAAGGCAACCACCTTTCGCTAAAATGAAACACAAGTCAACCACTTTTCGCTCAAATGAAACACAAGGACCTTTCGCTAATTGAAGCACAAAACGACCACCTTTCGCTCAAATGAAGCACAAGGCATCCTATTTCGCTCAAATGAAAGCACTAGGCAATCCCATTTCGGTCAAATGAAGCACTAGGCAATCCCATTTCGGTCAAATGAAGAACAAAAACTACCTTTGTTTCAAATTAAGCACAAGGCAATCACTCTACTGACTACTTGCAGGAAGCATGTGTCGGATTAAGTGTATTGTTGGTTTCAAAAGTAATTGTTTTACACGTTGAGGACTTCATCTCTATGAGTTTAACTGACTTCCGATGCATAAAGTAACCCAGACATCACTAGGGGGATCGATCTTGCTGCATCATCCATTAATTCTCTACACAGAGTCTAAGCCCAGCAGATGCTCTTTCTGAAAAGCAAATTGTGTCTTTATCAATTATTTGTTATTCCAATCCTGTTCTAAGACCCCGAAACATGGACGATTTGTAAGGAGGATCGGAAACGGCTCAAGAACCTTCATCATGTGCACCCCAAAATGGAATCCCTGGAGTCCGCTGGCAATACATAGCCACAATATGGAGGTTCACAATTGGCACAACTCGAAAGTATTTCCTCAACGCTGAATCGACGCCGCCTCTCTTTTTTAGACGATATCGCTCGTCTCTCCCAGGGGGTCCCACCTCGACAGTTTCTTTAACATGTCCCTGGAGGTTTGAAGCAAGCAGATAATGTTCACGATGGAGTCGTCCGCGTATCAATTGGTTTGGACATATCGTCTGCACTCTATCTGCCCTGTAAGGTTGCTTAAAACTCTGTCCTGTCGAAGACGGATGTGTAGGACCGAAAGGTGCAAATATCGCAGTCAACTGTAAACTAGCGACACACGCAATACGTTCTTCGGACTACATCCTGCTAATTGCAAAGCCCTTTTCAGAGCTTGGTAGCCAGAGTTTGAGAACGAACTACAAAGAAGAAGAAGAACCGTGGATGGTCAAGGGGCTGATCTTGGTTGCCTTGACGGATTGATTGACTTCCTCCTAATGCAGCCGTTATTAGTTATCTTTATCCACATGCCTGGAACGTTAACGTTGTTAGATCTGGTTTTCACTCGGAAAGCTTAAGTATTGTGGTGCAGAAACAAATAACTTCAAAACTAATTTGTTTATTTCTTTCCCAGGCTGCGTCGACAGTGACAATCAAACTCACTGAACCAGTAACCATGGCTATAGCTCATCACGTGATCTTTCGAACAGCTGTTCCACTTCAGACAGTCATTAGTTTCCCCTTAATTCTCTATGGGGCTCTTGTTTTTACAGGTTAGGGCTACTTTTTGTCAGGTGTTGCTGCTTCTTCTTTGTCTTCTTCTTCTTTCTTCTTCTTTTTCTTCTTTTTTCTTCTCTTCTTCTTCTTTTCTTTTTGTTGCTGTTCTTGTTGTTGTTGTTTTTCTTCTTCTTCTTCCTCTTCTTCTTCTTCCCCTTCTTTTTCTTTTCTTCTGCTTTTCTTCTTCTCCTTCTTCGTCATCTTCTTCTTCTCTTCTTTATTTTCTTCTTGTTCTTTTTTCCGCTTATTCTTTTTCTTGTTTTTCTTCGTCTTCTATATTTTTCCTTTCCTCTTCTTTGTCTTTTTTTTCTTCTTCTTTTTCTTCTCCTCTTTTTTTGTCTTGTTATTGTTGCTGTTCTTCTTCTTCTTCTCCTCCTTCTTCTGCTTCTTTTTTTTCTGCTTCTTCTTTTTCTTCTTCTGCTTCTTCTTCTTTTTCTTCTTCATCATCATTTTCGTCTCATCTTAATCTTCTTCTCTTTCTTCTTCTTCTTCTTGTTCTTATTCTTCTCATGATTTATTTCTTCTTTTACTTCCACCTGTTCATCATTTTCTTCTTGTTCGTCTGCTAATGCGAAAAACATTTTTTTAAATCAGTAACAAATGAAAACTTTGCTTGAGACATTGAAGGCTACGTTAGAAACATGCTCAGACAGACTTACATTTGATCCAATTTTAAAAATAAAGATAAAACTATTTGTTTGTCCTTGTCGACAGTAAGATCTTAAGGCATGACATTTTCACAGATCATTGTGTCACTAACTTTCAAGCCAACGCTGCTATTTTAAACTCTCCACGGCTTTCCGTACCCGAAATATTACAAATTTGAGTCCTCCAACGGTGAGATATAGGAACATAAAAAATCGGCATATAATTTCTTCCAATAAACTCCAAGTTAATGTTCCCTGCGTTTCAGTGCGTTCCAGAGTTATGCGACGTCAGAATAGGGCAACACACTGCGATAATGCTACCTCAAGGAGAAACTGAAGTAAGCGGGCTTTAATGGTATGCTTTCTCATCCTGTATTCTTGAGTGTCCATTTTTGCACTGATTACCTCTATTATTGTTTACGCCGGTGAATCCCCGGTGAACATCTTGTCAGAAAAGCTAGTTACTCATAAACTTTTTACAAGTTGCAACATCGATTGACTGACGCAGACACTTATATACTATTATCTATACTTGTGTTAAACTGAGACAATAGTCCAGTCAGGCACAATATACTGACCAGGATGTCGTGTCAGGGTCAATACACTGACAAAGACCACAATCTCTCTTCCACGTAGCGTTATTTAGAAACATACTGTTTTCAAGGCAGCCTGGCTGACAGGATGTGGATCGATGTGATCCCCGTAATAATCAGCACCACGCAGATGCAGCCAAGCATAGCACAACCACCTGGAGGACCGAGGTCCACCTTCATCAGCATGCTCTGGATGTGGAGGAAGCTACTACAACCCGCAACTTAACGTCCTTTTCAGGGCGCACAAAGAATAAACGTATTCATTGTGCGAATCCAACACCATAAAATAACAACACCATCTATATATGTATTCCACAGATTTCAATAACTACGAATCCTCAGACACGATAGGAATTTCTCTAGCATTTGCTTCCAACATCATCTTGACCGCTAGGAATATTATCTTGGAAAAACTTCAGAATGGCTCTATAACTAACGCTACGGTTAAACTGGAACCGTACAGTTGGATTGCTCTGACAAGCCAAGTCTCTTTCATGGCAGCGCTGCATTATCTTGGAACCCGAGAAGTGATACCAACACATTTGGCAAAGATGGCAGTGCTTTGTTTAACATCCGGCGTTTTCCACGTGGTGTATTCATACATCTCAACTACTATCGTGTTAAAGGTAAGCTTGTTATAAAATTTCATCTTCTCCAGAGTTGGTTCTGAAAAAGACATTGTAATGTTGTGTCACAGTTTACAGCGAGGCTACGATAACTGTGCTTATCGGCATGACGCATTCGATTTCAGCTGGTCTACTTGGGGTATCGAGTTTGCTTTCCCAGTGGGATCTCCTTTCTCTTAGTCAGACTACACTAGTGCAGTCTGTTTCTAGGGTCGCCATTTGGAGGCTGAAAAGGGTCTTGGTCAGCTGTGGTTCGCTGGCGTGCATGGATGCAAGCGGCCAGGTATGGGTCATTGGATGCTGTCACTTTAATATCTTCGAATCCACCCCCCCCCCTCCCCCTAACCCCCACCCTAGGAAAAAAAAAAGAAAAGTCAGAGTGATCATTATTGTGACCAGGAGAGGTAGAGCAAGTGATTCAGATCATGTGAGAACTACACCTTGTGATGAATATTTCTGGTTCGTATTCTTCTTTTACTTCTTGTTCTTGTTATTTTTCTTGTTCTTCATCGTCTTCTTTATCTTTTTCCTGTTCATGTTGCTCTTAAATAATTCTTCTTCTTCTTCTTCTTCTTCCTCTTCTTCTTCCTCCTCTTGTTCATCATCTTCTTCTAGTATATTTCTCCTGTTCATGTTATCTTCAATTCTCCTTCTTCGTTCATCCTCAGATGAAGGTCCCCGTCTCTATTACACAGCCCACTTTTGTTTGTAAGGCTAATTTATCCTATTACAGCTTTTCTCTCATGTCTGTCTCGTGAGATTAGTATTTCGCTCTGGCTTCATGTGCGAGAGTTCATCTTTGTAGGATGTGTTCCACAGTCATTGCATGGTTCCCACGTGGACTCATGTCATCTGTTACAATCATCATTATGTTGTAAAGATTACCCCTTGGGCTATCATAATCAGCCTTAAGGGGGCGTGGATCAGTCCATTTCCCTCTGACGTTGGCTTTCAATGATTCATACCTCACACTTTTTGCCATTTGACTCTGTACACCAATCACACTCTTGCACGACTTTCACACGCGCTCTCAGGATGAAGCCCTTCCATTGCACTTTGGTTGGGCTGGCTTCTGAGAGCGCACAAACCTTGCATAGGTACATACAGACGCACACAAGCATCAAAGCACTGGTTTATGCGTCTTGAAATCGCTTAATGGACCACGGTCTAGGGGGAAATAGGCGCGCCTCCGCCAGTATAAACGTATGAGGCAAACACGTAAAATAAAAGTAAAAATAAAGGTTGAATTATGGTCTTGGCCTCTTTATATGTGATTCGCGTGTCTGTTTGTGGGGACGCTCCACTACCCTGTTCAAGTCTTTCTGCTGCTTCATTACCTCTTCGATATTGAACCATCTGAGTGTAAAACATATTTAGCTACCTGGCATGGGGCATGTGTTATGTCTCATTGAAAACTAGTACGAGGGTTGTTCATTAAGTTCCGGGACATATTAATTTTGTTAGAATGGGAAGAGGAGTTGGGGGAGGGGGGGGGTGAATACTTAGATTTACTGGTTATTTGTTTGTAATCTCCTTCCGGGTGGTTCGCCGGAGTATATATGTTTGACAAGGGCATGAATAGCACCACTGCCCCACAGAGAGCATGTCGTAAGAGGCGACTAACTGTGTGACATGGCATAACACAGTGGTTAGGTGGTTTGTTAAGAGCAGCATAGATGGCGCCTAATAAGCTGCTGGGATACTTTGCTCTCGTGTTCGAGTTTATTAAGATGGACTCGAACACCAATTAACAACCCTACATACTAGAGTAATAAGCTGCTCAAGCCTAGCCCGCTAAGCAGGAAATCCTCCTCTTGGCTACATCCAGTTCACACAATGGGACCTGCACATGGGCTTATGCTAGTGTAGAAGTACAGGTCAACTATGTGGGACCTGCACAGGGGTTTATGTTCGTGTAGAAGTACAGGTCAAATAAGTGGGACCTGCACAGGGGCTTATGTTCGTGTAGAAGTACAGGTCAAATAAGTGGGACCTGCACAGGGGCTTATGTTCGTGTAGAAGTACAGGTCAAATAAGTGGGACCAGCACAGGGGCTTATGTTCGTGTAGAAGTACAGGTCAAATAAGTGGGACCTGCACAGGGGATTATGTTCGTGTAGAAGTACAGGTCAACTGTGGGACCTGCACAGGGGCTTATGTTCATTTTATAAGTACAGGTCGATTAAGTGAGACCTGCACAGGGGTTTATGTTCGTGTAGAAGTACAGGTCGACTAAGACTGAGACTAAGACTGATACTAACACTAAGACTAAGATTAAGACTAAGACTAAGACTAAGCCTAGGACTGAGACTAAGACTAAAACTTAGACTAAGACTAAATTTGAGACTAAGACTAAAACTAAGACTAAGATTAAGACTAATACTAAGACTGAGACTGAGATTAAGACTGAAACTAAGACTAAGACTGAGACTAAGACTAAGTCTGAAACTAAGACTGAGATTCAGTCTGAGACTAAGTCTGAGACTAAGACTGAGACAAAGTCTGAGATTAAGTCTGAGAAGACTGTGACTGAGACTAAGACTAAGACTAAAAATAAGACTAAGATTAAGACTAAGACTGAGACTGAGATCAAGACTGAGACTAAGTCTGAGACTGAAACCAAGACTAAGACTAAGACTGAGACTAAGACTAAGACTGAGACTGAGTCTAGGGACGTATACTAAGACTAAGACTAATGTTGAGACTAAGACTGAGAATAAGACTAAGACTGAGACAAAGACTAATACTAAAACTATGATTAAGACTGAGTTTCAGACTGAGACTAAGACTGAGACTAAGTCTAAGACTGACTGAGACTAAGTCTGAGACTAAGTCTGAGACTAAGACTGAGACTAAGATAAAAACTAAGACTAAGACCAAAACTAAGATTAAGACTAAGACTGAGACTAAGACTAGGACTAAAACTAAGACTAAGACGAAAATCAAGACTAAAACTAAGACTAAGACTAAAACTAAGACTAAAACTAAGACTAAGATTAAGACTAAGACTGAAACTAAAACTAAGACTACGACTAAAACTAAGACTAAAACTTAGACTAAGACTAAGACTAAGACTGAGACTAAGACTAAGACTAAGACTGAGACTAAGAGTAAGACTGAAACTAAGACTGAGATAAGACTGAGACTAAGACTAATACTAAAACTAAGATTAAGACTGAGTTTCAGACTGAGACTATGACTGAGACTTAGACTGAGACTAATTCTGAGACTAAGTCTGAGACTAAGACTGAGACTAAGTCTGAGACTAAGACTGAGACTAAAACTAAAACTAAGACTAAGATTAAGACTAAAACTAATACTGAGACTAAGTCTGAGACTTAAGACTGAGGCTAAGACTAAGACTAAAACTAGACTAAGACTAAGTCTAAAACTAAAACTAAGACTAAAACTAAGACTAAGACTAAAACTAAGACTAAGACTAAAACTAAGAATAAGACTCCTACAAAGTAGGACCAATGGGATTGTGTGCACCTATTCTAGCGTTCGGCAAGAAAGTGACGAAAGCACCTCTGACAATCACTTTTTGTTATAGCCCTCATTTATCTTGTCGTGTTAGCTTGATTCTCTTCACCATCATCGCCTTATCATTTTCATTATCAAGTAGTGAGAACAAGCCAAAGACAGATCAGTGTAGAATAGAGCATGTGAGAGCAATGCAATGTTGTAGTTCTCTGTAAACAGTCAATGATGAGGATTACAATTACGCGAACATAGTCCACCATGTGATTTTGCAGTCTCCTTTGTCTTTAGGTCATGAACGTCGTCAGTCATTCCATAGCCAACATCTTCAAGAGATTTCTAGTCGTTCTAATGCTCTACACATTAGGGACCCGTCAGGTGTCTGCGAGCAATTTCTTAGGGCTCTTTGCAGCCGTGTGTGGGCTACTCGTTTATACACATGGAAAGACACAGCCTAAGGCCCTACAAATCTTTCACAGCTCGAACAGTAAGTAGAGTAATTATCTAAGGGAAGGACAGTCGGAAGGGTTATTAATAAAGGGGAGGGCAGTTGGTTAGGTTATTAACAAAGAGGAGGGCAGTTGGTAGGGTTATTAACAAAGAGGAGGGGAGTTGGTAGGGTTATTAACAAAGGGGAGGGCAGTTGGTAGGGCTTTTAACAAAGATGAGGGCAGTTGGTAGGGCTATTAACAAAGAGGAGGGCAATTGGTAGGGTTATTAACAAAGAGGAGGGCAATTGGTAGGGTTATTAACAAAGGGGAGGGCAGTTGGCAGGGTTATTAACAAAGGGGAGGGCAGTTGGCAGGGCTATTAACACATAGGAGGGCAGTTGGAAGGGTTTTTAACAAAGGGGAGGGCAGCATATAACCAGTTTCTTTGACATTCACTTGATCTAAAGATTCTTATGCACATCTAATCTATTCTTAAATACATTAAATTACTATGCGCCCACTATTTCCTGTGGCAAAGCATGCCAAGTATTCACCACTCTTTGACTAAAAGCACATTTCCAGGTATCTAATCTGGGCCATTTTTAAAACTAATTTGCAGGTGTGCCCTCTTGTGTTCTGCAGTCTGTCTACAATACACGTTTTGAAGGATCGTGACATTCTTGCCATCAATATTGAAACTTTTCTAGCTAGTCACGTTTTATCTGTGTTATTTTTGCAATCCCGAGTTTACTGGTTTTTTTAAATTTTGTTTTGCAGAAGGTAGTAGCTGGCAGCTCTTGAGACGAACAGTTGTGCCGATTGTTGGACTCTTGTCCCTTGTGCTGATCTCAGTGGTAGGACCCCTTGGCCGATCCTCATTGTATCCAATGTCCAGGAGAAACATCATACAAGGCAGCGTCAACAGCGAGAATCGGGTTTCTAGTGGAATGGAGAAACTATGGATTGACTTCACCCATAGTCATGATACCGAAACAGATCCTGAAATGCAGGAGTTTCTATCGTGGCGTTTAGTAGATCACCATAATGCTACAGACCGTAAAGCTAAAACTCTGACTAATAATAGAGATGTTGTAGAAGAAGCACAGAGGATCCTGCTCAACCTTCTACAAGATCTTCTAGGGAAAGCCAGACATGTCATGCTTATTGAAATAGCTACATACGACAACAAGGGAGACCCTGCTATAACTGTTGGCGAGGTGATGTTGCTGAGGAAATTGAATGTTACTATCGTGTATTACTGTGAAACTTACTTATGTAATAAGAATTCAAGTTTAGACAAAGCACAGCACATAAATTCACAATATGGTGCAGATGAACTAGTAATCTTACTACAAGGTGGCGGTAATTTGGTTGGCTACATATTCGTGGACCATATACGTAAAAAGTTCATTGATCTATTCCCAGATAGAAAAGTAGTTCTCTTGTCTCAAAGCATATTTTTACACTCCAAGAACGTCAAAAGTTTAACATTTTGTCGAAATATGTATTCTAACCACAGTAATCTGATCATGCTACTGAGAGACAGGCAGTCTTATGAGATTGCTGCAGAAAATTTCCAAGGCGTTAAGCTAATTCTAGCGCCAGATATGGCCTTTGGTATTGGAATGGTACCTCGGCAAATGCCACCTACATACGATATTATTTGGATAAGGAGAGCGGACATGGAAAGTTCGAATTATGGTCTCCCGATAATTCCAGCAAATATTTCAGTTGAAATTAATGACTGGATTCAATGGAAATCTAACAGAGGAAAGACAGATTTGGAGAATTCATTTCTTATAGCCGCTGCTGGATTTCAGTTTCTGGAGAGAGGACGAGTTGTGATCACTGACCGTCTCCACGGCCATATTTTATCCACGTTAATGGATATTCCTCACGTGTTAGTAGACAACCCACCATATCTCAAGTTATCGTCCTTTGACAGATCGTGGACACAGAGTCTCAAAAACACGATCATTGTCAGCAATGGCTCTCTGGCGTTGGATGCCGCCATGACACTATTAAACCGTTACCAGAATTCTCTTCCGGTACTAGGACCTAAAGATATGTACGTACCTGCCAATGGTTAGACAACGAGAGTTCTCGGTAACATGTTCTTTAATCACATTACCTACTTTTAGTTTATGGGAACTGCGTGGTCTCGGGGTAGGACATCGGCCTTCTATGGAGGTCGCGGGTTCAAATCACGTAGACTTTCTGGTATTTCCCCAGATCTCTGGGTAGAAGAGATCGGACGTGCGTGTGCATCATCGCGCACGTTATAAAACCTTGGCAGCTGGAAATCGAAAAGAGTAGGCTTAACGGCCGCTGCCAGGACTAAAATTCAAAATTATGTTACAAATTTAACCAATCTATTACAGGATCCTCGCTGGTGCTACGGTGTTCGTGCATTGTGCTGAGATTCTCTAACAATATGAAGAAGAATAGAGCACTTATGGGTTAAACCGCGTGCAATGACGATTCTTCGACTAAACTTAATTAATGTTAGTTTATATTCTTAAACAGTCATTGCAAATACTTATCTATTTATTTACAATCCATCGAGGCAAATCATGAAGTGCTTTTGTGGAGCGAGTGTGTTAAATCTTCTATCTGTTGACTTGATTTGACAGATTCAATTTCAACCGTTTTATCTCTGTGTAGAACTCTCTTAAATTCTCAGGTTTGCGCATTTCACAATCCGCAGCGGGTTAAACGGTGTTTGGCTGTAAAGAATATTTCGAATATGTAATAATATGTTATATTGTGTTACGTTGGGGTATATTAATTTATGACATATTATAAAAAAAGATATCTCTGCACTACGGGCAACATATAGGTAGTCAGTAACTTTCTACTGCGGATGAATATATGAATACAGACGATTCTCGTAGCAAATTGGTTGTACTCATCCCTTAACCGTCATTGCTCTTTCGATGTTTGATTCGAAACTGCAGCTGGCTGTCAATGATTGTCTCCCCTATTGCAGTAACATCTCCTAATCGATTATCACTGATCGATTGTATGACATCTCTGTTGTCAATAATCTCCACACTATATGTTCACATTATATGTTCGCACTATATTTTTATGCGCTGATGAAATATCATCCATAAATTCTTACACCTGACGGTAATTTAGAGCAATGAACTTCAGGAAATGTATGCAGGAAACCAACATGGTCATAATATGGGTCATTTTAATTGAGTTTGGATACGATATTGTTTTAAAGTGTAAAGTGTAACGAGCTGCACAAATCTTGTATTCTGACGTTCATATGAGATAATTAGGGTCTGATGTTAGCATCAGCCACTAAGTTTGACCCAATCAGTTCTGGAGCTCCATCGTTTGCTATTTCGTTAAGTTGATTTAAGTTGAATTAATTAATCACATTGTTTTTTTTATTCTATGAAAATGTTTTATTTCATTTGTTGAAGAACAAGCAATAATTTCATACAATTGACTCGAGCATCGACTCTGTAGACACATACAACCAACTGAGTGATATCAGTGTTGTTTGTACTCTCGTCTAAAGCAATTAAAAATACTTCAAATTATAGAGCGAGTTCTTTGAAACTTAATTTTATATCATTGTCCATTCCTTTGATACTTCACGCCAGTCCGTTGGGAAAAAAGAAATGAATTCAATGTCCATTCATTTGATACTTTACGCCAATCAGTTGGGAAAAAACGAATGCATTCATTGTCCATTCCTTTGATACTTCACGCCAGTCCGTTGGAAAAAAGGAATGAATTCAAAGTCATTGCCTTTATTATTACTTTAATGACAGCACCTAGACATTCACTGGGATCAAGATGCTGAGCAGCGCATGAGCTGCAGCGGTCAGCGACCCATAGCTGACTGCTAGTGTCAGGGCCAGCGAACCAGAACTACCATGGCCCTTCTACACCTCCACGCCGTGATCCTGGATAACAGGCTGCAACAGAGCAGACTGGCTAAGGAGAAGGGATCGAATAGGGAATGCTAACACGGTGTTCAAAAAATGCTTGCTGAAGTCGGATGTGTTGGACTGAAAGATGCAAATATCGCAGCCAAGCTGTAAACTACGACACAACGCATTCCGTTCTCTGGACTACAGTCTGCTACTTAAGCCCTTTCAAGGTTTGGTAGTAGGAGATTGAGAACGAATGAAGAAGATAGAAGAAGAACATATATACTTTATTTTAAATTGTGTTTCTTATCTTCTTTCATAATTGGAGGATCAGTGGCAACCTTGAAAATGGTGTTGGAACAATATAACAAATTAGCCAAAGCGTTTGGAATGAAAATATCCATATTAGAGACACCAACTTTGGAAATAGACAAGAAACATAGGTCTATGAACATAACCATGAAAGAAATAATCGAACAAATACACCAGTTTTCAAATTTAGGGCAAACCATAACAGGAGATTCCTGTAGTGAGACAAGTAATACAATCATTGCATTGCCAACCGCTAACCTCAAGGAATGCCAGGAAGAAAACCGAGAGAATGAATAGCTACCACTCAATAATGGTACTGAAACATGGCTGCTAGCAGTAAAGGATAAAAACAGACTGGAGACGTTCAAAATGTAGTGCTACTGTAGAATGGAACGAGTGAGTTGGACAGAAAGAAGTTCAAATCACAATTTCCTTTTTGAGGTACGAGCACAAAAATAAATATTGAAAATGATACAACAACGAAGATACAGTTGACTGGGACACAATATGATACATGAACGTCTTATACAGAAGATACTAAAGAACAAGATCCAGGGCAAAAGATGAAGATAAGATACCAAGACACAAATTTACATCTCAGGCAGGCTGGGACATTAAATACGAATCTATGCTGAAATAAAGACAGCTGCAGAGGATAGGTTCAAATCGTGAGACATGCTCAGACAACCTTACAACCAGTTTTAGGACTGACCAACCAGAGCGTAATGTCAAATGGGGAGACATGCTCAAATAACCTTACAACCAGTCTTATAACTGACCAACCAGAGAATAGAGTCAAATGGAGAGACATACTCAGACAACCTTACAACCAGTCTCAGGTCTGATCAACAAGCTGAAGATGGTGATAGTCTCTCAGCTGACCTTTGTAGTCGCTATAACTGACCGTTTTGATATTATGCTATATTTTGGAAGTTGTATACTTTCACAATAACTATAGTTTCCAAACAATTAAAACAAACGTTTTGATTCTGAGAGACCACATTGAGCTAAAACTTACTTCTATTAAAACATGATACTCCCTCTCCGCTTTCCCCTTCTTCAATGATGTCATATTATTAATCATTTATGAGGTTAGAATGAACATACCACACCAACAAAAACTAAAACAATAGATCGGAATGTCTACAAGATGAAAATATAACTAACTGATAACTTTTTGAGACGCTCAATTCTTCTTCTTCGTTCGTTCTCAATCTCCCACTACCAAACCCTGAAAGGGCTTAAGTCGCAGAATGTAGTCCAGAGAACGGAATGCGTTGTGTCGTAGTTTACAGCTTGGCTGCGATATTTGCACCTTTCGGTCCAACACATCCGACTTCAGCAAGCATTTTTTGAGTACCGTGTTAGCATTCCCTCTTCGATCCCTTCTCTTTAGCCAGTCTGCCCTGATGCAGCCTGTTATCCAGGATCACCGTGTGGAGATGTAGAAGGGTCTTGGCCGCTATGGTTCGCTGGCCCTGACGCTAGCAGTCAGCTATGGGTCGCTGACCACTGCAGCTCTTGCGCTGCTCAGCATCTTGATCCCGCTCAATTCAATACTGACAGTTGTAAACGACAGTGCTGCTAGCATTCACACATTTGTTTTCTGTTGAGAGTTTTGATTTACGGTTTCTTGACACGTCAGCTTCACATCAACTAACCTCAACTAAGGTTTTCTTGTAAATGTGGAAGATTTACAATCCACGGACGTTTGAGTTGAAGTAAAGATTAATTACACAGGCGTGACTCGTGAAATAATTGAAATGAATTAATAATTATAAATTACAAATTAATTTCCCGACGTATTTACATTTTCTATTTGATTACAGTACATAATTAACTGTACATGGGTTGTTTGCCAGTTTGTATTTTTCTCTCTATTGGCTTGGTGAGAGGCAGGAAGAAATGGTTTTAAGAAATAAATGCAGCGTAGTCTGATTAGTGATTAGGCGACTCAGTGGTCTGGAGGTAATGTGTCCGCCTCATTGGCCGGAGATCGGGTGTTTGAATTACGGCGGAGACCGGCATTTGTTTTACGTGGATCTTCTGGTAAAAATTCTCCTGATCTCTGGGTCATCTTCTTCTTCTTCTTCGTACGCTGTCAGACGTCAAATTGAATTTTTTCGAAGAAAGCAGCTGTCATCCTGAAGCTGTCAACACTGCCAAAGAGCTTGTCTAGTGTTGCCACTGGTAATGGCCACATGTGCTTTCTCTGGTCCTCGTACGTCGGGCAATTTTGCTACATATGTTCAGCGGTCATTTTTCCCTGTGCCACACGAGCATTCGTTAGTACCACCTATCTTCAATTTGTTGAATAGATGAAACCTCAGTCTGTTGTGGCCTGTGCGGAGTCTGAAGACCACGACCTGCTCTTTTCTGTTCAGCTGGTAATAGGCATCATTTTTTGTGTATCCAGTATGTTCTGTTTCCCATTTGGCCATGTATCTGGCCCTAATAAGCCTTCTGGACTCTTTGTAGGTCACACATTAAATCTGGTGGGGGTAGTCTTGCACCTTCTTTTGCCAGTCTGTCTGCCTCCTCGTTGCCTTGGATGTTACAGTGGGATGTAATCCACTGTACCACTACTCTTTTCGGTGCGGACTGCTGGCATAGTTAACAGAGTACTGCTCTTAAATCATTAAGTTCAGTATTTTTCTGGCTTTTTAGTGCTGTGACCACGGCCAGGGCATTTGTGAACAGGACTATCTGGCTTTCATTGCTTTCGCCTGTTAGTATTGCTTCTGCTGCAACCCTCAGTGCCTCCGCTCTGAAATTGCTTGAGAATTTTCCAGTTGCCACTGACAGTGTTATTTCTCTACCATTTGTTATGCTCAGAAATACCCCTGCCCCTCCATTCTGTGTTGTGCTTGTTACAGAACCGTCTGTGTATGCATTGGTCCAGTCCATGCTTGGGTAGTTTTCCGCTATGATCTCTAAGTAATGAGATCGGACCCCCGTGTTCAGTGTCGAGCACATTAAAAAGCCTTGCTAGTTGGAAATCGAAGAGTATGCTTAACGACCGCTACCAGTGAAAATTAAAATTAAAATCTACCCAAGTTATTTGTACCTTTCTCCAGGTGGTTTTATTAAGAGCAACTATAGATGGCGCCTAACTGGCTGCGTGTCTACTTAGCTCTAGTGTTTGAGTCTGTTAAGATGGACGCACATCGGTAAAAACCACCCTCCAAGAAACTGATTGTATACATACTCTGTAGAGTCTTCTAAACCAGTATAAAGACCTTAAGTTAAGTTAATAAAAGTTACAGGATACAACTGCCGCAACCAGTTCCTTTCAGTCGACCCAGGTGTTCGTTCATACCTTCCCTATGGTTAGGGACAGAAGCTCAACAAAGAAGGGAACTAGCCACCCACGACATACTCGTACAATGCAGTCTCTAACAGCTCATCCTGGACAACAGTTTCTTCAATTGGACTTGAATAATTAAGAAGGCTGATGATCGGCCAGATTCCTAGAATTTTCAAAAAGTTCGCGCTGCCCGGATACAATGACGGCGGATCTGGATTAGTAGTACGTCACATGTGCCTGGTCTACATGTGCCTGGTCTACATGTGCCTGGTCTACATGTGCCTGGTCTACATGTGCCTGGTCTACAAGTGCCTGGTCTACATGTTTTCTGCTCATTCTATCCAGATACAAAAAGTACTGAAGACTACGAATAAAGAGACCTGGATGAATAGACAGGTTTTGGGAAATACTGGGAGAGAAATCTACAAATTAATGGCCATCCCAAATCCCAAAGACAACATCAACCTCCTGAAACCGACAAGCCAAAGCACCATTTTCCCACTTCGCACTTAACACATACAACTTAACAGTCACTTGAACAGAATCCAACCAGAACATACTCCAGAGTTCCGGCTGTGCACACATCCCTATGAACTTTTTAACATAATCTTTTCGAATGTCCGGCGTTTGCCGATGTTAGGAAAGAGCTTCTTCCTCCGGGGCCAGACAAATGGAACACTTTGTACGAAACTAAACAACAGCTCACAAACACTTGCAGATAACACTATATGGCATTGGGCCAAAGGGCAAGAGCCCATAGGCCGCTTGATCAATAACCAACCAACCAACAAACCAGACAAACTTTCCAGCCGGACTATCACTACGTGGGTCCAGGACTACAAGTTTGAAATGTCCTTGAACCACTGGTGAAATGTATACCCTAAACACTATCTAATTCGCTAACAGATCACTACAAACAATCTAAATTAAGAATCTAACAAAACCAAATAATCAAGGGACAACTTCACTATCAATATTTTCTAAACAAACAAGCTCAATGTTAATTGGAGAGGAGATGGAAATTGAAACCAGCAAATACAGAAAGGAAATCACCTCAAACAAGCGGGAGATTGATCAAGTGGCAACATGTGCTACAGAGGACAAGGTTGAAACTGACGTCAAGAGGATAAGTAGCTTAGATGTCGAATGAATACCATTGAATGCGTGGATGGGGATTTAGCTACGTTAATTCAAGCGGCAGATCTAATAAATTACCAAACACTGCTGTGGGCGATAAACTAGCTAATGCTTCTCTACGCTAGGCAACAGCTTGTTTATGGGATGGAAGTGGTCAGTTCTCTTCCTCGTATCTTTCCCCCTAACTAATGTTAGCCAGTCAGGAGAAAGTTACTGGCCAAGTCCCTCACCTGACCTCCTCGTTGGTCGTCCTGGAAACGGGTTGCTGTCGAGGCAACAATCTGGCTAATAAGGTGAGGTAGTAGTGAGCGACACGTAGATGAGGTCAAGCATAGCACAACCGTTTGAAGGATCCCGGTCCACCTTCATCAGCACGCTCAGGATGTGGGGAAAGCTACTGCAGCCCCGTCACGTAACGCCCTTTTCAGGACGCACATACGAGTAACCTACTCATTGTGGGCATTCGAAACAACAAAAACAAAAACAACAAAAAAGCAAAAACAACAACAACAATCCACCCACTTAAAACGTTGTCTGCCTCTTGAACGACTGCCTTCCAACTTATCCTCTAGTGTGGCTATTCGACCAGAATAACAGGAAAACTATTCAGGTCTCTTCGCCTCAAATTGTGGATTAAATTGCTTGGTTGGGTTAAGACATGTCAGCATGCAGAGCTCTTGCAGTTTAACCTGCTGATCCAAGTTCGATGCATTTATGTCTCTAGTTGTTTTAGTTGGATTGTGGTGGTGTTGAATTGTTGCTTGTTCGTTCTTTTATTGGAATTTCCCCGCGTCCTATTTCTTATACTCCCGAAAATACCAATCAGGTGATTATGTGATAATGATGCTGTAATCCCTTTAGCTGTGAGCTGACAGCTCTTGACATCCCAATGCCTCCCGGACAAAAGCACACGTCCTCCTCAATCGCTGAGCCGAAGTCAAATCCCGTATAAAGTCTGTTGTCTTAAAGACATCATGATTGCGAATGGAGGTTATGACCGCATCTTTCGAGTATCCCCGAAGGACGGCAGTCCGGTGTGTTGGTGTCCAAGGATCGTCACGTCATACCAGGGACATATACTCCACTGTGTCGGCTACCTCATTTTCTTACGTCAGTTTTGTCAGCCCATCTGTAGTGATGGTATGTGTGGCATCCCCTCTACCTGGAAGATTGTCAAGGGATTAAGATCAATCTGTATTACAGAGGAAATGGTTTTTAACAAATTGGAGGGTTTGAAAGTGGATAGATGTCCAGGTCAAGATGGTATTCATCCAAAATTGCTGTATGAAATTAGAGACCAACTAGCAAAACCATTTGCTATATTATGTTCTCAATCACTTACAAAAGGGATTGTTCCACGGGATTGGAAAGATGCAGGAGTGATCCCCTTTTTCAAAACAGGCAAAAAATCAGATCCAGCAAATTATAGACCGGTGAGTTTAACGAGCATAGTCTGTAAATTGTTAGAGTCAATAATCAAAGAAAACATTGAAATGCATTTAGACAAATTTAATCTAATTAGAAATAGTCAGCATGGGTTTACTAGAGGGAGATCATGCTTAACAAATCTATTAGAATTCATGGAGGAGGTTACTAAAATCATAGATAAAGGGGAGCCAGTGGACGTTATTTATCTATACTTTACAAAGGCCTTTGATAGAGTACCTCATCAAAGATTATTTCGAAAGTTAAAATCACATGGAATAAGTGAGGAAGTTGCCAAATGGATTGAAATTTGGTTAACGGGAAGACGGCAGAGGGTGCGCATAAATAAGGAGTACTCTGAGTGGTGTGAAGTGAAAAGTGGTGTGCCACAGGGCTCGGTTTTGGGACCAATTTTGTTCTTGATATATATAAATGATTTGGACATTGATATGGGATCCATGATTGCAAAATTTGCTGATGACACAAAACTATGCAGTAGTGTCTCATCTATAGCGGAAGTGGATATTTTGATGTCGGATTAAGATAAAATTCGAGAATGGTCTGTAAGCTGGCAAATGGAGTTTAATGTAGATAAATGTACAGTCATCCACATGGGTAGATCTAATATGGAACATAATTACAGAATGGGAGAAAACAATATTAGAAAGATAGATAAGGAAAGGGACCTAGGGGTTATAATAGATCATACAGGAAAGGTGAGTGAGCAAGTTAAAGTAGCAGTGAAAAAGGCAAATGCAATGTTAGGTATAATAAAAAGAAATATTAAACATAGGAGCAAGGAAGTGATCGCCAAACTGTATAAAGCTTTAGTTAGACCTAGATTGGAGTACTGTGTACAGGTGTGGAGTCCTTATCATAGAGGGGATATAAACATGCTGGAAAGAATACAAAAAAGAGCGACAAAGATGATAGTGGGATTCCAGAATTACAGTTATGAGGAACGACTCAGAAAAACTGGCCTACAGTGTCTCGAAGAGAGAAGAATTCGTGGTGACTTAATACAGGTTTATACGATGATCAGAGGAATCGATAAATTAGACTATAACAAGTTTTTTTTAAAATACAGCCACCCACAATAACAGGGCAAAGCTACAAGCTGACTAAAGAGAGGTCCAGATTAGATATTATGAAATATTTTTTTAGTCAGAGAGTGGTGTCTGCTTGGAATGCATTGCCAGGGGAGGTAGTGGAGGCAGAGACAGTTAATGCATTTAAGAATAAACTGGATGCGCATAGCTTTTAGAGCAAGGTGATGTAAATGAAACTGGTTGTATACAGACTCTGCAGGGTCTTCTAAGCCAGTATAAAGACATTAAGTTAAGTTAAGTACTGCCAGCCCATCTGTAGCGATGGTATCTGTGGAATCCCCTCCACCTGAAGATCGTCACGTACTGCAAGCCCACCTGTAGTGCTGGTATGTGTGGCGTTCTCCTCCACCAGGAAGATCATCACAAAGGGGCCGAGGTGCAATGTTCGCTGGTCTGCATATCTTCATCATCCATGGGGATAAATGATAGAGGACACAAAAGTAAAGACCGAGACAAGAATACATTTCATCTTAAAGTGGGGATGGATTAGTGCAGCACGGCGCATGCACCACTCTCCGGTGGGTTCTGCAGTTACACCTATAGGGCTCTCCCCTGCTCCTCAGCCCTTTTGTCTGGCCCCTCTCCAAGAACCTGTCCGGCTTGGGTGACCCTTCCAGGAGTAAAACTCCCCCCGGCATAGCTCCTTGTATCATTAGGACACGCAAGCTCTCCATCCTCGGCAAAGGAAGACTTACGTATAGAGGGATGTGATTATGCTGCTTGTGACATTACAGACAGGCTGACCTACTATTAATTTAGCAAATAAACTAACGATTTTTTTAGAAGCCACACAATCATAATTAATCGAAGAAGGTATTGACTTTAATAGCTTTTCTGATTGATTTTCATGAAAACAGGTATTTCATGATTCGTTCGACGGTCTCAATTGAATACGTACCGTCCGTTATCTTGACACATTCGGCCATAAATGCGGGGCATATAGAGAGGTGTTAAAACATAAATATTGTCCTGCTATGTTAAGTTGCCTTTAAAAGAATTGATTTAAGAATATACTAGGTGGGTTAAGAGAAATGTGTACAATATTCGTTACAAAAAAAAGAAAATGTGTTTTGCGGTCAGTGATTATGTTAGGTAAGGTATATAAAAGTGGAGGTACAGAATTGAGGTGGTATTAGTAGTAGAGGTATAGAATTGAGGATATATACAGTAGTGAATGTATAGAATAGATGATGTATATAGCAGTGGAGGTATAGAATAGATGATATATATAGTAGTTTATGTATAGAATAGATGATGTATATATTAGTGGCGGTATAGAATAGAACCAGGAAAGAGAGGACGGAGATGCCCAAGGAATAGATGGGCAGACAACATCGCTGAGTGGTCAAACCTTCGTCCCGGTGAAGCACGACTGGCGGCATCGGAGTGAGAGAGATGGCGTGGGGTTGTGAGAATGTCTTCACGTGTGCCCCAACGACCTGATGGGTTGCGGGATGAACTGAACTAAACTGATAGAATAGACGAGGTATAGAATAGTGGAGGTATAGACAAATTGAGGTATTGAATAGGGGAGGTATAGAATAGTCGAGGTATTGAATAGGTGATGTATACAAAAGGTTAGGTATATAATAGGGAAGGTATATAACGGGGGAGGTATAGGATAGGGATGTCTACAATAGTGGGGTATATAATATGGGATATGTAGACTAGTAGAAGTATAGAATAGGGGAGATATAGAATAGTGAAGGTGTATAATTGTGAAGGTATAACATAGTGAAGGTATAGAATAGTGAAGGTATAGATTTGTGAAGGTATAGCATTGTGAATATATAAAATAGTGAAGGTATAGAATTGTGAATGTATACAATAGTGAGGGTATAGAATATATGAGGTAAAAAATAGTGAAGGTACAGCATTGCCGAAGCATAGAATAGTAAAAGAACAGAACAGAGAGAGTAAAAATTACGTAGCACTTAGAATAATGAAGGCATATAATAGTGGAGGTATACAATAATGAAGGTATAGAATAGTTTAGTTATCTAATAATGAATGTATAAAATAGTTGAGGTATAGAAAAGTGGAGGCATAGTATAGTTAAGGTGTATAATAGTGAAGTTACAGGATAGGGGAGGTATAGAAAAGCGGAGGTATACAATTGTGGAGACATTGAATAGTTAAGGTACATGAAAGCTCAGTTATAGGATAGTGGAGATATAGAATAGTGGATATATAGAATAGTGGAGATATATAATAGTTGAAGTATAGAATAGTGGAGGTATAGAATAGTGGAGGTATAGAATATTGGAAGTATAGAATAGTGGAAGTATAGAATAGTGGAGGTATAGAATAGTGGACGTATAGAATAGTGGAGGTATAGAAAAGCAAAGACATGTAACAATAATGATGGGAATAAGTCAGATGTGAAATATTTGAAATAGGAAGGCTATTTCTTCTTCTTCTTCTTCGTACGCAGTCAGACTGTAACCATTATTTTTTTCGGAAAAAGCAGCCGTCATCCTGAGGCTGTCGACACTGCCATAGAGCTTGTCTAGTGTTGCCACTGGTGATGGCCACATCTGCTCTCTCTGATCCTCGTATGTCGGGCAGTTTAGCAGCAAATGCTCAGCCGTTATTTTCCCGGTTCCACACGAGCATTCGTCAGTGCCACATATCTTTAATTTGTTGAATAGGTGGTACCTCAGTCTATTGTGGCCAGTGCGAAGTCTGAAGACAACGACCTGCTCTCTTCTGTTCAACTGGTAATAGGCATCGCTTTTTGTGTAGCCAGTATGTTCGGTTTCCCATTTGGTCATGTATCTAGTTCTAATAAGCCGTTTTGACTCTTAGTATGTCATACCAGTATCTGGCTGTGGTAGTTTTGCACCTTCTTTTGCCAGTCTGTCTGTCTCCTCGTTGCCTTGGATGTTACAGTGGGATGGAACCCACTACACCAATACCCTTTTTGGTGCGGATTGCTGGCATAGTTGACAGAGTACTGCTCTTAAATCATTAAGTTCAGTATTTTTCTGGCTTTTTAGTGCTGTGACTACGGCTAGAGCATCTGTAAGCAGGACTGTATGGCTTTCATACCTTTTACCTGTCACCATTTCTTCCACTGCCGCCTTCAGTGCCTCTGCCTCCGTTCTGAAATTGCTTGTTTATTTTCCAGTGGCGAATGACATTGTTATTTTCCTGCCATTTGGTAGTTTCAGAAATCATCCTGCCCCTTCGTTCTGTGTTGTGTTTGTTACAGAAACGTCGGTGTATGCATGGGTCCAGTCCATGCTTGGGTAGTTTTCCGTTATGTAACTCAGGGTAGTATCTCTTCTTTCTTTTTCAGTCTGGCAGTTATTGTTTCCAATATCTGGTATATTTTCTACCATCTCTGGAAAAATGTGCTGCCTCCATGTAGATTTTCGTACAGTAGTGATGGGCTTTGGAGTTGTTAGTGCGTTCATAGGGTCTTCGTGCATCTTTGGTTTGGCTATTTCTGCAAACTTTCTCCGCTTTAGTTTCCCATTTCCGAAATTGTTTAGTCTCAGGTGCATTGGATGGTCAGTCAGTCTTCTGAGTTTCTCTGATTGCTGCTGGGCTCTGCAGTCTCTTCTGTCGATCATGGATTGCAGTTTTGTAATCTTTTCAAGTTCTGCAATTGGCGTTGACTTCATGCCTCCTGTTATAACTCTCATGGCTTGGTTTTGGAGTTTGCAAATTTTTTTCGAAGTTCGCATTTGCTGCTGTTGTCCATGCCGCAATGCCATACTCGAGAACTGGTCTCACTCTTCCAGTGTACAGTTTCTTTAGTATACTTTCGTCTGCTCCCCAGCTTGTGCCAGCAAGTTTCCTCATGATTGCCATTCTTTCTCTGGTTCTCATTCGGTTTCTCTCGATCTGACGTTTCCATGTCATGCGCTGATCAAATGTGACTCCAAGGTAGTTTGAGTTGTCGTTTGGCTGCAGGTATTTGCCGTTAAGACTTAATTTTGTGTTTTGGGGTTTGTTTGATAGCGAGAATATTGTACATGTCGTTTTTTCTCGTCTATTTTGACCAGCCATGAGTTCGCCCACTCTTCCAGCGATGTTAGGGCCTGCTGCATCCGATTTCTTGCTATGGTGAGATTCTTTTCAGAGGTCCACATAGCCAGATCGTCTGCAAACATTGAGCTATGGACTCTTCTTGGTATTTTCTCTGTTATATCATTTATATACACCAGGAAGAGTGTGGGTGACAGTACTCCCACTTGGGATACTCCCTGCTCAAGTGTCACCTTTTTGCTCATCTGCCCTTGTACTTGAACTCTGGCCGTTCTGTTTTTTAGGTAGTGACTGATCCATTTGTACATTTTCCCACAAACTTCACTTCTTCTAAGCTTGACTCTAAGTCCCTCTTCCCAGACTTTGTCAAATGCCTTTTCTAGGTCCACCCAAACCGTTTCTGTGTGTTTTTTCTCCTGGCAGGCATCTTCTATTTCCTGGACTATGAGGATGACCTGATCCTCAGTGGATCTGTGCTGTCTAAAGTCTTCTTGCTGTGGAATTAGTATGTGTTTTTCTTCCTTATGCCACATCAGGCTGGTGTTTATCATACGTTCCATCAGTTTGCCTACGCAGCTCAGTAGGCTGATAGGCCTGTATCCATTTGGATCTGCTTTGTCTTTTCCTTTTTTTGGTACTGGTACAAGTACTGCGTCTTTCCATGCCTGGGGTACAATACCCCTTTTCCAGCTTTGGTTCAGGACTGATAGTAGTTTCCTCTTCGCTGTTTGGCCCAGCCCCATCAGCATTTCGTTTGTTATCCCGTCTTTTCCGGTAGATTTCATTTTCTTTAATGTTCTCATGGTCTCTTCCATTTCGTGTATTGTTAATTTTGCCATCATATGCTCTTCTGGTGCCATATTGATGTTGTCGTGCCCCCTTTTTGCTCTTCACTAATGTCTGTATGCCTATCTGCAGGGACATCAATGTGGTTTGCTCTGGCATAATGTTCAACAAAGGCGTTTGCTGCCGTTATTCCAGTGAGCAAGTTTTCGCCCTGCTTGATGGTAGTTTGTTTGTTTGATGGAGTTTCGTCATTCATGGCTCTGACTAGCTTACATAGTTTGTTCCCTTCTTTGTCTAAATTGAGTCTTTCTGTTTTGTTTTTCTATCGTTGCCTTGTTGTTTGGATTAGAATGTATTTGTATTTCGCCGTGGCGGCTTTGAGGGCGATATTTGCCTCAATAGATTGTTCTCTCTCTGCCATGTTCCTAGCATTTGTGACTGCGTCTTCCGCTTTCTGCAAATCATCATTTCGAGTAGGGCTTATAATTTGTCCTTGCCCCTTTTGGGATGGTTTCAGTGGCAGCTTGCATTATTGCTTTGCTTAGGCTTTCCACCATGGGCATCATTTTGTTGTTCCGTGTGTTGATGGTTTCCCACAGCCCATCTGTCAGGCTTGCAAATCTGTCCCAATCTGCTCTTTTGTAATTTCAACGTGGGAGCGGTTTTGTTTCCTGTGGGCCTACTTCCATATCAACTTCTAGCCTAATTGGCCTGTGGTCGCTACCTGCCAGTTGGTTTAGCACCTGGCGGTCTCTTTTATGGTGAATGTCCACTGTGGAAAAGGCAAAATCCGGAGTAGAGGTAGTATGCCATGTTCTAGCATAGAAGCTAAGGCTATCCTTTGGCCTATTGATTGGATAGAGATTTGTGTCCATCTCCCAATCTTCCACTTCGTCACCTCTGATGTCTTTGTCCGAGTATCCCCATCTCTCCGAGTGGCTGTTAAAGTCTCCAACTACTATGCAGTTGGAGTCTTTGACTTCCATACTCGATAGCGATAGGTTTTTATTTGGTGGTCCGTACAGGTTGAAGATGCGGATCTTCGTCTATTGAGCCATTATGTCAACTCCTACAATTTCTGCTTGTCTGGAGTGATTACCAGATACAGCGCTACTCGGTATGCAGTTACGGGTCAGTATCAGAACCCATCCTTTGGGACCTTCTCTATCCAGACGGAAGGCCTGGTATCCTCTGATTGAGAATCTATGTTTGCTGTTGAGGTGCGTTTCTTGGATACATGCCACGTCAATCTTACCTTCAAGCAAGTGATGTGTTAGGGAAAGCTTTTTGTTAATGACTCCCTCCGCATTCCACTGTAGTATTCTGAGGGTCTTGAGTTTTTGGTCAATAGAAGTTGCCCCATGGTCATGTGCCTTGAATCCATAACACATGGGTGGGTGACCACCAGTAGTCAAGGGTGGGCTCCTTCGAGATGTGAGGCCCGGCACTCTCGCTGCCTGGCGGGACTCCACAGGATGGGTGCCATACTTATTTCTGATCGGTTGTACTGTCCTCATTTCCATTGCACTGTTTCATTAAACCTGTGACCCAATGCATCCGATTTCAACAGGCGTTTCTGTAGGGATGCCCTCATTAGCCTTTGGCTGTCCCCAGCCTATCTGCAAGGCAGCAGTTGTGGGTGATCAGAGTTGTCTCTCTTATGGAAGTTGTCTTACAGGACTAACGAGTCTTCATTACTCGTGTCTATAGGGTGCGGTGATGATATATGAGATATGACATGGACTATGTACTGGTTTGTACTAACTCGGAAGAGAGGCAGTCCAGTGTGTCTGTATCCCAGGATCGTCACGTCCTGCCAGAAACGTAGCATATGCATGTGGGTGGGGTATCTCTTTGCTCCTTTTATTTTCTCGGCTCATCTGCAGTGATGGCACGCCTAGCATTCCCCGCCATGTAGGAGGATGACACAATAGGGCAGATGTGCAATGTCCGCTAGCCTGCATCTCTTCTGCGTCCATTGGTATGGCTGATAGCATACAGAGGTAGAGATCGAGGCAGGAGTGCATTTAACCAAGGGACAAGCCTGGTAATGTCACGGATATGTTGTTCGCCTGGTGTGCGGACATATATCATGGTCAGGGGCGGAGTCTCGACAGTTCACAGTGAGGTGGCTGCTCTACTGTTTATGACACCCCAACCAAGAACTAAGTCTTCTGTTGGTGGTTTCGCACCTCATCGCCGTATTGGGTGAATATCGAGCAGCTGCCCGCCCGCTTTGCTTGGCGGGAGGGGCAGAGACCTCATTCTGCGGCTCGACCGGGTGGAGCTGAGGCGCGAGCCCCAGGTCCCGACCATATCAAAGCCTCCCATCGCAGTGGTGCTGAGATTTTGAGCGGGATTCCTGCTTAGAGGCGTTCGGCCGTAATCCTTCACATGGTAGCCTCATGCCATTGGCTTATCAGCCTGGTACGTGAAAAAATGTCTGTGGCTCCTCTCGAATTGAGCATTATTACCGTAGCAGCGCCCTGTCATTAGTAGGATAAAAAGCTGACCTGTCAAATACCAGCACACGTTCACTATTAGACCCAAACGAAAGTGCTCTCGATTTGTCAGTCATTCTACAGTATTGGCGTGTTGAGTCAAATTAAGCCGCAGGCTCCACTCATGGTGGTGCCCTTCCGTCTATTCCTTTATCGAACACTGGATGGGAGACAGTCAAGTCACCGAGAGGATAGCCCCAGATTTTCGAGGGTCTAATTCCTGCACCCGTTCCATATTGGACCCAACGAAAGTGCTCTCGGTCTGTCAGTCATTTCAGTGTTTGGCCGTGTTGAGTCAAATTAAGCCGCAGGCTCCACTCCTTGTGGTGCCCTTCCGTCAATTCCTCTAAGTTTCAGCTTTGCAACCATACTTCCCCCGGAACCCAAACATTTTGGTTTCCCAGAAGCTGCCATCAAAGCAACTCCTGCGGACCGCTAGTCGGCATCGTTTATGTTCAGAGCTACGACGGTATTTGATCGTCTTCGCGCCTCTGACTTTCGTTCTTGATTAATGAAAACATTCTTGACAAATGATTTCGCAGTAGCTCGTATTGCGGCGATCCAAGAATTTCACCTCTAACGCCGAAATACGAATGCCCCCGTTTGTCCCTGTTAAGCATTACCTCCAGTTCCGAAAACCAACAAAATAGAATCGAAGTCCTATTACATTATTCCATGCACCATTATTCAGGCAGCCGAGGCCTGCTTTGAACACTCTAATTGTTTTCAAAGTGGACGCGCCGGCCACCCGGGACGCTCAGCAAAGAGCCCCCGCGGGAGAGAGCCGGCAAACGGTAGGGCAGGAGACAACGGGCAGTGAACCGGCGTGAGCCGGACCGCCCGCCTGCGCCTGAGATCCAACTACGAGCTTTTTAACTGCAACAACTTTAATATACGCTTTTGGAGCTGGAATTACCGCGGCTGCTGGCACCAGACTTGCCCTACAATAGATCCTCGTTAAAGGGTTTAAAGTGTACTCTTTCCAATTACAGGGCATCGAAAGAGTCCCGTATTGTTATTTGTCGTCACTACCTCCCCGTGCCGGGAGTGGGTAATTTGCGCGCCTGCTGCCTTCCTTGGATGTGGTAGCCATTTCTCATGCTCCCTCTCCGGAATCGAACCCTAATTTCCCGTTCAAATGGTAGGCATGTCACGTACCATCGACATTTGGTAGGGCAGACATTTGGAAGGTTCGTCGCCGGCACATGAGGCCATGCGATCAGCACAAAGTTATCCAGAGTCACCAGTGGGGTCGCCGCAACCCCGCGAGGGGTTTTGAACTAATAAAAGCGCTCTTTCCGCGAGGGTCGGAGCTTGGTAAGCATGTATTAGCTCTAGAATTGCCACAGTTATCCAAGTAGGATCGTGTCATCTAATGAACCTCGACTGATTTAATGAGCCATTCGCGGTTTCACCGTGAGACAGTGTGAACTTAGACATGCATGGCTTAATCTTTGAGACAAGCATATGACTACTGGCAGGATCAACCACATATCTGTCGGAGACGTACGAACCACACACACCGGTCGGCGGAGAACGGATGTGTAAAAAGCTTCACTAGGACGGCCGCAGGGACCGACTGACGGACGGACGGTTGTTCCGTCCCTCACTCCGTCGACCTAGGACCGCTGACTGGGGCTCCTACACACACCAGACGACCGACCGACCTGGCTCGCTCGGGGAGAGATGGCAGCGCTCTGTGCAGAACGGATCCCAACGGCCCCGGCGGTAGATTTCACAGGGACTGGAGACTATATTTTGCCTGCCTGTCTGCCCTTCTCCCGAGGGTTGGTCGGGCGAGGACAGGGCATTTAGGCAGGATTCCTGCTTTCCATTTGCCGGTCACAAGCTCTTTGCGAGAGTCTGACCACCAGCGAGACGAACTGTCGAGGTCTGCTATAAGCCTTCGAAAAAGCACCACTGACTGTCAAAGTTTCTCTATACGGGCTACAGTAACGCACCTAAGCCACCGGTACAACACCACAAATTTCATCCCCCTACATGGCCAGGGAGAGGCGGAAGAGCGTTTTCGACAAGCCCGCGCTATCGCTCTGTCTGGCGGGACTGAGATCGCTGTACAAATACTGGACGAGAGTCAATCGCGGCCGGCGAGAGACCTACCCCATCGTACGCGATAGTCAGCGAATCAGCCAATCGAACTTTACTTTAAGTAAAACAGAAAATCAATCAAACTGAAGTGATTGTATCTTCCCGTGTGTCTGTGTGGACTTTACAGATTTACATATTGACACGCGTGACACATGCACGAGCAAGACAAGCAATCAGAGTACACGGTTGTCAAACATCGAAGCTCTTAGAATGGAGCAAGTGGTAACGTTAGTTTTGATGTACACAGAAAAACAGTCTTATCTTGTTTTAGCTTTGTTATTTCCTTCTTAGCGTATGGTTGTGTGATTAGAGCATGTGTTTCTTGCAACAAAACTACAAAATTAAATCACCGATCTCCCCAGGTTACAGTTTATCAATTTGTAATAATAATATTAATTGCACTAACAAGGGTAATAGTTATAAATGTAATATTATAATAATAAAACAAATGATAATAATAATGATTGTAATAATAATAGTAATCATTATAATAGTAAAAGTAACAATAATGATAATAAATATTATTCCCAAGGAGCGGAGTGAACTGTGAAGCTAGTACAGTCAGGCACAACATACTGACTAGGACGTCTTGTGTCATGGTTAGGCACAATATACTGACCAAGACCACAATCTGTCTTCAATGTAGCGTTCCCTAGAAACATACTGTTTTCAAAGCAATCTGGCTGACGATATATAGTTCGACGTGATCCCCGTAGTAGTGAGCGACAAGCAGATTAAGCAATGCGTAGCACAACCGCTTGGAGGTTTTCGGGCTACTTTCATGAGCACGCTCGGGATGTGGGCCACTTAACGTCCTTTCCAGGACGCCCAAGAGTAAACTTACACATTATGGACATTGGACTGCAACAACAATATCCAGTAGCTGAGAGCTGGAAAGGGGAAGTTCCTAACACTTCATCATTCGCGGCAGTTTTAGTTGTGTTATTACCTAATCTTTTTATTTGTTTTGTTACATCCAATTAGGAAAATGTGGTCGAGCGGATGGAATACAGCTCTAATGAAAAAGAGGCACCGATTCAAAACTCAGTGAGACTAATTTTCATTTTTATGAGGCATTACATCAAAACCTAGCATGCGCACTCCCCTGCTACTGCTTCGGTTAGCGACCTAAGCTTGCATTTCCCATTAGTGATCTTCCCCATTAAGTTTCAATCTCTCTATCCTACGCATCAGCACATAAGTTAACGCATGTAACTTTTCTGTTGTTGTTTTGATTATTCTCCATATTTCAGAGCCATACGATAGAACGGGCTTGACTTTTGAGTTGAACGTGTCTGTTTTTATATTGGACTAAATTTATTTATTTACATACGTTCGCCAATGCAATGAAAACTGTCTTTAGCCCTTGTTAATCTTATTTTGGAAAAGTGGGCATATAGAAGATTTGGTGGCATTTCTTGGAAAGAAAAGAAAACAAATGTGCAGGTAATGAAAGATTGGGTAGCATTTCTTGGAAAGAAAAGGAAACACATTATTTGGGGGTAGTGAAATAGTGGGGGGGGGGGAAGGGGGGGGGGAGAGAATTAATGAACAAAATCAGGGTTAGACAGTTACGTTATTCATGTCATATAAAAACATACCTCCATATCGGAGACCATTCTAGAGTGTAGGGTAGAAGACAGTCGTTCAAGAGGCAGAAAACGTTTCAAGTGGATGAATAACATCAGGAGATAAGCTTGGAAAAGCCTGATAGACTGCACCATTTCAGCAAAAGATGGAGTACACTGGAAATTCACTTCAGCAGAGCTTCGAACTGAACTGAATCTTTTTTTGATATTTGTACTTCGCAATTTGTATTTATTGCAATGACGTTACTTGATTGATTTCATATACTAATAAAAATATTCGCGTATACATCTATTGCTTGTTACGTTGATCGACCACTACCAACGTCCAAATGCTGAGGCTTGTAGAAAAATATCGTTCACTGCCGAAGGAGAGATTGCTGTTTGTCGGAGCCATGTAGAGTGGAGGGACGTCCCCGCCCCCTCCACGCCTCCGGCCGGCCGGCGGGAAGCCGCTGTTCCACATAGCAGACGTAGACATTAGCTGGTCAGCCGGAACTTCCTGGTCCAGTCGAACCACGTGATCAAACAATGACAGGCGGCGGTGGACCAGAGTGTCCGAGATGGAGTTAACACCTCGATATTACGGACGGGATCGAACCACTGGATACCGAGAATGCGTCGCTTGTTGAGGATATCAAAGGCATCGAGTCTTGATATGTCCTCTTTAAGTAGGGCCAATGTTTCTAAACCATACAAGAATACAGGAATCACACACGTCTGATAAATACGAATTTTAGATCCAAGATTCTGCTATTATACCACACCTGGCGAAGGTCGTTCAAAGCGGAAGCAACAAGCTCGATCCGCCTTGACATGTCAGGCGCACTGAGCCCATCATATGAAAAGGAACTACCAAGGTATGTGAATTCATTGGTGCACTCCACTGTGAGACCATGGACAATAATGCTGTGAGGACCAAAGTCGGAGCCAAAGTTCTAAATTTTTGTCTTGGTTTAAGATGTTGATAAGCTCAAGTTTGATGTTTCGAGGTCCAGTTTCTCGAGAGACTGTTGCAGAGCCGATTTCACGGCATCTATTAAATCAAAACTGGGTACTGGGTGTCTGGGATGGATACAGACAGTTGACATTCGTTCAGTACTTGGAGGATCACGCTGTCATAAAACGGGAGAACAATTTTGGTGAATCTGCTAGGAGAACCAAATGACGCTATGATTTACCAGATCCCTTCCCTGTTGACTGTGTCAAATTCCTTGGTCAGGTCGACCAAATCTGCTAGGAGAACCAAATGACGCCATGAATTGCCAGATCCCTTCCCTGTTGACTGTGTCAAATGCTTTGATCAGGTCGACCAAATCTGCTAGGAGAACCAAATGAGGCCATGATCTGCCAGATCCTTTCACTGTTGACTGTGTCAAATTCCTTGGTCAGGTCGACCAAATCTGAGCACAGCTCACGATGACATTTGTGACAGTACTCCTGAACTTGACACGTTACAAATATTGTTGACCGCCCCACGTCTCTCATGACAACAACACTGATTCTCTGGCACTATGCCCTACTCAAGATGACTAGCTGGCGTTCAGCAGAGTTTAGATCTGAATTTTGCATGCAACTGACGGTAGAGTGAATCCCTTGTGGCTTTAGCAGGAGTGACGATTAACTTTTTGTTTGTAGAAGTAAGCCATGGAGTCACCTTTCAGGTCCTGAGATATCTGACGGCTATCCGGCATAGAGTAGAATCAATATACAGTTTCTCATCGAACCTCTCCTTTACATCTTCTAGGTTCCCCTCTGAAGGGGTGCAGGAGCTGATCAGATTGTCGGTCATCTTATATCCAATAAAATGTATAAAGATAATCATCACCAGCATCATCACCTTCATCACCAGCATCGTCTTCGACAGCCCCAACATCATTACCAACATTATTCTAGCCCTTATCGTCATCCTCACCAAACATTCTCGCCATCATAATCATCAAAACCATCATCACCAGCATCAATACGTACATCAATACCATCATCACCAGCATCAATACGTACATCAACACTACCATCACCAGCATCAATACGTACATCAACACTACCATCACCAGCATCAATACGTACATCAACACTACCATCACCAGCATCAATACGTACATCAACACCTACATCATCACCTTCATCACCATCAACATCATCAGTACCTTCATCACCATCATCACCATTATCATGACGAACATCACCACCTACATCATCATAACCATCATCATCGTCACCAACATCACCATCATCAACATCACTATCATCCCGATCATCATCATCATCATGACGAACATCATCATCATCATCATTATTACCAACATCACCATTATTATCATCACCAACATCAATGTCACCAACATCACCACCATCACCAACATCACCATCAGCATCATCATCACCATCATCATCACCATCATTATCATCACCAACATCACCATCACCAACATACCAACATCATCATCACCAATATCATGACGAACATAATCACCAACATCCCCACCGACATCATCCCTACCACCATCCCTAACATCCTCACCATATCATATATCTTCATCTTCATCACTATAACCACCATCCCATCGTCGCTGCAATAAGTGCATGTGGCGTCCACTTCCTTTCAACTTCTCACAATAAATCGATGTGCTATCACAGCTGTGCTTTCTGAAACGCTTACATTTCCATGATGAGATTGCTAGCCACAGACACACACCTCTTGTCGTCTTTTACAAAACTATTTTACTGGGAAAGTGAAATGCCCTTAGCTAAATGCTATGCAAGCTCTCGATACTCACGTCCGTAGCATACATTCTTGTATTGATTTGTATAGTCTTTCAACGATTGTTCTTCCATGTATATACTCATATATTTGGTGTTAATTTGATCTTATGGAGTGATTATCTGGATAATCCATGAGGATTTAAACAGTTAAAGACTAGCGGAGAGTACTGGATATTGGATGTACACTGCCCGAATAAGGATTTTCCATGGAGAATAGATTGACTGAAATCGTGGTTAGTTTTGAGGGATAGACTGGGTAAGTGGTGATTAGTTAAGGGAGGGGGGGGGGGTGGAAGTAGATTGGATGAAATGGTGATTCGTTTTGAGGAAAGGGGGGGGGGGATAGTTTGATTGATATGGTGACTGTTAACATGGGGATGACTGAGTGAAACGGTGACTTATATGGGAAGACTGAGTAAAATTGTGACTAGTTGTGTGGGAAAGATTGGGTATAAGGTGACTAGTTGTGTGGGAAGGATTGGGTAAAAGGTGACTAATTGTGTGGGAAAGATTGGATAAAAGGTGACTAGTTGTGTGGGAAAGATTGGGTAAAAGGTGACTAGTTGTGTGGGAAAGATTGGGTAAAAGGTGACTAGCTGTGTGGAAAAGATTGGGTAAAAGGTGACTAGTTGTGTGGGAAAGATTGGGTAAAAGGTGACTAGTTGTGTGGGAAAGATTGGGTAAAAGGTGACTAGCTGTGTGGGAAAGATTGGGTAAAAGGTGACTAGCTGTGTGGGAAAGATTGGGTAAAAGGTGACTAGTTGTGTGGGAAAGATTGGGTAAAAGGTGACTAGTTGTGTGGGAAAGATTGGGTAAAAGGTGACTAGTTGTATGGGAAAGATTGGGTAAAAGGTGACTAGTTGTGTGGGAAAGATTGGGTAAAAGGTGACTAGCTGTGTGGGAAAGATTCGTCGATATGGTAATTAGTTTGTGACGATAGACTAGATGAAACGGTTGTTACTTTTGGAGGATCCTTCACCGTCATAAGATAATGGCCTATCGTGCGTTCAGAAATACGCACAGTTGGAATTTATATTATCTTAATAATGAATAGACTTATCAACTAGAATGTCTACATGTGACCCATATTTTCATAACGACATTAATGTGTTACGCAGAAATATTATATAGACTATACGGGATTATCAAAACGAACATTTTCTTTGTTATAATCATGAAGCCAAGTTATCGTTTATAAACGCAACATATTTTACAGTACTTCCGTTAATTGATAGTGCATTAAGAGCCGCAGGGCTTTCTCCATTTATTGCAGGGTTATCAGTAAATTATTGGTAGTTATAAGTATACATTTGAAGATGATTTTTATGTATTGGCAGGCACAGAAATGGAACTCCTGGAGTTGATTGGTAGATTTGATAGAGCGGCCCTGAGTTTTGGTATGGAAATAAATGCAGATAAAACAAAGCTCATGACTAATAACATAGAGGGGTTTAAATCTGTATTAGAAGCAAATGGCCAGGAACTTGAGGTGGTACAACGTTTCAATTATATGGAATCATTGATCAGTGAAGAGGGATCGAAGCCAGAGGTAATTGCAAGAATAGCACAAACAACAGCGGCGCTGCCTCGGCTGAAACCTATATGGCAGGACAAGCGGCTCGCACTATGCATTCAAGTTAAACTAATGCGCTATTTGGTGCTATCAATATTTCTGTATGCTTGCGAGACCTGGACCATTACAGCAGATATCCAGGGCAGAATACATGCAATGGAAATGAGGTGGTATAGAAAACTTCTAAATGTTATATAAAGATCGTGTCACGAACGTAGAAATACGACAGAGAGTTGAAAACGCTATTGGTCCTTTTGAAGATTAGTTCACAACAATTAAAAGACGATAGATGGCCTGGTACGGGCACGTCGCGAGGTGCAACGGAATTTCCAACTAGATACTCTTTGGTTCCGTTCCAGGACAGAGAGGGCGAGAACGTCCAAGGAAGAGATGGGTGGACAACATCACTGAATGGTCAAGCCTTCGTCCCGTTTAGATACGACAGGCGGCGGCAGACAAAGAATGATGGCGTGGGGTTTTGGGCGTGTCTTCAAGTGTGCCCCAACGACCTGATGGTTTACGGGATGAACTGAACTGAACTGAAGTATGCTTTAATGTTTACAATAAATGGATTTATGTGTGTTGAAAGAATATTAAATGACTAATATTTGTGTTTTTGTGTTAGTGTTTCTGTTTAATTAACTTTCACGTTCCAAACTTCCCAATACGTTTAAGCATGTATTAACTAATGTTATTTTCAATTTAAAAGCTATATATATATATATATATATATATATACGTAGAATGCACTCAATTTATTCACATTCGACGACTATGTGAGATTGATCACTGTTGTCAGCTGAATGATTGGCAAACCATCTTATTTAAATAATCAACTCCCTCTTTCATTAAATGATCTTCACATTTCTTCTTCTTCTTCTTCTTTTTCTTCTTCTTCTTCTTCTTCTTCTTCTTCTTCTTCTTCTTCTACGTTCGTTCTCAATCTCCCGCTACCAAACCCTGAACAGAGCTTTGCAAGAAGCAGGATATAGTACAGAGAACGGAATGCGCTGTGTCGCTAGTTTATAACTTTCGTGAGCCTACATTTTCCTTTTCAACCACTTTTATAACTTTCGTGAGCCTACATTTTCCTTTTCAACCACTTTTATAACTTTCGTGAGCCTACATTTTCCTTTTCAACCACTTTTATAGCTTGACTACGATATTTATATATATAATAATATATAATTACCAAGCTCGGTAAGTATTTCTGAACACAATTACTCTGACAATATATCGTTCAACCTCCAAACTAAAATCGAAATGGCTGGCGAAGAGACTGAAAATGTTGCACATTTGGAATATCTGGGATCAGTACTAAACAACAATGGAGACTACAAAAGAAGTAAGAAGACGACTGACTATGGCAATGTATAAGAAGTATGCAGAACCTATGGCATAATACAAACAAAGAACTAAAACTAAAGATCATAAGAACATGCATTTTTCCTGTGGTAACCTATGGATGTGAAACATGAACGTTTACAAAAGCACTAAGATCAAAGATCTGCGCTTTTGAAACACAGTACTACAGAAGAGTCCTGAAGATCCACTGGACAAAGAAAGAGACAAATCCGGCAAGGCCTGAATTTAGAGGTGAATTGCTCATAAATGACGTAATGACCTGAAAACTGAGGTTTTTTGGACACGTCAAACGACACAACGGACTGGAGAGAGCGGTTGTGGAGGCATGGTCACTGGGAAGAGAGGCAGGGGCCGACCGAGAAGACGATGGACCCAGGACATCAAGGAGACGCTGGATTTGACCTTGCAGCAGGCCGGAAGACTGGCGGAAGTCATAGTTTCCTACAGACAGGCTGCCATGAAAGCGACGTTCATGCTACATGACAATGATGATCAAACGTTCAGAGGATGCCTAGAATAAAGATCACAGTCATTGCAAATCCCGTACTGCCGTCGTGGATGAAGTGTTACACTCTTCGTCGTATTTGACCGCAGTAGCTTCTTTTTCATTTATTTAAGATACTAGTTTCCTTCCTAGCAGCTTTTCACCAAAAACCTAATTATGACAAGCACCGGTTTACAGTTAGTAAACTACAGCGTTCATCTCAATAAAGATTAATATCTTCAGCGACTACTATCATATGGTCAATCTCAGTCTACGGACCACAAAGTCCAGCTTTATAGACTGCATGCAGCTCGCTGTCCCCAATTTCTTCTTCTTCTTCTTCTTCTTCTTTGTCGTACTCTATTAGACGTTAACCTGTATTTTTTTCGAAAAAAGCAGCGGTCATCCTGAGGCTGTCGACACTGCCATAGAGCTTGTCTAGTGTTGCCCCTGGTGATGGCCACATCTGTTTTCTCTGATCCTCGTATGTCGGGCAGTTTTGCAGCAAATGTTCAGCGGTCATTTTCCCGGTACCACACGAGCATTCGTCAGTGCCACCTATCTTCAATTTGTTGAATAGGTGGCACCTAGTCTATTGTGGCCAGTGCGAAGTCTGAAGTATGTGGTTGTGGTAGTATGTCTGCCTCCTCGTTGCCTTGGATGTTACAGTGGGATGGAACCCACTGTACCATCACTCTTTTTGGTGCGGACTGCTGGCATAGTTGACAGAGTACTGCTCTTAAATCATTCAGTTAAGTATTTTTCTGGCTTTTTAGTGCTGTGACTATGGCCAGGGCATCTGTAAGCAGGACTATATGGCTTTCATTCCTTTTACCTGTCACCATTGCTTCCACTGCCGCCCTCAGTGCTTCTGCCTCCGCTCTGAAATTGCTTGAGAATTTTCCAGTTGCCACTGGCAGTGTTATTTTTCTGCCATTTGGTAGGTTCAGGAATACCCCAGTCCCTCCGTAATGTGTTGTGTTTGGTACAGAGCAGTCGGTGTATGCATTGGTCCAGTCCATGCTTGGGTAGCTTTTCGTTATGTACCTCATGGTTGTATCTCTTCTTACTTTTTTCAGTCTGGCAGTTTTTATTTCCAATACCTGGTATATTTTCTACCACCTCTGGAAATATGCTGCCTCCAGGTAGGTTTTCGTACAGTAGGGATGGGCTTTGGTGTTGTTAGTGCGTTCATGGGGTCTTCGTGCATCTTTGCTTTGGCTATTTCTGCAAAGTTTCTCCGCTTCAGTTTCACATTTCCAAAATTGTTTAGTCTCTGGTGCATTGGATGGTCAGTCAGTCTGCTGAGTTTCTCTGCTTGCTGCTGGGCTCTGCAGTCTCTTCTGTCGGTCATGGGTTGCAGTTTTGTAATCCTTTCAAGTTCTACAATTGGCGTTGACTTCATGCCTCCTGTTATAACTCTCAAGGCTTGGTTTTGGTGCTTGTTAATTTTATCGTTTTATGTTGTCCATGCCGCAATGCCATACTCGAGAACTGGTCTCACTCTTCAAGTGTACAGTTTATTTAGTATACTTTCGTCTGCTCCCCAGCTTGTGCCAGCAAGTTTCCTCATGATTGCAATTCTTTCTCTGGCTCTCATTCGGTTTCTCTCGATCTGACTTTTCCATGTCATTCGCCAATTAAATGTGACTACCAGGTAGTTTGGGTTGTCGTTTGGCTGCAGGTATTTGTCGGTAAGACTTATTTTTGTGTCTTGGGGTTTGTTTGAGAGCGAGAATATCGTACATGTTGTTTTTTCCTCGTTTATTTTGACCAGCCATGAGTTCGCCCACTCTTCCAGCGATGTTAGGGGCTGCTGCATCCGATTACTTGCTATGTAAGATTCTTTTCAGAGGTCCACATAGCCAGATCGTCTGCAAACATTGAGCTATGGACTCTTCTCTGTTATGTTGTTTATATACACCAGGAATAGTTTGGGTGACAGTACTCCACCTTGGGGTACTCCCTGCTTAAGTTTCACCTTTTTGCTCATCTGCCCTTGTACTTGAACTCTGGCTGTTCTATTTTTGAGGTAGTGGCTGATCCATTTGTACATTTTCCTACAAACTTCACTTCTTTGTAGCTTGACTTCAAGTCCCTCTTTCCAGACTTTGTCAAATGCCTTTTCTAGGTGCACCCAAATCGCTACTGCGTGTTTTTGCTCCTGGTAGGCATCTTCTATTTCCCTGGCTATGATGGTCACCTGATCCTCAGTGGATCTGTGCTGTCTGAAGCCTGCTTGCTGTGGAATTAGTATGTGTTTTTCTTCCAGATGCCACATCAGTCTGGCGTTTATCATACGTTCCATCAGTTTGCCTACACAGCTCAGTAGGCTGATAGGCCTGTATCCATTTGGGTCTGTTTTGTCTTTTCCTTTCTTTAGTACTGGTGCAAGTACTGCGTCTTTCCATGCCTGGGGTACAATACCCCTTTTCCAGCTTTGGTTCAGGACTGAGAGTAACTTCCTCTTTGCTGTTTGGCCCAGCCCCATCAGCATTTCGTTTGTTATCCCATCTTTTCCGGGAGATTTCCTTTTCTTTAACCTTCTCAGGGCCTCTTCCATTTCATTCATTGTTAGTTTTGCCATCATGTGCTTCTCTGGTGCCATATTGATGGTGTCATGCCCCTTTTGCTCTTCACTAATGTCTGTATGCCTATCTGCAGGGACATCAATGTGGTTTGCTCTGGCATAATGTTCAACAAAGGCGTTTGCTGCTTTTTTTCCAGTGAGCATGGTGTCGCCCTGCTTTATGGGTCCCCAATTTGAGCCTGGAGTAACAGGCTGACGACTGTAACAATATCGTTTCACAAATACGCTCAATAAACATAAATACACGAGCTCAGATAACACAAGTGCGATCCTTAAGTCGTATTACGTAACAGCTGTTATTTGATTTGCTCTGTTTGAGCCCATTTCGTGCAAACATTTTTGTGAGTATTATAATTCCCGTGAGCCCACGCACAAGGATCTTAATCCAATTTGATTTGAATACTTTATGTCTCAGAATACAATGCCTTTAACACGGTTCTGCTTCATAGTTTAGAAGCAAACGGTGTGTTTTTAATTTCACAGCCGTTTTTTAGCGGAATTTTTAGCTCGCAAGTTCTGGGACTTTAAAGTTTGTCATATATTTATATATATATTCGCTAATTGTTCTTTTTTGGAGTTGCTTTTTACCTTATATTATCGACTTCTGCTTGTAATTGCTATATTTATGTACCGATGTGTTTATATCATGTATTTATTCGTGCCTTTTTATGTGTGAGAAATATAGCGATTAAATTACAGGCCGGGAAATTGAAATACGATGCTTCAGACATGTAAATGGATAACAAAAAAAAGTGTCATATTAATTGTATATAACTAAATACATTCCCATAGAATAATGACACACATATATATTTACATAACGCTGTAATAAGATGGGAACTATGGGTGCATGTTCTGGTGTCAAGATAAACAAGAAAGCCCTTAAAGTGTACATTACTTGGTGACATAAAGAGAGGAAGATCTAGCTTACGTTGAAAAAATGATATTGGGAAATTAACAAATAAAAGAATGACAGATATATTGTCGCTGGACATACAGAGATTGAAACATATTTAATTATATTGTTATGCTGGAAAAGATGCAAATAAGAGCGACGCAACTGATAGTAGAATGCCGGAATTATAATTATGAGGGAAGACAGACCGGCCTTCATTATCTAGAAAAGAGCAAAATTCGATTAAAAAATAATTAAATGAAAGTATAAATTAGATTATAAAAAGTTTGTTTTTTCAAAACACAGCCACATACAAGCACAAGCCGGCACAGTCACAAATTATTTAAAGAAATGTCCAGATTAGATACCGTGAAATATTTTTTTAGTAATATGGTGGTGAATGCTTTGAATGCATTGGCACAGGAAGCAGTAGATAATAGTTGTCCATCACAAGGGATGAAGACCACTCTCTTTGTTCAGCCGTGTGGACAGTCGTATCTCTTGCTGTGTCCGCTGAAATGGGTGACTTGCTCGGTGATTTGGATTGAAGTAAAGGAAGAAACTGCGCCTTTTGTCAACCTCACTCACAGAGCCTAAGCTACCTTTTGCCAGTGGCAAGACATTCATCGAGACGACTGGAGATAGCATAGGATGCAGATTTTGCCTCAGGGTTACCACCGAAGCCTTTCCGTAAACATGTAACCCGCAGGGTAGAAAGGTGGGATGGTATCTAACGCAGTTTGTCGTGCCTTTTCGATAAACACAAGAGGTCGTATGGACAACACTCAGCATGTGAGTGAGTCTGGCATCTCTCCCCAGCTGTATTCAGCTCATCATAGTAGCATCTAAAATTCCCAAAGGCCAAATTCGTGAAGGTGAACCGGCAGAACTAATCCGTGAAATACGACACAGGTATAAGCGTAGTGCCATTTAGCCGGCGTCCAGACCACGATAAACGGATGGAAGATATCACAAAAAAAGAACGAAATAACAAGTCCCGACGGAAAACAACACCACGTTTCCGTGAACACAAGTGTAAATCGTCGACTTGTGTGAATTCCAGGCAAATCCGTGGTCTGGCGGCAACCATAATGATCCAAAACAGTAGAGAAATGTAGACTCGCAGCCAGTTATGGCGCCATCTTTGCCAGATTTGGATGCATGGTCAAATAATACATTCAAGAATAGATTTTATGAGCTTAGTTATTTTGATATCAAGTGAATCGATCAGGAACTGGTTGTATACAGACTGTGCAAATTATTCGATACCAGTATAAGCGTTAAGTTCAGTTAAGACGAAGAAGAAGACGAAGAAGAAGAAGAAGAAGCAGAAGAAGAACAAAAATTTTAAAAAAAGAATTGAAAATGAAAGAAAAAGTATAAGATTTGGTTTTTTCACGACTGACGCCTGTCGATTCTTTATTGTGTACTTTGGACAGTATTATTGATGACTTTTAAGCATCTCATACCAGATTAACTGATGTTCTATGGTGACGTCTTGAAAAATACCTCATACATTAGTGGACATACTTAATAAGATGAAACTCGGATCCTCCTCGCAATAGTGCAGGGAAATACGACATTTTAGTTTCACGTCTACAGAGGATCACAATGTCGATATTGCTCTAACTCAATCTACACGCATATATACGGCGGAGAAGTGTAATCGGAGAGTAATCAGGGCCAGGTGAAACATACTGATCTATGTGGGATCGAAGAGTAATCAGGATCAGGGGAAACATACTGATCAAGGTGTGATCGAAAAGTATTCAGGGTCAGGTGAAACATACTGATCAAGGTGTGATCGAAAAGTAATCAGGGTCAGGTGAAACATATTGATCAAGGTGTGATCGAAAAGTATTCAGGGTCAGGTGAAACATACTGATCAAGGTGTGATCGAAAAGTAATCAGGGTCAGGTGAAACATACTGATCAAGGTGTGATCGAAAAAATCAGGGTCAGGTGAAACATACTGATCAAGGTGTGATCGAAAAGTAATCAGGGTCAGGTGAAACATACTGATCAAGGTGTGATCGAAAAATTCAGGGTCGGGTGAAACATACTGATCAAGGTGTTCAGTTCCTCCCGTAACCCATCCGATCGTTGGGGCACACATAAAGACATGAAAATCCCACGTCAGCTCTCTCTGTCTGTCGCCGCCTGAAGTATCTCACCGGGACGAAGGCCTGACCACTCAGTGATGTTGTCCACCCATCTCTTCCTTGGACGTCCTCGCCCTCTCTGTCCCGGCACGGATCCAAATAGTATCGCGATGTGCCCGCACCAGGCCATCTTTCGTCTTTTGATAGTTGTGAACAGATCTTCAAAAGGACCAATAGCGTCTTCAACTCTCTGACGGATGTCTACGTTCGTGACACGATCCTTATATGTAACATTTAGGAGTTTTCTATAGCACCGCATTTCCATTGCACGTATTCTGCCCTGGATATCTGCTGTAATGGTCCAGGTCTCGCAAGCGTACAGAAATATTGACAGCACCAAAGAGCGCAGGAGTCTGACTTTTATGCCGAGGGCGAGCCGCTTGTCTCGCCAAAGAGGTTGCAGCCGAGTCAGCGCCGCTGTTGTTTGTGCTATTCTGGCAATTACCTCTGGCTTCGAACCCTCTTCGCTGATCAACGATCCAAGAAATTTGAAACGTGTCACCACCTCAAGTACCTGCCCATTTGCCTCTATTACAGATTGAAACCCTGCAACGTTATTGGTCATGAGCTTTGTTTTATCAGCATTTATTTCCATACCAAAACTCAGGGCCGTTCTATCCAATCTACCAATCAACTCCTGGAGTTCCCTTTCTGTGCCTGGCAATTCATCAATATCATCAGCAAAGCGGAAGTTTGTGATAAGCCTGTCACCTATTTTAACCGTGCCAACATGTCTTTTTAAGGTCGTCTCCATTATTCTCTCCAAGAAGATATTGAAGAGTGTTGGGGAGAGTATACAACCCTGTCTCACACCCACCGTCGTACGGAACCAATCACCTAGCGTTCCCTCTACTGAGACAGCGCTGGTCGCCTGCTCATAAAGGTTTGCAATTACCCTCACAATATCACTGTTGAACTTATAATGCCTCATTGTTGACCATAGCGCCGCATTCCACACTCTGTCAAACGCCTTTCGAAAGTCAATGAAGGCATGGTAGAGGGGTTGATGATACTCTGAGTACTTCTCATTCAGTAGACGAAGATCAAATATCTGCTCGATGGTACTCCTTCCCGCTCGAAAGCCCGCTTGTTCTTCGGCAATGATACTCTCCGCCTGAGGATTCAGTCTGTTAAATAATATCCTCAAGAGAACTTTACTTGGATGACTTATCAGACTGATTGTTCGATAGTTCTGACACACATTTAGGTTTCCAGATTTAGGCTGTGGTATAATGACTGATTTTGTCCAGCAGGTGGGCCACTCTCCTGTCTGCCAAATTCTATTGCAGATGTAAGTCAGGGTAGTAATTGTCGCCTCACCTCCCACTTGCAGGAGCTCTGCTGGAATATTATCCACACCGACAGCCTTGCCTCTCTTCAGCATTTTTACGGCTTCATATACTTCTTCCCTTGTTATCGTTTGATTTTCCTCTATCAGACTCACTTCAGGAGACATTGCAATTCTTGGGTCACCTCGACCTTCATGCTTATATAGCTCCGAACAGTACTCTGTCCAGCGCTCACGAATGTCGGGAGCTTCTGTGAGACATTTCCCACTCTTGTCCTGAATCGTCGTATTTCGACTTTGGACAGGTCTTACTAAGTCCTTGACAAATTAAATGCTCCCTTCGCATCATTTTGTCCCAGATTTCGTTCGATAACTGCGCACTGAGCCGTAATCCAATCCACCTTGGCCTGTTTCATCTTGGTCTTTATGGATCTATTTATCTCTCTATATCGCTGAATCCCATCTAGTGTATTCTTCGCTCCCTTCAATCGTCGTCTCTTGTCACATAAGTCCAGTATTTCGCTCGTGATCCATGCTTTCTTCTTAACCCTGCACCTACCTAAAACCTCAGATGCCGTGTTGAGTAAAGCCGAATTCAAGGCTTCAGTCATCGTCTCAACATCTGCCTCCTCGTTTAAAACCAAGAGAGGTGCGAAACGTCCTCTAACACCGCTCCAAAGGTCTCCACTACATCCGGGCACTTCAAGGTGTGATCGAAAAGTAATCAGGGTCAGGTGAAACATACTGATCAAGGTTTGATCGAAAAAGTAATCAGGGTCAGGTGAAACATACTGATCAAGGCGTGATCGAAAAGTAATCAGGGTCAGGTGAAACATACTGATCAAGGTGTAATAGAAAAGTAATCAGGGTCAGGTGAAACGTAATTTGTTTACGGACGTCGCTATTACGAAAATGGTATCTTAGTGAGATATTTAGGACTCTTGCTCCATTGCTACATCGGTTATATTGAGCTTCTGTTTCTCTGACTTGCGCAGACTTCAAAACTCACACCCATATACCATTGCTGAAACATTCATGCAATTGACGGCGTAAGCCCTGGACTTGACCTCCATTATCTGCTGTAGTGTCGGTTTAACGCTGTTGAAGCTGAGCCAATCCATCGCTCTCTGAGTGACACCACAATGTTGTTGTGGTTTTAGTAAAACTAATTTTATCCTATTTCTGAAATTTGTTTTCTTATTTTGCAGAAATTTATTGTTTATATAGTTCTAAAACTCGTGTCTAAAATTTATTGTGGGTCCTACTTGAACTTCTCGCACGTTCATTTTGCATCTATCTAAATCTCAAGTTTAAAACAAATTTAGAGAATTCGAAAACTATAATTTGTATTTCGCACACACCCATTTTTAGTATTTTTAAAACTTACGAGTAAATCGAATCAGGTTAGGTAGTCCGGACACTTGTATTGAAGTCTTCTGATTCTGATCATGCCACACAACTGACCTTTGTTAGTCAGTTCGGAGACTGGTGTTTAAGTCTTCTGATCATGTCACGCCACTGTTCTCTGTTAGTCAGTCCAGAGACTGGTGTTGAAGTGGCTTATCATATCACACCACTGAACTCTGTTCCCAGCAAAGTTCTTAAGATCTGCACAAGTCTGTACCCCAATGTTTTTGCGCACATGTTGATGTAATTGTTACTCTTGCGTCAACTTGTTCTTTCCCCCTGAATTGTGTCTACTATTCTCAAAATTAAGCATCCACGTGTCATGTTATGACTAATCCAAGACGATCTACCTTTTTGTATACTCAACCTTAGTTGTATATGTGATCCTATATCTTTATGGATGCCGCGAGACCTCGGATTTACCTGAAATTGACACTAGTCGACGACGTACACCTGTGTTCACGGAAATGTGCCGTTGTTTTCCATTTGGACTGGCTAATTCGTTCTTTTTGTGATTTTTGTCTTTAAATTATCCTGACATGGACATCGGCTATATGAATTATAACTACGTTTAAACCTGTGTTTTTCACGGTCTAGTTTACACTGCTGAACGTAACGAGATTGGTGCCCTACGCCCTAGCTGCAAACAGTGGGTTTTCGTGTGACTGAAAGTTAGAGACGAATATAATGGACCAGAACACGGCCCGGAAGAGATACCCATACGACGTCTTGTGATTATGGAAAAGACACGACACAAAACAATAGATGTCATCTCATCTCCAATGCCATGTGGGATAACTGTTTATGGGAAAGGCTTGGGGAGTAAACCCTGAGGAAAAACCTGCATCCTGTGCAATCTCCAGTCATTTCGATAATATCTTGCCACTGGCCAAGAGTAGCTCAGGACCAGAGCGTGAGGTTGAGCAGTTTCTTACTCACTTTAATCCTAATCACCGCGCAAGTTACCCATTTCAGCGGACACAGCATACGAAAAGAACGTCAACACATCTGAACAGAGAGAGTGGTCTTCATCACTTGTGATGGACGAACATTGATTATATCTTTGAGCATTAGATCGTTCGACCTTTGTTCTGTCCAACTCATTCTTTGTATCTTGTGATAGCACCATATTCTGAGCGCTTTTATTGTGTTATCATTTTTATATTTAGAGTTCATATCTCAGACCCGTCCAGGTTGTTGTTGTTGCTGTTGTTGTTGTTGTTGCTGTTGTTCTTGTTGTTGTTGTTATTTGCGACTGAACATAATGAGTAGGTTTACTTATTTGTGCGCTCTGAAAAGGGCGTTAAGTGGCAGGTTGCAGCAGCTTTCCTCACATCCCGAGCGTGCTGATGAAGGTGAGCCGTTATCCTCTAGGTGGTTGTGCTATGCTTGGCTTCAACTGCGTGTCGCTCACTACTACGTGGATTATTGAAACCCTCACCTTGTTAGCCAGGCTGCCACGAAAACAGCCCGCTTTCAATGAGGACTGCTCGGAAGCCAAAGTTAGTGTCTTGGCCAGTATATTTTGCCTGCCCCTGACTAACATGTCTAATCAGTATATTTTGCCTGCCCCTGACTAACATGTC